>CM034147.1:288138358-288481566 GCA_019776745.2 Taxus chinensis | reverse complement strand
CAGAGTAAAGAAAACTCAAAAATAGATCAATGGATGCATACTCCAAGGGGGATATTTTCAAAAATTATTAATTTTCCATTGATGTCAAAGGGGAGAGTAGTTACAGAAAGGGGAGTACTATGAAGAGGGGGAGCATTGTGTTCTTGTTACTCCTTTAGGTAATTGGTAATTTGCATTATGTAGTTATGATTTCTATAAAGTTTTCCATCATTGATAAATGGGGAGATTTTTGGAAATATTTTAATTTAAGTGAAAGGAATGATGATGTAATTTTTTTTTTTTACATTACATGTCTCACGTGTTGGAAATAATTGTCATTGATGTTTGATATATGAATCAATCAAGAAAAATTTATTACAATTTTAATTATGCATGTTACACAACAAAGAAAAACATTAGGTAGTCTTTCATGGGTTTTGTAGTGTATCATGGATTTTTAAAATTTGATAAACAAAAGAATTCAATTTTTAGTGTTACGTGGGTTTCAAAATCCATGCAAAAATGGGGAACAATTTTTAGTTTCCCAAGTATTTCTGAGATGAGTATGTCACGGAACAAAATAAGTGTTTTGTTAGTGATTCACAGGTGGTAACAACTTAACAAGTTTTAGATTTCCACGTAAAAAAGGATTTTGTTATAAATAGATAGGGAATGTCAAATAGTGTTTGCAGAGGTCTAGGAAAGTCATTGAACAAGGTGGAAGACATAAATAGGCCGCAGAGGACAAAACAAGTTTGTAGAAGTGAAGGAAAAATAAAAAACTCAAAGATTAGTATTGAAAGGCCAACTCAAGACAAATATCCAAAAAAAATTAATTTAGCAAACCTTAAGAAGGATTTACACCATTTTTTAGATGAACATGATGTAAAAAGAGATTACTAATTGGAAATATAAAAGAAAGTTGTGGGATAAAAGAATGGTGAATTTTTAAAGTGTGAATTAAGAAGAAGAAAAAATATTTTTGCAAGAAAAGAAATGGAAAATTATAGAAGATAGATTTATGAAGGTGCGATCAATGAATATTTTTTTGAATAATTTTATGGTAATGTCATTCATTATATGAGTTGATTTTGAGTTTGGTTTTTCATGAGGAAAGAGATCAATGTCTCTTACTAAGTTGGTGATTTTTGTGGGGATTGGTGTATCCTATAGGTTGGTGCCTATAAATATTGGGGATTGGTGTATCCCAAAGGTTAGTACCTATAAATTATTGGCATTGGTGTCTCAAGTATGCTAGTTCCTAATAATTTATTGTTTTGATTTGTGACTGGATTTTGAGAGTAGATCTAAGTAGTTTATTTTCTATGTGTTTTTCTCCCGAAAGGGTTTCCACATATGATGTAAGAACATAAAATATCAACTTTTATATATGTATGATATCACAATTTTTTGTTTTCTAAGTTTTTCTATAGGTCCAAAATGTTATCGAGGGTTTATTAATAATGTTTTTGTTGTGTAAGACATTCTTAAGTTTAGAATTGATAATTTCCCTCCAAATTGCAATTTTGAATCTTGGGGGAAGTTTTGAATTGTATTAGGCATGTTAATGCAATTCTTGATGTATTTAAGAGGTTTTAAGGGTTTGAAACTTTTCTTAGGGGACCTAGACATCATAATCATGCTATACGAACTTAAAACATTATCCTATATGAGGTTTGTAATGAACCATTTGAGGTCAAATACGTATGTGTAAAGGGTATAATGGACCAAAACTAGGTTAATAAATATTGTGAAGGAATATATAAGCCTTAATTTTATTATTTACATATATCATTCGAATTTTTCAGTGAGGAAAAGAATTGGAGATCCAAGATTGTGAAGTTAAAGCTTTGTTGTTAACAGTTTTGAGTTAGTTTTAAATCTTGTGAAAATCCTATAAATTATGTATGATCATTGTTATTTATATAACTCTTATGCACACATAATGAGAAGGGATTGAATGAGAAGACTTCTTGTGTTTATGTGTATCTACAAAGTTTGAGAAGTTTAATTTTTTCCTTGAGTGGAAATAAGATTGAAATAACTCTACAAGCCTTAAAAACAAGTTTGAGTACATGCATGTTATAGAATGTCCATAGTGAATGAGATTGAATAACTAAGAGCTTAAATTAATTAGCATGGAGAGGAATATTGAGATATAGATAGTCTTTAGAGTTTATAAAGTGAAATAAATATGTTTTCCTTGTGTCAACTGAGGAAGCTAGAGGAACCCCTATTTTTGGGGAAGGAAAATGAGAGGAGGAATCAATTTCAAAGTGGAGGTTAATAGAAATTATTACAGAAATTAAATATACATGAAATGGATTTATACATGTGGCTAGGAAATATTACAGGCCTTGAAATTATATGTTATTCCTTTTATTACAAATACAACTTTCTCGGGTTCTCTTAAAACCCTTCGAGGGTTCTAAAGGAAAAAAGGCATAGTGAAAGAGTTAAGGATCAAATCAGGACCTAATTTTGTGAAGATAACATCTAAATAGTCTATAGAATGAGATTATAAAGTAATTAGGGCTTCAAGTTCTTGGTACTCATTTTTATGCATGATAGTAGTGATACCAGACATGGAGCTAGGGTTTGAACAAGAACGAGTCTATAGAGAGAAAAACCATGGATCCAAGGAATATAAAATGCAAGAAAAACTCACAACATATCCCACAAGCACATTCATCTAATTTTTAAGCTATGATAATCTCCAAGATTGTTTTTTAACATAATAGTGCATAAGGAAGACTGTAGCATACAACTTTTACAAGGAGAAAGAGAAGGGTTTTCGAGTTGAGGAAGTTTAAGGAAGAAGTGCATGATGAAATATTTAAATTATCATTTAATTAGATAGCGGAAAGAGATAGGAAATGTTTTAATAGATTTAAGAAAATCTCATGCTCAAAAATTATGACATTCTATTGTTGGAAGATCTTGTACAGTCAACCAAACCTAATTTGAGGTCTTCGAAAGGAGGGTGAAGAAAATTTTGCAAAGTGAGTGATATTGAAAAATTTTCATACATGAAGTAGAGATAAAATTATATCCCACGAGAGTTTTATTTTTCTAGAAATTAAATATGCCAACAATTATGCTCAAAAATACCTTTAGACAAGGCTAGTAGAGACCTAAAAGGCTTGAAGAGAGGTAAGGACAGAAAAGGGTCTTAACCAACACCATGAGAGAAAAAATTGACACACACCTTAAACATGATAAAGGATACATAGAAGTGAAATTAGTTATTTTTGGGTTGCTCTCAATTACTCTATTCATGAACTCACCATTGGAAAGTAGTGGAGAATCCTACAAAGTGTAGTTTTTGACAAGAATAGGTAAATTTGTTGAATTTCTTTTACATTGCTCAACTTTTAAGGTTGGAAAATAATTTAATGACCTGTAGGAGATAGCTGAAAGAATTAGGGTAGTGAAAATGAGGTGAATTATAAATAAATTGCATAGTTTTAGAATTTGGTGTATAAGAGAAAGTAACTTGTTTGAAGGCCTAGAAGGTCTAGTTTTGAGTTTTTGTCATTCTAACATTAGAATTTGTGTCAGTTTGATGTTGTATATCCATCATTTTGTAGTAGAGAGGAGATAAGTCATTTTTTTATGATTGGTAAAAAAATTTTGTGGAACCTTACCCAGGATTACAACAAAAGGCTCAACAACCAAGAAAAACAATGTAAAATAGTGTGGTTTTTTTATATGTGGGGTCCACACCCCAACCAAAAGAGAAAAGAACAGGAAAAAACAAAGGCAGGGGCCATCTTCCTACAAATATCCCAACACAAAACATCGACAACAAAACTGCAGCTAGAAGCAACACAAAAATACTTGCACCAAGAACAAGGATCCAAAAACACTACCCAACAGATTTGCTAAAAAATTTAACCACCCTGAAAGCCTAATAGAGTTTTAGGGAAATGGCAATTTTGAGGTCCTAGTTTTAGGTTTAAACATTCTTGTAATATTCCATTCTTCCAAGCCATGTCTGCAATGACACCAGAGTCACACATTTGGTAGATATAGACTTGCATAAGATCCAGAATGGCATTGTGCATAGCTAAGTAATTGCTATTTTTTTCATCTAGAGATTTAATATTAGTTTCTAGAAAAAAAATTTCTTCTTTGAGGTTGGTGTTAGGAAGGATTGATCTTTAATAGTAGACTTAAGTAGGAGGTCTACATTTTCCTCAAGTTTTTTAACCACATCACCTTTCATGTTGAATTTATTTATTAAATTGGAACCATCTTCCATGATAGGGAGGAAAGAGGGAGGGCTATCTTCCACCATAATTTCTTCACCCTTTTGGATAGAGCCCACAAATTCGTCTCCCTTCCTACTATTGCGGATAACCTTTTTTGGGGGTGGCTCCAAGACAGAGTCCCAGTACATGGATTTTTTGGATATGTGAGTTTGTTTGGGAAGGGGAGAAGACACAACAGGCTAGGGGTCATTAACAGAAACACTATTCAAGTACTAATTAATGAGATAAATGAAACCTTGGTGTAGAGGGATAGTCCTCTTATGACCCTGAACTTCAAAAATAAACTTTTCCATTGACTACAAAATGTATTAGGAGAGACTCACCTTCACCTCACGTATGAAGTGATTAAGCAGGACCAGGTGATACTTGGTAACTGTGGAGAATATTCCTTAAAGTGTGATGTAACACACCATCATACGAGCCACCTCATTGTAAAGCATCAGAATAGAAGAAACCAGAATGCCTTCCTTTTTGATGTTGAGATTTTCTCCATTGTCTAGAAAATGCTTTTCTTCTGTTTCCTTAGAAATATTGTTCTTGAATAATTTATTCCTCTCCATGTTGAGACTGGTGATAAAAAAATGAATTCCTCATTGATTTGGATGTGCCATTCACCAAAAGAGACATTAGGGTCTTTCTAATTCACCAAGAATTGTAAATAGATACACTAGTCATGCCCTTTTATGTGTTGGATGAATTCAATGAAGCCCTCCATATTTATGGTCTCCCAAAGATCAATTTGTTCCTGCCATTGCAGATCAAAGATTGGTTCCACCTGATAGGGGGCACCACCCATTTTGAAAACACTCTGATAATTGAATGAGATGAACTGAAAGCTATGGATGGTATACTTCTAAACAACCTATGTATTTATGCATTGCAGGAATAAAATCTTCTTGTTTCTCCCTTAATTGTTCAATATGAAAAAATCACTCAATTTTCACAAGCATGGAAGAATAAATTCAGGCATTCCCAAATTTCCATGGATATCTAGCTTTGGGATCACACACGTACTAGCACCACCAACTGACGAGATAGTTTATTTAAGAGGAGTAAGTTTTTGAATATTTTAATGAATAAGTGTGAAGTGTGTTTATAACATGTTGTTGAGAAATAAAAGGAGATGGTGGATAAAGAGGAGTTTATGAAAGTGTTGGTGGTGTTATTAAACCACATAAAGGAACTAGTTGAGAAGGATAAAAAGAGTAAATAGGAAAGAAGCCAAGAAGAAAGAGAAGGATAGAAAACTAGATTTTTGGATTGAGCAAGAAAAGAAAGAACTCGAAAGGATGCAACAAAACTTAAAGAATTGATAATGAATATTGAATAAGAGGATGAAAATGAAGAAGAATCCATAGAAGTAGAGGATGAGAGGGAATGTGAAGAAGAGGATGGACAAGGATTGAGTAAGGAAGAGGTAAATCTATTGTTACCCTGAGTAAGTGTAGTCTTTTATTTCACCTAAATTCTATACATGTTGGCACCTCATTTAGACAGATTTAAATGGTCACCTGAAGTGTGAAAAGATACAATGTACCTCCTTTGTATTTTCTTGTCAATATTTTAGCATGCATATTCATAATAATATCCAGCCAAGTACTCATATAATCATACTAAACCATTGCACTCGCTTACTTGGAAACACATGTAATAAGGAAACATAGTAGATGAGAAAATTACTATGATCGGTTGTACCATGAAACTTCCATATTCAAACATCTGAACAAACATAATGCATCCACATTATTTCATTATAACAAAATTATTACATCAAAAAATCTGAATACATAACAAGTCTTATATTAGAGCGTTGTATCATGTGCGCGAGTATGTACCCTAACTGAACAACATACTACACTCCAAGATCAGATTGTAGACTCCAAAATATCAAAACAATGGTTTACATCAGATATATATAGGAGTGGGGACTTACCCTTCACCACCCATGCACTTCATAATAATATGCATGTCAAAATAGACTACATGGATGCTTTACATAATAGCTAATAATAGACTATACTATAAATAAGACTTTCTTTAATCCTATTAATAGCCTCTATGTATGTTCCTAATCTGTATGTTCATCCGCCAAAAATATCCCTTGCTTTTCTGCCAAGTTATCATTCTTTTTTCCTTTTCTTGGTAGGTACGCCACCTTTCTCTTCTATTTTTAGCCCATAATCTACAAAATTGGCTAAGTCTTGGGTTCTGTTTACCTGGGCATGAAACTTCTGTGTGCTACTTAAAATTTTCCTCACGCACACACGAGCCTCCCTTGCATTCCAAATTCCTCCCCACACTCTTAATACTTAGTCATTTTTTCCATTCAATTGTAAGGTGAATGAAAATGATGAAATGGATGAGCATGAAGAGGAAAATGAAAACAAGGCAACAATAGATCAACATATATATAAGGTATGTGAACAATATGAAATTTAAAATGATATTTTCTTATCTGAAGAAACACAAGAAAAAGAGAAATTTTAGCTTGATAGTCCTATTTATGATGAATATAATATGGTAATGAATGAGTTTGTGATTGAGGAACTACAAGATATTGAAAACTTGTTCAGTTTACATGTTAAAGAGAAGAAAGATATTTTAGATGAAATAATTATAGGTGAAAAAGAGATGATGCGTGAGGAGAAAGAGGATGGAGAGATGAGACAAGAGGAATAAAACCAAGTTTTTGAATAGATTGAAATGACATAAAGGAAAAAGAAAGTCAAGAAGGAGAAAAATAACATGGGAAGTAAGAAAGAAGTGTAAGACAGAGAGGAACCACATGCTCAAGTGCTTGTAGAACAACAAGAAGGTCTATTGAAATATAAATTAGTTAAAGAGGCTGAAAGAGGTAATTAGGAAATACAGATAAACGAAAGTAGAGTGAAGAAGTTGTGTGAAGAAGCTAAGAGTAAAGAATAAGAAAAACATGTCATGAAGAAGAAATATGAGGCATGCAAGCCTCTTATTTTAGAACTGAATATTGATTTGAGTTTTGAATGTGTAAGTACAATAGTGATGATTAAAGGTGTAGATCATCCAAAGAGAAGCATGGAAAAGATAGAAAAGACATGGAAAAATGAAAAAAGCTTACAAGTGGAAATAAGAAAGAAATATGAAAATGAAGAAGAATTTGGATATATCTAAGGATATGAAGACATAGAAGCTAACAAAGAGGAAAAAAATATGAAGACATGTATGAGCTATTTGAATAGGTGAAAGGATAGCCAAGTAAGGATGAGTTTTGGAAGAAAAAGATAGTATTTCATGATCTTGAGAAGGTGATGACTCTAGGAAGACTAAAGGGATATAGAAGGCATAGTTTCACAATCATATTGGATGAAGATGCAACATGTTTGAACCCAATTAAATCATTTTAACTTAAGTAGAAGATAGGAAATAAAGAATATATTCCCTTAAACCTCATGTTGATAAAGAATTTAAAAATTTCAAGGAAGAACTAGTTGATGGAAGAAAAAGGACTACTGATAGAGATGAAGTAGGGATCGAATGCAGTCAAGAACTAATTTGAGAGGATCATCTTCAAATAGAAACAAAGAAAGAAATAAGAAGGGTAAAGTTAGCATAAAGTATGGGGAAAAATTTATTTTTCCCTTGGGAGTATGATGCAGGATCATCAACTCTCAACTTGTACATATGGATGATATCACCAATTTTCGTTTTCTAAGTGTGTCTACAAGTTATAAGGTTCATTTAGTGTCTATTAGGAATGTTTGTGTTGTGTAAGACCTTCATAAATTTGAAATTGACAATTTCCCTCCAAATTGTAATTTTGAATCTTGGGGGAAGTTTTAACTTGTATTAGGCATGTTGATGCATTTATTTGAGAATTTAAGAGGTTTTAAGGGTTTGAAACTAGTCTTAGGGAACCTAGACATCATAAAAAAGCTATAGGGCATAAGAACTTAAATTTTTAGACTAGATAAGGTTTGTAATGAAACATTACAGGTCAAATAAGTATGTGTTAGGGGTCTAATGGACCAAAAATTGATTAACAAAGATTGTGAAGGAATATATAAGCCTCAATGTAATTGTTTACATCTATCATTTGAATGGTTAAGTGAGGAAAATTATTAGCGCTCCAAGATTGTGACGTTAAAGCTTTATTGTTAACAGTTTTGAGTTAGTTTTAAATCTTGTGAAAATCCTCTACACATTTTATGATCATTGTGATTTATCTAACTCTTATGCATGCATACTGATAAGGGAGTAAATGAGAAGAGTTATTATGTTTTTGTCCACCTACAAAGTTTGAGAAGTTTCATTATTTATTTGAGTGGAAATAAGATTGAAAGAAATGTGTAAGCATCAATAACCAATTTGAGTACATTCATATTATAAAATGTCCACAGTGAATGAGAGTGACTAACTAAGAGGTTGAATTTATTAGTGTTAAGAGAAATATTGAGAGCTAGATAGTCTTTAAAGTTCATAAAGTGAAAAGTACATATCTTTCATTTTGACAACTGAGGAAGTTGGTAATTAAGGAAATATTGAAATAAATGCCTAAATATTATTGCTATGTAGCAGTAAATAAACAAACAATTTGTTAGGAAATTACATTGGCTAGTGCACCATTAATATGTATGGGTGAATAATAATTACATGTGTAATCATTATCTTGCTGAATGTGAGTTAGTAAAATAGTAAATAATAATTACTAAGGTAATTCTTATTTATATATATGTTAGTAATTTGGTATAAGTTGTTTTATAACTATAACAAAGATATTTTTTGAGTGAGTTTTAACAACTCACATTAATAGAGTTGGAAGAAAAATGTGGAAAGAGTAGTTTGAACTACATCCTAAAATATAGGAATCATATTCCTATATATATGGCTTGTATTATAAAGATGTAATTAACAAGAATGAAAGTGAATATTATGAGTATTGTTTATTATTTATAAATTATTATTTCTTCCTATTATCTTTTCTACAACTCCATTTTGATTGTGCTCCACATTTGGTACTAAAGAAGGATTTTCAAGAGATAATGGAGTTTTAATATGAATTGAGGGGCAACCACACCCTATTGTTTATTACCTAGAAATGATATGATATTTTTAGAGAATACACATATTTTAGAATAGAGAGGAATTTCTAATATTAATTGTATCTAAATTGTTTTTTTGTTATTGTGTTGTAGATAAAGTTTGAAGGAGATAGTGAAGTGATTTTTTATACATTCAAATATGGTCTGATAAATATTTTACATTACCATTTGTGTATAAAGTTACGACTAATATTCATTGAGATTGGAAAAACTTCATCCCGTGTAATTTTTGTGGACACTTCCTCAATTTTTTTAATCTGCTATTAACTAGCTTTGAGCATGTGTAAAAAAAGAGGATCTGGAATTTTTATAGGAACCACCAATGATTCTGGACCTGAAACGTAATCGCTAGCAATTAGGGAAAATCACCAACTATTTTTCTAAATCTCTATTAATTCTTTAGAAATCACTAGTGATTTTATGCACCATTGGAAAGATCCTGAAACCATATTTCTGATGTATTTTACGGATTGTAAAATGGAGCCATGGTTCTCAAGTTATCCTTGAAACATCATTAGTGGGTTTTTTGTCAGATCTAGAGCTTCAACATCAAAAAATTTTGAATCACAAGCCTCAAAGATATATCAAGCTGATTTAATAAACTTACACCAGAGGATGGAGGCACACAAGGATGGAGGAAAAGATACATCTTCTCATTAGTTGCTAACGATGAGGCCACATGAATGTTTGGTGACATGTATGTTTGTAGTTTGTGTTGTGTGCTTTCTTGCAATGTTCCTATTTTAAATAAGTGGAAATTTCACATTGAGGGGGGAACATGATTCTATGTTCCATTTCCATTATGTTAGCTTTTTTAGTTTATGTATGAGAAACAAAATTTAGCAAATTTTCCTATGTTATTCCCTAAAGTGAGATAGTGGTGAGAGCTTATGATACTAGTGCAACATCATGATACTATGGTTATTGGATGGATTGGTAAACCATCTATAGTTGTGGTTGTTATTAATCCACTAGAAAATATATATATAGTTATGGATGTTAGTAATCCACTGGGGAAACTATATTTGGTGTGGTTATTGGTTAACCACTTGGAAAACCATCCAGAGGTTGTTCGTATTGTCCTAGAAACCATTAAGATCATGAGCAAGCTATGAAGTAGCACGTTGCAGTATAAGACAGGTTTTCCCCATGTTCACACTAAGGGGGGAATGTTAGGAAATTGCTTTAGCTAGTACTCCATTGATATGTGTGGGTGAATAATAATTACATGTGAAATTATTCACTTGGTGAATGCGAGTTAGTAAAATAATAAATAATAATTACTAGGGTAATTATTATTTATATATATATATATATATATATATATATATATATATATATATATATGTTAATAATTTGTTATAAGCTGTTTTATATAAAAAAACTATAACAAATATATTTGGCGAGTGAGTTTTAACAACTCGTGTTAATAGAATTAGGAGAAAAACATGGAAGGAGTAGTTTAAAATACATCCTAAAATATAAGAATCATATTCCTATATATATATGGCATGTATTATAAAGATGTGATTAATGAGAATGAAAGAGAATATTATGAGTATTGTTTATTGTTTGTAAAAAATTGTTACTTCTTGTTATCATTTTTATAACTCCATTTGGATCATCCTCCACATAATTAAGTGAAAATAGACCCAAATAAATAAAGCAATTAAGTATTGAAACCTTAGTTGCCAAGAGGAGTTAAAATTACTTATTTGTTTAATAATTAATCTTGGACTATGATGAAGTGATGACTAGGTGAACAGAGAGGGAGAAATTTTACACAGATCCTCAAAAAAATGTGTGAACTAACAATCTACCTAAATTAGCATGCCTGGAGAGGGGAAATAGCATGTACGGGTTCCTTGGACCTATTTCGGACCGCCTGTATTGCTAAAATCCTAACAAAACCATCTTTGACTAGTCTTAAGGTGTTTTCTTTCTTTTTCATTTGGCCACTAGTTTGTCGCACAATGATTGTCGATATCACTGAAAACATACAAGGAAACATTGAATTGGAAAACCCTCAAGAGTGCAGCAATTCCCAAAAAGAAAAAGAATGAAAATGTGGGGTTGGACTTTCCTCAACTATAAAACAAGTGAACTTATGAATGAGTGTTGCACTATATTTTAGACACAATGTAGTTATAGGTGTTTGT
Organism: Taxus chinensis; assembly: GCA_019776745.2. Taxonomy (NCBI): domain Eukaryota; kingdom Viridiplantae; phylum Streptophyta; class Pinopsida; order Cupressales; family Taxaceae; genus Taxus; species Taxus chinensis. The sequence goes on along the minus strand of CM034147.1, from coordinate 288,470,076 downwards.
GTGTGTTGAATTGTACCCTAGGTGGTTCCTGTGCATATCACACTTGATAGCCAGCAAGTAACTAGATGTAAGAGATGTAAATAGATGTGTGAAAGGAATAGGATGTAATTCCCCTCCTATGAAATGTATGCAAAATAATGTAGTCCCTTTCCCTTGAATGAATGTTATAATGGAAGCTTGAATTCTCTTGAATAGCCTTTAGATGCAAGATTAGGTGGTGATAGCTAATGTTTAGTGCTTGGTCCCTTATTATGATCACATAAATTTATATTTATATGGTTCCTTTTCTTGAATTTTGTAACTAACCCCAATAATTCTGACTTCCAAAAGGATAAGATGTTAAAACAGATAGAAAGGACCCAAAATATGTGAGTAAAGTTCAAAGAGGTCAGGGCACCAAGAGGGGATGGGGGCCCCTAGTGTTAGGTTGTGGAGCCTATTTTCATGTGTGAAAGTGTTGAAGACTGTACACTAAGAGTATTGTACATTTTTTAAGGCGATTTTTTTTTTGGCCTCGAAAAATGCACCCGACATATCAGGAAACGTGCTCTTCTCATATGGGTGAGTTTTTTGACCTATAGGTTTATGGGACGGTTTTTTCCCATGGTTTTGATACCCACGGTTTTGTAAAATTGCTTAAGAAGTTATCTATTTATATGGTCTTATGCATATGATAGATGTACAAGCAAATATATTGCAGATGTGTTTTGAATTCAGGTGTGAATTATGTAGAGTTTGTTGAGCATAGCTCCAAACGGATTTGGGTATTGTATTGAGAGAGCGGTGGCTTGTAATAAAATATGAGCAAGTGATTCTTGGTGGACGTAGCCTAAATTGGGTGAACCACGTTAAATATTGTCTCCTTGTGTTGTGTTATTTTATTCTGTAATTTTATTTCAGATTTGTAATATTTTCTGCATATTAGTTTCTACTATTGCGATTCTGTAAGGAATTATTCCACATATTTTATCTCTTACTTCCTAAAAATTGGTATTAGAGCCTGGTTTGGTTTTCTGAAGTGTTGAATCGCAGGGAAAGTTTTTTAGCTCGAGTGGGAGCTATGGTAGATGATGGAAGATCTAGGGTTGATAAATTCAATGGGTAGAATTTCAGTCTTTGGAAGATGCAGATGGAAGATTACCTTTATCAGAAGGATCTTTATACTCCGTTGTCTGAGAAGGTGAACAAACCCTCGAGTATGACAGATGTGGAATGATATTTTTTGGATCAGAAGGAACTTGGAACGAACCGGATGTGTCTTATATCTTCGGTATTATTTAATGTTTCAAAGGAAAAGACTACAAAAGATCTAATGGATGCATTAGGGAAGTTGTATGAAAAACCCTCTGCCTCTAATAAGATATTTTTAATGAAAAAGTTGTTTGATATAAAGATGTATGAGAATAGTTTAGTAGCAGATCATTTAAATGATTTTAATACGATTGTGAATATGCTAGCTTTGGTTACAATATAATTTTATGAAGAAGTTAGGGTTTTATTAATTCTATGCTCTTTACATGAGAGTTAGAATAGCCTGGTAATGCCGGTAAGTAACTCAGTTATAGCTAACTCGAAGTTGAAGTTTGAGGATGTTGTAGGGGTGATTCTAAGCAAGGAAAGTGAAGAAAAATCTCTAGGAAAACTTCTACTTCAAGGAATGCTTTGATAGTTGAAACTAGAGGGAGATAGAAGAATAGAGGAAACTGTGGAAAATCAAAAGATCGTGCAAGGTCAAAATCCAAGAACAAGATTGTATGCTGGAATTGTGGAAAGCCTAGACATGTAAAGAAGGACTGTTGGGAGCTTCGAGATAAGAAGAAACAACAGGAAGAAAACAAGGAGGCAAATGTGGCAACGGGTAATGTATGTTAGGATGCTTTGATTCTTTCTTTGCACAATATTACTAAATCTTGGGTTTTATATTCAGGGGCTTCTTTCCATGCTTCTCCACATAGGCATTATTTTGTTGATTATGTTCAAGGAGATTTTGGGCATGTTTTTCTTGGTGATGATGAGCCTTGCAGCATATTTGGAAAAGGTTCTGTTCAGGTTAAGATGCAGAATGGGAATACTTGGCTATTGAAGGATGTCATACATGTGCCTACATTAAGATGAAATTTGATATCGACAGGGCAGTTGGGAAGTGATGGTTGTACTATGATATTTATAGCTAACTCTTGGAAGGTTACCAAGGGTGCTCTTGTGGTGGCAAGAGGTAAGAAGGTTGGAACCTTGTATTTAACCACTGATAGTACTAATGATTGTAATCTTATGGCTTCGGATGTAGATACAACATTATGGCACTATAGGCTCGGTCATGTGAGCCATAAGGGCATGAACATCATAAAGAAGAATTATGTTTGGATTTCTATGAGAACTGCATATATGGGAAACATAAGCGAGTAAGGTTTCTCAAGATTAGACCTACGAAGAAAGAGAGTAAGTTAGAGCTGGTACATTCTAATGTGTGGGAGTTGGCTCAGGTATCATCTCTTTGGGGTTTAAGTTATTATGTTACTTTTATTGATGATGCAACAAGGAAAGTTTGGGTTTATTGTATTAGAAACAAATTTGATGTATTTGACACTTTTTTTAAATGGAAAGCCTTGGTAGAGAATGAAACAGGTCTTAAGCTAAAATGTCTCAAGTCAGATAATAGAGGGGAGTATTGTAGTAATGAATTTGATGATTGCTACTCTAAGAATGGAATCCACAGGTAAAAGACAGTTCCAGAAACTCCACAACAGAATGGGGTATCATAAAGGATGAACAAAACAATAATGGAACGTGCTAGGAGCATGAGGTTACATGCAGGACTTCCTCTTTCTTTTTGGGTAGAAGCGGTGAGCACAGCTGTGTACTTGATAAACAGAGGACCCTCAAGTGCCTTGGATGGAGGCATACCTTAGGAGGCTTGGTATGGTAAGAAATTTGATTATTCATTTCTTAGAGTCTTTGGATGTGAGGTGTTTGTTCACATAAACAAGGATGATAGGACTAAGCTAGATGCTAAATCAGAAAAATGTACTTTCATTGGTTATGGTGGTGATGACTTTGGATATAAATGTTGGAGTATTAAGGACAAGAAAATCATTCGATCTAGGGATGTGGTCTTTAATGAGAAAGTCATGTATAAGCAATAGTTACAGGAAAAAAGGGAAGAATCTAAGAAAGAATATGTAGTGGTAGAGGATCTTCTAGATGGGAAAGTGACACATGAATTAGTTCAGGAACCTACTCAAAAGGAACCCCAAAACTCCTACAGTGAGGAGGTCTTCTAGGGTAGGAAAAGAACCTGAACATTTTCTCCTTCTCTTTATTATTTATTACTCATTGATAGTGGAGAGCTAGAGATTTGATGAAGCAATACAGGTAGATGCTAGTAAGAATTGGGAGCAAGCCATGGATGAGGAGTATCAGGCTCTCATGGAGAATCAGCCATGGGATTTGGTGAAGCTACTCGAAGGAAAAAGAGCATTACAGAACAAGTGGGTGTTCAAAGTCAAAGAGGAAGGAGGTAAGAAAAGATACAAGGCCTGGTTGGTGGTCAAGGGGTTTGCACAGAAAAAGGTATAGATTTTGATGATATTTTTTCTCTTGTAGTAAAAATGACTTCTATAAGAACTACTCTAGGAATAGTTGTAGCAGAAGACTTGCACTTAGAACAGCTTGATATAAAGACTGCATTTCTCCATGGTGATTTGGAGGAGGAAATATATATGCAACAACCTGAGGGCTATGAGGTCAAAGGTAAAGAGGAAATCGTGTGCAAACTGAAGAAGATCTTGTATGGCCTGAAACAAGCTCCACATCATTATGACCATTGTGTGTATACAAAGAAATTTGAGGATGGCATTTATATTATCTTGTGTTTGTATGTGGATGACATGTTGGTTGTAGGTAAAAACATGCAGGAAATAAAAGTACTCAAGAAGCAGCTAAGTGAATCCTTTGTTATGAAGGATTTGGGTGTAGCCAAACAAATCCTTGGTATGAGGATATCTTGGGATAGGAAGGAACGGAAGCTGACTTTATCTCAGGAAGAGTACATTAAGAAGGTCTTGGAGAGGTTTAATATGTAGGATGCTAAACCGGTTGGGACTCCTTTGGCAGGCCATTTCAAGTTATCAAAGGAGAAATGTCCCAAGATAGAGAAAGAGAGGAACCAAATGTCCAAGGTACCTTACTCATCAGCAGTTGGCAGTTTGATGTATGCTATGGTGTGCACTAGGCTTGATATTGCCCATGCAGTGGGAGATGTGAGTAGATTTATGAGTGATCCAGGTAAAGAGCATTGGCAAGAAGTAAAGTGGATCCTTCAGTATTTGAGAGGGACCATGGGGACAGTTTTGTGCTACAGTGGATCAGACACCACTTTACGTGGTTATGTAGATTCAGACATGGTTGGAGATGTAGACAGCAGGAGGAGCACAACAGGTTATATTTACACTGTAGGTGGGACAGTAGTGAGTTGGATTTCATGACTACCGAAGCTGGTGGATTTGTCAACCACAGAGGCTGAGTATGTTGCTGCCATAGAGGAAAGAAAAGGGATGATTTGGTTACAACAATTGCTTGAGGAGTTGGGGCATGAGCAAGAGGAATGTAAGCTGCATAGTGATAGTCAAATTGTTATACACCTAGCTAAGAACTCTGCTTTCCACTCGAGGACAAAGCATATACAGTTAAGGTACCATTTCATCAGGACAACTTTGGAGGAAGAGAAGTTGAAGTTGGAGAAGATTCATACCAGTCAGAATCCTATAGACATGATGACCAAGGTGGTCACAAGAGAAAAACTAAAGTTGTGTTCAACTTTGGTTGGTCTTCATAGAAATTAGTGAAGGGTTGAGAAGCTTTCTCAGAGGAAAAATAGTCTCCAAGTGGGAGATTGTTAGGTTGTGGAGCCTGTTTTCATGTGTGAAAGTGTTGAAGACTGTACACTAAGAGTACTGTACATTTTTTTAGGCATAATTTTTTTTGGCCTCGAAAAATGCACCCGACATATCAGGAAACATGCTCTTCTCATATAGGTGAGTTTTTTGACCCATAGGTTTATGGGACAGGTTTTGCCCATGGTTTTGATACCCACGGTTTTGTAAAACTGCTTAAGCAATTGTCTATTTATATGGTCTTATGCATATGATAGATGTACAAGCAAATGTATTGTAGATGTGTTTTGAATTCCAGTGTGAATTTTGTAGAGTTTGTTGAGCATAGCTCCAAATGGATCTAGGTATTGTATTGAGAGAGAGGTGGATTGTAATAAAATCTGAGCAAGTGATTCTTGGTGGACGTAGCCTAAATTGGGTGAACCACGTTAAATATTGTCTCCTTGTGTTGTGTTATTTTATTCTGTAATTTTATTTCAGATCTGTAATATTTTCTACATATTAGTTTCTACTGTTGCGATTCTGTAAGGGATTATTCCGCATATTTTATCTCTTATTTCCTAACACCTAGTGCTAAGGTCTTGACTATACGCTAGTGTCCAAACTCTTAGAAATAGGGGTCGGAAGTCACATTGAGAAAGAAGGTGTGTAAGAAAAAAAGTGACAATAGAATGAAAGAAAATATGTCCAAAGACATGGGTTAATTAGTACTTTTCTTACTTATGAATCATATGAATAGTAGTAAGCAATTAAGACTAGATAATTACCCAATATGCATGATTTTGTGTCTAAATTTTCCCCCACTTTATGTTGTTGAGTGAAAAACTGATAAAATAAAGTAGATAAGAGATGCGTACCTGATAACAATGTATATTTATGGTGAAATCATTCTGAGAGACAAGGAAAAGCGTGGGGTGATAAAAATGTGAAGTGTGGCAATAAGAGAGGAGAAAGTGCAGAAAAAAATGATCATGATGATGACCCTAAGGCAAGAACACATGTCTAGTTGTCACCTTTGTACCTATTTTTATGTCGATGTTGATGTGATTGTTGGTGTTGGATGATGTGTGATGATTTTGACTACCGCTTCCCATAAGGACGAACCTATAAAAGAGAAGAGCAATCAAGTAGTCAAATACATGTGTATATGATAAAAATGTGTTAAAAAAGTATGTAAGAAAGCATGTAAAATGTGAAAATGTGATTAAGGAACATGTGCACTTGATCTATGATTAGAAAAAGAGTATAGAAAGGATCTTGATGATGATGTAAAAGAGTGAGTTTTTTGGATCTTCTCACACAAGTTGTGCAAAATGTGAGTTTTTTGGGCGGTCTCATGCCAAGAAATGGAAGAAGTGCAGGGAGAACATTTTGGTGTCATTCTCTAACCTTTGATTAATTCCTTAAATATGGAACACCACTACAGATGATGTGTATAAATCCAATCTGGTTCTACCAATTCTGATCCAATGCGAAAGAAGAAAATGTTACATCGTGTGTATGTTGGGTGTTAAATATTTTTTCCCTATACAATTTTCTATGTGAAGTGTTGTACACTATGTTGCATTGAAATATGATGTTTAAATTCCCCCTCATCACATACATCTAGGAAGGGTCAAGGGAACCCAGGTGCTACTGCCTAAGTCTGGGCACTGGTGTTTGTACTATGCTAAGGACCCAATTATTATTCTGAGCCATGTCTAAGACTAGTAATTGTGAGGTAACGATATTGTGATATGATGAACTGTGTCTATAAATTGCTATATGGTGTGACTAATTCACCCAAATGATACCTCCCTCATTTGGGGTACATGTGACATCGTTGAGGAGTATGTGGCCTAAAGGAGGATTGACTGATGTGTTGAAATTGATGCCCTGCAGGGGGAGGAATTTTGGTTTGTAGAAACCAAGGAAAACACACAAAAAGTGGCTAGAAAATAAGGTGTTAGTGAAAGCAAAGAAAAATATGCATGTATAAGACAAAATGTAAGCTAACAAGAAAGAAAACAATGTGTAAGCTAAGATGCAAGAATACAATGTAGACCATGAAAAGTGGATTGCAAACATAAGACATCACTCATGATGTCGTAAGAGATTTAAGGATGACTAGGAAAAAGGAATACAAGTGTGCAGACAAGACAAAGGGAAAATCCCCCAAACAATGACATACAATGATAAACAAAGGAAAACAATAGAAAGTAATGTAATAGATAACCATGGTGTAAAATAGACATGTAAAGAAAATTTTGCAGATGAATCACCCGTTAGCATGTTAGAGAGATAAAAATTATGTCAAATATTGTATAATTGGATAAAGTAATGCACTATGAAAAATGAAACAATAGGACATGTATTGTATGAAAGTGGATGCCCCCAAGAGCCACTATGGGACTAGTATGAGGTATTGCACTAAACATCTATATTGTGTGTATCGATATATAGAATATGTTATCAAAAATAGAAATCGAGTGAGCATGCATGTGTATATGGAATGATAATTACATACAAGATATCTATCTCACATGTGTAATAGAGTGTATATGTACGCATAATAAAGTAAGAGTAAATACATCCAAGATATGCATAATGTTGTGGAGTGTAGAGGAAATAGAATGAAGTTTGAGTGTTATAGGAGAACTGTGTCCCCTGAGTGGATGTGTATGTATGAGAAGAGTTCTATTTATAAATGCCACCTCAACAATCAGGAATGAACCATATAGAAAGAGTGGGTCATTGAGAAATGGTTCAAATGTGTGTATTATAAATAATTATTTAGAAAAGCGCAAAGTGTAGACTGTACACACGTGAGTGAGTGATTAAACGTGTGAGTGTGGTGAGATCTATTTGAGATGTATACCCTTAGAGTTTGAGTGTGAACCGTGGAACTAGATTATGTAATATTGTAATGACCGTAGCATGTAGAAGTAGATGTAAAATAAATATGTCTAGTATGTGATAGAAATTATGGGAGGAATATGTCATGTGAATGTATAAAGTGAATAAGTCACAAAGTATCTAGTAGATGCTATGAGAGAAAGAGGTGTAAATAATGCATGATGTGTGAAGACTGTAATGTGTGATGTCTATTATGACTAAGCAATGATAGAGATATGTGTTGTAAAGGTTCCCCATGTAAAATGTTTTATATGGTCAAGTGTGTGAGAATGCATAATCTACATAGCGTGCAGTGTGTGAGGTTCATTTGTATAGTATGCCCTCAACAGTCAAGTGTCAATCATAGCATGAGAGTACGCCATCAGGTAATGATGATACCAGCATGTACCAAGTTGTACATGTTGTATGTTATATATTTAATGTGAAATGATGAGAAAATAATACATGTGTCGATGCTAGAAGGGGGGAGAGAAATAATGTGATGGCCCAAAGTGTGCAATGATTAATATTCTAACTGATGAAATTGAAAGATGAGGGTCCTCCACCTGATGATTATAGAGATAAAGGCATGTGATCATGCTCTAAGAGAAATGGTATATGAGATAGACACTATGTAGGTGAATGAATCATATATGCATGTAATTAATGAGTATAGTATGGAGGTGATGGAAACCTTTGTGTAATAGAAGGTGGAGGTGATGGAGACTTAGATGAAGAAGAATGCAGAGGTGATGGATACCTAGGTGAAAAATAACATGGAGGTGATGAGAACCTATGTGAAGTAAAATGTGGATGTGATGAACTCCTATGGAAAGAAAAAAGTGGAGGTGATGTATACCAAGGTGAAGGAGCTGTCCAAATGGCATATCTAGAATGATTTGGTCGATTGGTAGATCGATGAGACTGTGTGGTCTGTGTGCAAATAGGAGAGCTAGAAGAAGATTATGCTTTAATCTCAATAGGCCATAGGGATCTAGATGCTCTTGCTAATGTAATGGAAACCTCAAGAGGAGGTTGTGGCCATGGTATATTGGGTGGAACACCATTGATAAAAATGACTTGATTTTTGTGAATGAATTTGAAACATAAGTGATTTAAGGACATGATATATTTGGATGCGCTAATACAATTGAGACCTATCATCATATAATAACCTTTGATTTCAGGTACCACAATAAAAGGCACAAGCATGGTAAGAGGACCGATAGTGACTGAAACCTTGACAATGCCATATGATTTAGGGATTAGATATGATTTTTTTGAGAGTGGATAGTCGATAGCAACAAGGAGTATGATATCACACACATTGATGCACCATGATGGATCAAACAAAGTGTTATTGATAGAAGTGGATCCAAAAGAAGCAGTAATGTGTACGTGATCAAAAGATAATGTAGTGCGATAGTCATAAATAGAGAAAGTAATGGGTGGTGGGGATGTCTTGGTATGAGAAACTAGAAAATCAAGATCCCTGATATTGGAGGAGGTACTGCGCAATATATATGATTTGTTGAGGACTCAGTCACTTGTTTGTCATCTTTTCGAGGAGAATTTTTAAATATTTTCAGCTTATGATTTTCATTGATGGGTGTAAAATCCATAAGCTCTGGAAGCTCAATTGCGTTATTATCGATTAGATCTTGAATGATATTTTGAAGTTTCAAACAATGATCTATAGAATTACAAATACATTGATGATAGTTGCATCTACGTTTTTCATCGTAATTATGACTTTTAGGATGAGATGGGTTTAGATTTAGTGAAGGGGGAAGCTTGATAATATTTATATCAACAAGATGTGGTAGTATAACATGTGGAGCGATAGTAAATTTTATGTATGTATGCTTAGATGGTTGAAATTGAAGATCTTTGGTGTTAAATACAACATTAACAGTGAGATTAGATTTATCAGGTTTGGGTGATGGCTTGAAAGTTTATTTATTTCAAAAACGCGTAGAATATGAAGCATGTTATTGATACTTAAGCTTTTCTATAGCTAAGAGTTTTGTTTCATGTAGATTAAGAGTATGACATAGTTGATCAAATGATGGAGATGTATAAAATATAAAAATCTCCTAGAGAGGAGGAAATAGACTTTTGATGAATAAATATTGAAGTTCAAAGTCTGCATACACATTAGACATATTAGCTAAGTTGTTTTTTATTGTAATACATAATCCGATAGATGTTCATTAGATCATAGTTTAAGTTGTCTGTGTTGTGAATATGATATCTTAAATCCAATATTGATAGAAAAATTCATGAGAAATGCATCGAATAGATGCGTAAAAGATGTTAGCAATTGGACAAGTAGGTCACAGAACCAATGCATTGCATAATCTTGCAGACTGCAAGGAAAACTATTTGCAAGTAAAGTGCGATCATCCGCATAGTCTAGGAATTCTACATGAAAATATCGAAGATGTTGTTAAGGGTCTCCATGGCCTTTGAAAGTAGGCATCTTAGGGGTGATGAAATTGAGAGGAAACAAATAAGTGGAGATAGTAGGTATGAAAGGAGTGTAAAGGAGAAAATTTGAATCTAAATATGTTGATGCTCGAGAAGTATCCAATTGAAGTTGGTGAGTTTACATCTGCAAAAAAAAAGAATTGAAATAAGTGGTAATCGAAGAAGAACTAGGCTATGCATTAGGAGTATTAGGTTGAATGATGGGAGTATTATGTCCATAACATCCATTTTATGTGCCACTAGTGACCCAAGCTCCCTCACTATTTTAAGTGTGTCATGCCTCCTTGCAATATCATCCATCTTATCTTCTATTCTAATATTTTCATCCTTCTTGGCTGCTAATATTTTGTTCTCATCCTTTATTTTATATTCCCTAAGGATATGCTTGGGATCCTAGTAGTCATTCAACGCACAACCTGCTTTCTTCAATTCATCCTTTATTGTTTGTGACATGGCTTCATATTCCATAATGTTTTATGCTATAATATTCTTATTCTTCTCCTTCTATGTTGTCATATCTTCTTTACTTGGCCCCTGCACACTTGTATTTTCATGTAACAACATATGCACCAAATATTGCAAGTAATGCAATGCTAAGGGGACAAGTTCCCTTGGTTCTTTCTTCAAAATTTAGGTGCACCTCAAAATTTTCTTCCCCAATATTTTTTGCTATGTCCAAAATAACATTTGTGTGCATTTGTGATTTCTCTATCTCATCTGTGAGTCATTGGAATTCCTTCAACGTATCCTTTCTATCCTAAATCATTGTCTTGAGGGTTCCCCCTTATCTAAATTTCTACGAGCCACTTCTGCCACCATATTTGTTAATTTAAGTGTTGTTATCTTGTTCATCAGTGAGATCAGTTGGATTTACCATCATATGGGTAGAATGAGGTTCCTTCTTCATTTTTCCCCTTATACATGCTTCCTCACTGACATTGAAATCAAGTTCGTCTATATTTTTTTAGTGCACATATTTGCGTCCTCTAGTTTGATCATCTCTTACCCATATAATTTCTCATATGTGAGCATGCTTTAGAATCTCACGCGTATAATATTTGTGGGGTCATTAACATATCCAAGGTCAAGAGTGCACAATATTTATTCTCCCCTTCAGCCACTAGTTTTCCTACCTATGGGAATATGAGTTCTAGCACCTGAAAATATACCTCGTTATTTTCACCAGATGCTCTTCCATGCTCCCTGGATGGGTCACACTCACACTTTCCTTATTTTTTTCCCTCTCTAATGACACGTTCTTCATTGTTGTGATTTTCCTCCTCATTCCTAGGATCTTCTTTATCTTTTACTTTATGAATGGGAGACATCCTTTGTTCATCACTGTCACTCTTATGCACTAGCTTCCACCTTCCTCTTTGTTTCTTCTTTGGATTGACTAGCATTGTCCTTGGTGACCTTCTAAATGCTTTGGAGGTCCGTATGCCACCGATCTTCTCCTAATGAATTATTCTTATCTTTATTCTATGTTCTTGCTCAAATGCGTTAGTGTCTTCCTTCTATGTCCCCTTAGCGTCAAGATCAATTTTGATTTCTTCCTCTTGCTTATTTTGGTGAGTATCCTCACACATCTTATTTCCTGCAATATGATTTCCTTTTGGAGGGTCTAGAAGCTCCACATCTTCTCTAGCAACATATTTCCCAACCCAAAACCTAGACTTGAGGTAGACATATATGTTTGCAACTTATTTCTTTCCAACATGCAAGGATTCATGAGTAATGTTAATGTTATCTTACTCCATTGTCTCCTTATAGGCCATATTTATTAGGATAGATATAATCATTCCACAGTATATGATAAAACATTTTCACCTTATCTGAACCAAATTTCAATTTCTTCACATTATATAACCTATTCAGAGAATCCTTCAAGTATCGCATGGTAAAAAAAATGAAAATTTACACCATGGGATTTTCTCCCTGTCCTTCACATAAAACCTGCCCAAAAGGAAATGTTGGTAGGCCACAAATTCTTCTTGTCCACCCAAAACCAAGGGAATTTATCTCCGTATGTTCCATTCTCTTTTAAATTGCTCACATATCCTTTTGTATGATTTATCTACACGTTGTTTATAGGCGCCTGAAATATTACCTTCACAAGTGAATTGAACGAACCTCTAGGCTAGTGAATTATGCTCCATAGGATACACCCACATATTTTCTCTAGGCCCACACAATACTCAAATCTCATAAAATACCAACACAAGAAATATCGCGCCCCATGTAATTTTTTGACCTTTATCTTCTTGCATGTGTGCTTCCTTGATGATGCATTTAGTGATGTACTGCGTAATGTTATAGTAATTTTTACTCACCATCTTGAGTATAATATGTAACAAAAACTTATTCACCTCTTTTCATCTTTCATATGCACTTAGATTGCAGCCTACTAAGTATGTAGCCAATCTTATTATAGGATCCTGGATTCCTAACACATCCATTGCATGACCTCTCTTATGGTAGTTAAGCATAAATGCATAATTTTTTATGCCTAACTCATCATCTAAGTCTGACTCTATGTTTTCTCCCAAGCTTCACAACCATGTCACTCTTCCTACCAACTACCCTGAGAGGCACATTATCCTTCCTAGAAAGTAAAAATAGTCCTCTTGAACTCACGATACTAACCATTGACACATGTGTTAAGGTTTTTCAAAGAAGGGAATCTCATAGAGGCACTCCTATGCACCCCAAGATTATTTATATTGATTCATCATAAATTATTTTCCCCAAACTCCATCCTATTCTCTATTTTGATTTCTGTATCCTTCTCAATGTCATTCTTAGTATTCTTAAGAGATGATTAGAATCATTAATCTTGCACTTTGTCAACTATAAATTTCATCGTTTCCCCTCTTCGACCTCTCCTATAAAGTACATCTCTGCAAACCATAAGTCCTCCGGTGTAAAAGTCTGCCATTAGTCACGGGTTTCTTGCCCTTGTTTATGGTTTTATTTGGTTCCATTGCTAACAAAAATAAACTCTTCTCAACTTATAAGGTACCCTAAGAATCAGAATACTCACTAGTGCTTATCTTTGCAACTTCTCACCTTCTCTCTACCTTTGGTTCTTCAATCATGTATGCCCTAGCTGTAAATTTAATTTTTATAACCCTAGCTCTAAAATTCAACCCCTGAACCTCATATTCTCCTTTCATCACACCTTTTCCTTGCTATAATTCTTCCCATAAAGGTGTTACAAAATAAGGGATAAAATATGTGGAACAAGCCCTCACAAAATCGCAACAGTAGAAACTAATAAGCAGAAAATATTACAAATCTCAAATAAAATTGTAGAATAAAATAACACAACACAAAGAGATGGTATTTGATGTGGTTCACCCAATTTGGGATATGTCCACCAAGAATCACTTGCTCATATTTTATTACAAGCCACCACTCTCTCAATACAATAGCCAGATCTGTTTGGAGCTATGTCTAACAAACTCTACAGAATTCACACTCGAATTCAAAACACATCTGTAATGTTACATAATATCTACCATATACATAAAACCATATAAGTAGACAACTACTTAAGTAGTTTTACAAAAATGGGTATCAAAACCATGGACCAAAACCGTCCCATAAACCAATGGGTCAAAAATCCACCCATATGAGAAAAGCACGTTTCCTGGTATATCAGGCACATTTTAAGGCCAAAAAATAAATTCTCGATACAATACCCTAGCGAGATAACTGTGGAAAGTGTACAATACTCTTAGTGTACATTATTCAACACTTTCTCACATGAAAACAGGCTCCACAACCTAACAATCTCCCACTTGGAGACTAGTTTTCCTCTGAGCAAGCTTCTCAACCCTTCACTAGTTTCCATGAAGACCAACCAAAACTGAACACAGCTTCAGTTTTTCCCTTGTGACCACCTTGGTCATCATGTCTACAGGATTATGACTGGTATGAATCTTCTCCAGATTCAACTTCTCTTCCTCTAAAGTTTTCTTGATGAAATGGTATCTTAACTGTATATTCTTCATCCTAGAGTGGAAAGTAGAGTTCTTAGCTAGGTGTATAGCACTTTGACTATCACTATGTAACTTTCCTTCCTCCTACTTACGCCCTAACTCCTCAAGCAATTGTTGTAACCAAATAATTTATTTTCTTGCCTCTGTGGCAGCAACATACTCAGCCTCTGTGGTTGACAAAGCCACCAACTTCTGTAGTCATGAAATCCAGCTTACTACTGTCCCACCTACAGTGTAAACATAACCTGTCGTGCTCCTCCTACTGTCTACATCTCCATCCATATCTAAATCTACATAACCACACAAAGTGGTGTTTGATCCACTGTAGCACAAAATTGTCCCCATGGTCCCTCTCAAATACCAAAGGATCCACTTTAGTGCCTGTCAGTGATCTCTACCTGGATCACTCATAAATCTACTCACCGCTCCCACTGCATGGGCAATATCAGCCTGGTGCACACCATGGCATACATCAAACTGCCAACCACTAATGAGTAAGGTACCTTGGACATCTAGTTTCTCTCCTGCTCTGTCTTGGGACACTACTCCTTTGATAACTTGAAATGGCCTGCCAAAGGAGTCCCAACCGGTTTAGCATCCTGCATATTAAACCTCTCCAAGACTTTCTTAATGTACTCTTCCTGAGATAAATTTAGCTTCCATTCCTTCCTATCCCAAGATATCCTCATACCAAGGATTTTTTTGGCTGCCCCCAAATCCTTCATAACAAAGGATTCACTTAGTTGCTTCTTGAGTACTTTTATTTCCTGCATGTTTTTACCTGCAACCAACATGTCATCCACATACAAACAAAGGATAATATAACTACCATCCTCAAATTTCTTTGTATACACACAATGGTTAGAATGACATCTAATATAACCTTTCTCCATCATGAAGCTATCAAATTTCTTATACCATTGACGTGGAGCTTGTTTCAAGCCATACAAGCTCTTCTTCAGTTTGCACACCATCTCCTCTTTACCTTTGACCTCATAGCCCTCTGGTTGCTACATATATAGTTCCTCCTCCAAATCACCATGGAGAAATGCAGTCTTTACATCAAGTTGTTCTAAGTGCAAGTCTTCTGCTGCAACTATTCCTAGAACAGTTCTAATAGAAGTCATTTTTACTATAGGAGAAAAAATCTCATCAAAATCTATACCTTTTTTCTATGCAAACCCCTTGACCACCAACTGGGCCTTGTATCTTTTCTTTCCTCCTTCTTCCTCTTTGACTCTGAACACCCACTTATTTTGTAATGCTCTTTTGCCTTCGGGTAGCTTCACCAAATCCCATGTCTGGTTCTCCATGAGAGCCTGATGCTCCTCATCCATGGCTTGCTCCCACTTCTTCCTGGCATCTACCTACATTGCTTCATCAAATCTCTCTAGCTCTCCACTATCAGTGAGTAATAAATAATAAAGAGAAGGAGAAAAACGTTCAGGTTCTCTTCTTACCCTAGAAGACCTCCTCAATATAGGAGTTTTGGGTTCTTGTTGAGGAGGTTCCTGAACTGATTCATGTGTCACTTTCCCATCTAGAAGATCCTCTACTGCTGCATATTCTTTCTTGGATTCTTCCCTGTTTTCCTGCAACTGCTGCTTATACATGACTTTCTCATTAAAGACCACATCCCTAGATCAAATGATTTTCTTGTCCTTAATACTCCAACATTTATATCCAAATTCATCACCACCATAACCAATGAAAGTACATTTTTCTGATTTAGCCTCTAGCTTGGTCCTATCATCCTTGTCTATATGGACAAACACCTCACATCCAAAGACTCTAAGAAATGAATAATCAAATTTCTTACCATACCAAGCCTCCTCAGGTATGCCTCCATCCAAGGCACTTGAGGGTCCTCTGTTTATCAAGTACACAATTGTGCTCACCACTTCTGCCCAAAAAGAAAGAGGCAGTCCTGCATGTAACCTCATGCTCCTAGCACATTCCATTATTATTTTGTTCATCCTTTCTGACACCCCATTCTACTGCAGAGTTCTTGGAACCATCTGTTTCCTGCAAATTCCATTCTTAGAACAATAATCATCAAATTCATTGCTGCAATACTCCCCTCCATTATCTGACCTGAGACATTTTAGCTTAAGACCTGTTTCATTCTCTACCAAGGCTTTCCATTTAACAAAAGTGTCAAATACATCAAATTTGTTTCTAATACAATAAACCCAAACTTTCCTTGTTACATCATCAATAAAATTAACATAATAACTTGAACCCCTAAGAGATGATACCTGAGCTGACCCCCACACATCAGAATGCACCAGCTCTAACTTACTCTCTTTCTTTGTAGGTCCAACCTTGAGAAACCTTACTCACTTCTATTTCCCATATATGCAGTCCTCACAGAACTCCAAACATGTTTCTGTATATCTGGGAAAATCCTTCTTTATGATCTCCATGCCCTTATGGATCATATGAATGAGCCTATAGTGCCACAATGTTGTATCTACTTCTAAAGCCACAAGATTACAAACATTAGTGCTATAAGTGGTTAAATACAAGGTTCCAACCTTCTTACCTCTTGCCACCACAAGAGCACCCTTGGTAACCTTCCAAGAGTCCGTTGTAAATATCACACTACAACCATCACTTCCCAACTTCCCTATCGATATCAAATTTCATCTTAATGTAGGCACATGTCTGACATCCTTCAATAGCCAAGTATTCCCATTCTGTATCTTAACTTGAATAGAACCTTTTCCAACTATGTTGTAAGGCTCATCATCACCAAGAAAAACATGCCCAAAATCTCCTTGAACATAATCAACAAAATAATGCCTATGTGGAGTAGCATGGAAAGAAGCCCCCGAATCTAAAACCCAAGATTCAGTAATATTGTGCAAAGAAAGAATCAAAGCATCCTGACATACATTACCCATTGCCACATTTACCTCCTTGTTTTCTTCCTGTTGTTTCTTCTTGTCCCGAATTTCCCAACAATCCTTCTTTGCATGCCCATACTTTCCACAGTTTCAACATACTATCTTGCTTTTGGATTTTGACCTTGCCCGATCCTTTGATTTTCCACGACTTCCTCTATTCTTATGTCTCCCTCTAGTTTCCACTGTCAAAGCATTCCCTGAAGTAGAAGATTCCCCAGAGATTTTTCTTCACATTTCCTCACTTAAAATCACCCCTACAACATCCTCAAACTTCAACTTTGAATTAGCTGGAACTGAGTTGCTTACCGCCATTACCAGGCTATTCCAACTCTTAGGTAAAGAGCACAGAACTAATAAAGCCCTAACTTCTTCATCAAATTCTATTGTAACCAAAGCTAGCATATTTACAACTGTATTAAAATCATTTAAATGATCTGCTACTGAACCATTCTTAGACATCTTCATATTAAACAAAATTTTCATTAAAAATATCTTATTAGAGGCAGAGGGTTTTTCATACAACTTCCCTAATGCATCCATCAGTTCTTTTGTAGTCTTTTCCTTTGAAACATTAAATAATAGCAAAGATGCAAGACACAGCCAGATTGTCCCAAGTGCCTTCCTATCCAATAAATCCCATTCCGCATTTGTCATGCTCGAGGGTTTGTTCACCTTCTCAGACAATGGAATATAAAGATCCTTCTGATAAAGGTAATCTTCCATCTGCATCTTCCAAAGATTGAAATTCTACCCGTTGAATTTATCAACCCTAGATCTTCCATCATCTACCATAGCTCCCACTCAAGATAAAACTTTCCCTGTGATTCAACACTTCAGCAAACCAAACCAGGCTTTGATACCAATTGTTAGGAAATAAGGGATAAAATATGTGGAACAATCCCTCACAAAATCGCAACAGTAGAAACTAATATGCAGAAAATATTACAGATTCTTAAATAAAAATATACAAAATAAAATAACACAACACAAAGAGACATTATTTAACGTGGTTCACCCAATTTAGGCTACGTCCACCCAGAATCACTTGCTCATATTTTATTATAAGCCATCGCTCTCTCAATACAATACCCAGATCTGTTTAGAGCTATGCTCAACAAACTCTACAGAATTCACACCCGAATTCAAAACACATATGTAATGTTACATACTATCTACCATATGCATAAAACCATATAAATAGACAACTACTTAAGTAGTTTTACAAAACCATGGGTGTCAAAACCATGGGTCAAAACCATCCCATAAACCAATGGGTCAAAAATCCTGCCCATATGATAAAATCATGTTTCCCAATATGATCGTGGCACGTTTTAAGGCCAAAAAAAATTCTCAGGGGCTGTGCCCCCAAACCCCGGCGAGACAACTATGGAAAGTGTACAATCTTCGACACTTTCTCACATGAAAATAGGCTCCACAACTTAATAGAAGGAGCTCCACTTCAAGTCGTACCAAGATTCAGGTTCGATGAATTCCTCTTCTACACTTAAAATTTACACACATTTGTACTTTAATCACTCTTCAAGGATTAAAAAATCTATTATGCAAGGTAATAATTTTCTTGCACTCCTTTTATATATTTTTTAAGATATTCCCACATTAATTACTCTTCACTTACAACCATACTCATCTTTAATTATGCTTTTTCAATTTTTTTGTGCTTTCAGCGCTGCAATCATAACTTTCTGGTGTGCTGACTACTTCATAGGTCGTAGACCTCCTTGCGTGCACCTCCGCAGGCCATACTTAATTTTACCTTTTCCTACCTCGCACTACACCACATAGAATTTTTCCATGCTTGGCCTACATCCTGAGTAATTTCCTTATTATCACTATCCTTCTCATTTCTAACGGTGCCATTTTTTCTCTTTTATGTGCTTGCATCCTATAACTTGCACACCATCCTTCTCCCATCACGTGCACATCTTTATCCATGTAGTACCCACTTCCCTTTGACACCTGTTGATACTTATTTTGATATGGTTGATTACCCTATGGACATTATTATGCTTTGATTTAATATGATGTTAGACACCTGATCATGGATTATTATGGATCTTGATTTGGTTATGATGCATGATGATTATTAGAGACACTCATATGTGGAGGATGATATACTATTTGACATGGATGTTTTATGAATGTTGTTCGGACATGTGATTTTGGATATTATGAGTAGATATAGATTAATGAATATTATATGATGATGATATTATTGTTGATATAAATTGTATGTGATAATGTTAAACTGCCTTGATAATGTTGTGATTCATTTATTTAGATGATTTTGTGATTATATTTATATTCATTTTGGATGTTCTGATATGCCCACGAGACCAAAGGAGGTATTTGTGTTTTGCAGGTTAAAAATCACGACAAACATTAGGGGATTAAAGACCAACCACAATGGAATTCTAGGTGAATTCGACACAGTCACCATGGCAACTTGTTTTACTGTGTTGTGTTTGTTGTTGTTAGGGATTCCCATGGGGGGATCACCTTTATATGTGGCCATGGGTTTTGTGTATATTATTAATGTGGTTATTTTTTTTATTGTTGTATATATTTTATTAGTAATGTGTACCTTTCTTTTATTTAGTTAAAATTGTGGTAGATTAATGTGAGAAATCATATGTTTAAAATTTAAATAAATCAAATTAGGATATGGGAAAGTAATAATGGAAGTTTTTGGTTCTTTGTATTAAATATGTAAGGGATGTGTAAGTTTGTGTAAGAGTTGCGTAAGTTAGATTTTCGAGTATGAAACACTCCACCTCCTTGGAAATTCGAATTTGTCATTGGGGGCTGTTTTTAGAGGCTTGTGGGACAAGTAAAACCTATCCCATACCTCTAAATTTAATTTACCAACCATACTTATTGTTGGAGAGGTGATTTTAGACTTTTATAATGCATTTTATTAATCATGTTGCAAGTTTTGATTACACTCTATTGCATTTTACTTATTTTGCAGTCCTTTGGGGTGTGGACTTTTTGGAGTGTGCAAGTAAATTGTCATATTTTCACCCACCTCTTTATTGTGCTTGGGAGAATGAAAGTTTGTCTTTTGTGTTAGAGTTGAGGATGTGTGATGTGGCATCCTACATGGATCCACATCATCCTCTTTTTTTCCCTCTTCTATAAAATTCAAACTCTTTGCTTGTTTTGGGTTGTTGAATCATTTTGCAAACTTCCTTGGGGGCATATTTTTTATTGTTTGGAGCTCTTGTGGATTGTGGAGGAGATTAGAGATAATTTTATACTTGACATTGTTCTTTTGGGACTGTGTTTTTGGCATTAAGAACTTGCTGTTGGAAACAAAAGCCACCATGGAAAGGTAGGAGCTTAGCTCTTCTTTTGAGATTGTTATTTCTTTTGTGTATGAATAAATGGTACATGTTTTTGTTTAATTGTTGTTTTTTTGGGTAGACTACCATAGGGATGGTCTAGGAGAAGACTATAGGGAATTCATGTGGGGGGACATAAGGGAATGCCAGTGGCATCATATTTTGTGGAGGGAGTTTGGGTTTGGGATCCACCTAGGAATAGAAATAACTTGCATTTCTTACTTTGTGGGGGGAATAAGAAAATATGTGGGGGGCATAAGGAGGGATTGTGGGGGGCATAAGGATATGTGTTGTGAAATTTATTGGTGGTCTGTTATGGTAGATGCCCAATTCCCATTGGGAGGAATAATTAGCTTCCCCCATAGTCCTTACTCCTTTGGCTTGGATGATCAAGCCTGAATTTTGTTTGAATGTTTGCAAATGCAGTTATAAACTATTGTTTTTGTTTGGACTATGTTTTATATTGAATTATGCATGATGAAAGAATGTTTTGTGTTTGTGGAATCTAGTTGTTGCCTTGGGTTGAATCAAACCTCTTATTGTATTATGGTTGGGGCTCAGGGGCCAATGATGAAGGATGGCTTCTCCTTTCATTGGATTTCTTGGTTGGCTGGAGAGCATTTCCTTTCCCCCACTTTTGTTGTGATCAACTTGGAGAAAAAGAAAACTTACATGTTGCTGTTCTGGAGTAAAAGAAAACGTAGTTTTGATAGTCCCTTGTGAAACAAATTCTTTTGTAACCTTTCCCACTTGAAGTGGATGAAATTATAATATATATTTGTGAAGAAAACATGTTGTAACTGATTGTGAAAGTTACACATTCGAATGTGAAGGATAATTATATTTTGTTGTGTTTACTGGAAAGAAATAGAATTTTGTTATTTGCATTCAAACATGGAAAGATGTAAAGTTTTATAATTGAAGTCAATAAAGAAATTGCAAGATATTCTCTCATATGCATTGTTGGATTAAATTCAATGTTTCATTGTAATGTAAAAGAGATAGTTAGATTTCTGTTTGAAAGGAAGAAATGTACGTGGAAATAATGTTGTATTTATATCTTTGGAAATGTGTAAAATGGAATTTAGTATTTGCATTTTGATTTAGAATGGTTGGTTAAAAAAACTAAATGTATTAGATTAGATTGGAAATGAAATTCCATACTTGTATGATGAAAAGTTAGATGGACCTCTTTTAATTTGAACCCTTTGTAATTTATTTTTTTTAAAATGGCAAATTAATTTAATTAAAATGCATAGTTTGGGATTGCACATAATAATCAACCTGGAAATGTTAAAATTTAACATGATACATTATCAAGGAACTCAAATTGACAAAGAACACTTAAGAAAAGAATTTAAACATTGCAAAATCGAGCCCAATCCCTTTCACATTCATTTTTCTGTCAATTGTTGGAAAAATTTAAATTGGAATCAATTGAACAAATTTTCCTTCCAAAAGTAGTCTAAATCCTTCCTAGAATAATCCCCAATGTTTGTTTGGCATGTTGAGTGAAGGAAGAGATCAAATTGAATCAAATTTATAAGTTAAAATTACCAGTTGGCTTTTTAAAGGCCTGCAGGTCATTTTCATAAAATTAACCCTATAAACTTTATCAAAATGTAAAATCTATGTTTCCTATGCAAAGAGGGCATCGAGAGATTTATATAAAGTCCTCATTTGCCCAAAACTAATATTTCTAGAAAATATTATGGCCCTCTGAAGTTTTCTTGTCTTAGTGGGAAAATTTGGGAAAATTTTACCTGGCACGCCTGCAGCCCAAAAATTTCTCATTAAAAATCCTTAGAAAATTATTGAAAACTTTTAGGGGAAAATTTATAAAATTTTCTCCACAGCCAACCATGGGCTACCAAATGGCAGCATGGGGTGACAGCGGGGTGGGGTAACCCTGGTGATCTTTCTATTGTTTGAATTTTTATTTTTAAAAAAATTGAGTTTTTCCCCCATGGCCCCACACTCTCACCCTTGCGTTGGTGTGACCATTGCGTGGATGCATAGACCCGCACATCAAACCTCTCCCTTTTTCCTCCCTCGGTGAAATTTCCCAAGCTTCCTCCGCTGCCCCGTCCTTCCCTCATCCTTTCCGCTTTGGCTTAGAGCCGGACATGTGTTCTTGGAGGACCCACGGAGGTGTGAGAGAAAAGAAGACTTTTTACCTGCATG
Organism: Taxus chinensis; assembly: GCA_019776745.2. Classification (NCBI taxonomy): domain Eukaryota; kingdom Viridiplantae; phylum Streptophyta; class Pinopsida; order Cupressales; family Taxaceae; genus Taxus; species Taxus chinensis. The sequence continues at coordinate 288,447,361 of CM034147.1, read as the reverse complement.
GGAAAATTGATAAATGCCCCCCCTCGACCGGCCAACTCATAAATTTCTTTTCACCCCCACTCGACATGTGTCCTCTTGGGGTAAAATTTGACCCCTAAAGTGTGTCAGTCTATATCCAGTGTTTTATAAGGAGTTAGGAGGACTTCTTTATATCGTTGGAAAGGTGAGAAAATTTACTATCCAATGGAAATGATTTAGGGAAAATTTGAAACTCTAAACCTATTAGAGAGTGGGTATGGTGATAATTTATGACCTGAACCTAACTGAAACTTCTAACTCAAAAATTTGGACCTTGTGACCTCTGATAATTGTAATAAAAGATAAGGAATGTTCTAGTAATTTTATACCTATTCTAGAACCTGATAGTGTCAACTATTGTCTTGCAACCTGGTTGTAGACACTTCAAATTAAAAAATTATTCCATAATTTTCCTAACTAACCCTAGGTTGTTTCTTGGGTCTCAAGTTGGTTGTTTTAATGGGCATCACACTTGGTATCAGAGCAGTGGTTCAAAATCTTGGACCATTGGGCACACTAGAAAACTTGGGACATGAAATTTAAACCTAGCACATTTTTATAAAATCTAAACAAAATAACTTTGTTTAGAAATTGCATATTTTAGTAAACATGGAAACTGAGTAAGACCTGGAATAATGAACTAACTCTCACTTTGGTCTATATAGGAGGCACAAATGGGGTTTGGGGGAATTTTCACATAGACTCAGACTTACCACCACCATCGGATCAAGGTGTAGCAGCTATCCTACCCCAGATTTTACAGACTCTTCAGGATGTCAATGCCGCCCTATGTGGAGGATTAGGAGGAGGACATGCAGCTAGTCATGACAAAGCCCCTTCCATTGAGGGTCAGGTATCTCCTTAACCCAATAAGGAGCATAGAGAAGATAACTCCCGTACAAATTCAGCCAGAGTAGAGTCACCACAGAGGGGACATGGTGACCGAGTTTTAGAGAATAGAGAGAGGTCTTGGAGCCCTAGGCTTAGGGATAAGCACACCAAGAGACCTAGAGGACGTCAGACCACAGCTGCAAATCACATCAAGGAGATCCTGAATCTTAGACCCTCACATCACTCAAGTGACATGGGTGGATTTCAAGTAGAGGCCTAGCTAGTGAGCTTAAGTGGTTGCTTTAAGATTTTTCCTTGTTCTAACAACACGAAAGCTCATGTTGCAATCCACCTAGTGAGGGATGGAGCAAGAGTATGGTAGAGGACAGAGGAGCAGAAGCTCCATGTAGATTCAAAGATAGTAACTTGGGAGCTATTTGAGGAGAGATTTAGGAGCAAGTATTTTTCATAGAGGTTCATTCAGTAGAGGATCGACGAGTTCCATGACCTCTAATAGGCATCTCTTTCTATATGAGTATGAGAGTAGATTTCTAGATCTACTCCAGTACGTTGAGTACATACAGGATGATTAGGTGTGGATTCATAGGTTCATCTAGGGCCTAAATTTAGATATTAGAGGTGCAGTGAAGATCCACTACCCACAGACATTAGTCAAGAGGCCATGTCGAGAAGGCCTATGTAGAAGAATAGACTCAGGGGAAGACCCAGATAGGCTAGAGACCAAGTGTAGGAGATGCATACAGCAGAGGCAAGATAATAGATCAAGGGGGTCAGTACCTATCCCTCGTGGTGGCCAGGGTTTAGCAAAGTCATCCTTTAGGTCATAGTAGCAATAGCAGAAGTAGTCTCACCCACCTCATACACATCTATAGAGAGCTGATGCACAGAGAGGTTAGAGTATGGGGCCTCCCCTTAGGGATCCCATCAGGAAACAAGGTGGACCTAGAGCTCAGTCAGCGGGATCTCACCAGCAGAGACCTCAGTAGACTACATTTGGATCATCAGGATCCATGCCACAGACTTCCAGGGCACCTATTAGAGGTGCTACTCATTGGGGAGGATCAGGAGGATGTTTTGGTTGTGGAGTTACTAGACACTTTTGGAGAGATTGCCCACAGAACCCTAACAACAAGGGTAAGACACAGATCTCTGAGCCTATGGTTGGTGACATGGGATGTATAGCCACAAGATTTATGTAGTAGTTGAGAACCACCAGGTAGAGCATCAGAGCACATTCATTGAGACCACAGGTAGCATTGGTGGTATTCCTACCTCTGTATTGTTTGATTCTGGTTCTTCTGATTCTTTCATTGCACCATCTTTAGTAGAGTGATGTAGGCTAGTGGCAGTTAGGCAAGGTCATAGTTGGGATGTCGAGATGGCTTCTGGAGCCAAGATCTATGTGGACTCCTTAGTTAAGGAGTGTGTAGTGGGATTTGGGACCTTTCACCACTACCTCAGATCTTTGTATCCTTCCTTTGGGCTTGTATGGAGTCATTTTGGGTATGGATTGGTTATCTACACACAGGGCCAGGATGGATTTTTACCACAAGACTATATCTTGTGTAGATAATTTGGGAGTTGAGTTGGTGATTTCAGGGGTCAGGAGACCCGTTTCTATTCTCACCATCTCCGCTATGCAACTTAAGCGGTGTGTGCGATGGGGTTGTCAGATGTATGCTGTTACAGTTAGTGACAGATCAAAGGATGGGTCTAGTGGACCATCGCTAGATGATCATCCCATTTTGAGAGAGTTTGCTGATGTCTTTCTAGGGGAGATACCGGGGTTACCACCTCCACGTGAGATTGATTTTCATATAGATCTAGTTCCTAGAGAAGAGCCTATCTCACGGGAACCTTATCGGATGACCACCCCAGAGCTCTGTGAGCTCAAGTTACATCTTGAGGGACCTTTTGGAGAAAGGCCTTATCCATCCTAATGTATCCCCTTAGGGTGCACTGGTGATATTTGTGAAGAAGAAGGATGGATCTTTGTGGTTGTGTATTGATTACTTCCAGCTGAATAAGGTAATGATCAAGAATTGTTATCCCCTTCCATGTATTGATGATTTGTTTGATCAGATGAAGGGAGTCCACAATTTTCTCTAAGATTGATCTTAAGTCAGGGTACCATCAACTGAGGATTTTAGGAGGCGGACATTCATAAGACTGCCTTCCGCATAAGATATGGGCACTATGAGTTCACAGTGGTGCCTTTTGGTTTGACTAATGCCCCTGCAATGTTCATGAGTTTGATGAATGGGGTATTCAGGACCTTCTTAGATCGCTTCGTGCTCATCTTCCTAGATGACATTTTTATATACTCACGTACATGTGAGGAGCACGAGGGGCACCTTCGCCAGGTTCTTCAGTGTCTTCGTGAGAGTAAGCATCTTTACGGAACTTGGAGAAGTGTGCTTTCTTTTAGACAGAGGTGCAGTATTTGGGTCATATCATTTCTGGGAAGGTATCGTCAGTCGATCCTTCCAAGATTAGAGCCATTATGGATTGGCCAGTACCCACTACAGTGACCGAGGTACGCAGCTTCATGGGATTAGTAGGTTACTACTAGAGATTTGTTTAGGACTTCTCTCAGATTGCATGCACCCTATTCACTTCCCTTCAGAGGAAAGGGAAGAAGTTTGTTTAGTCAGGCAGATGTGAGTAGGCCTTCAGGACACTGAAGGAGTACCTCACTACAACACCTATTCTTGCAGTGCCAGATCCACAGGGTGAGTTCTTTTGTTTGCACAAATGCTTCTTTAGTAGGGCTTGGAGGTGTGTTGATGCAGGAGGGTAGAGTAGTGGCTTTTGAGTCTCACAAACTCAAATATCACGAGCTTAATTATCCAACTCATGATCTTGAGCTTGCGATAGTTATGCATGCTTTGGTTATATGGAGGCACTTTCTTCTTGGAAGGAGATTCACACTCAGGACAGATCATTTGAGTCTTTTCCACCTCTTCACGTAGCCCAATCTCAACGCTCATCAGCGGCGTTGGATGGAGTTTCTTTGTGAGTATGATATGGAGATAGAACATGTGAAGGGGAAGGAGAATGTGGTAGTAGAAACTCTCAGTAGATGGAGACATGTGGCTATGGCCACTTCAGTGAGCACATATTTGTGGAGCAGGATTCTTTAGTAGCTTCCTCTTGACAGCTTCTACATTGCAGTATGAGTAGAGATCGAGTCACAGAGACCCCTTGAGGGGAAGTTTGATGGTTTTTCCTTAGAGGAAAATGGTCTTCTCAGGCACAGAGGCCAGATATATGTTCCTAGAGATGGAGGCTTGAGGTAGGACACTTTGGTAGAGGTGCATCATGCACCCTATTCAGCCCATCCCAGGGGTGAAGAAGATGCATGCCACCTTGAGACAGTTGTATCATTAGAGAGGACTTCGTCGAGACATGGCCTAGTTTGTGTCATGATGTTTAGAGTGCTAGAGAGTTAAGGCCAAGCATCAGCATCCAACAGGCCTTCTTTATCCTCATGCTATACCAAAATGGAAGTGGGACACCATTTTCATGGATTTCATTATTGGGCTACCGATGTCGAGATATCACCATGACACCATTATGGTCATGGTTGATAAATTGACAAAAGTGGCTCACTTTTCTCTAGTGAAGACCACTTATACAGCTAGAGTAGTGGCACGAGTATATTTGGATGAGATTGTCAGGTTACATGGGATTCCACGGAAGATCATTTGTGACCACGATCCTTTGTACACTTCACATTTTTGGACTACCATGCAGTATGTCCTCAGGATGAGAATCAACTTCAGCACAACATATCACCCTGAGACAGATGGACAGACTGAGTGGGTGAATCAGATTTTAGAGGACATGCTCAGGATGTATGTGATGGATCAGTAGTCTAAATGGGAGGAGTACCTGTACTTAGTGGAGTTTTCCTACAATAATAGTTTTCAAAGTTCTATAGGCATGGCTCCTTTTCAAGCTTTGTATGGTAGAGAGTGCAGGACACCTCTTAGCTGGGATAGGTTAGAGGACAAAGTATCTCTTGGACCAGCTCTTTTACAGGACATGGAGCAGCAGGTGGTGTTGATCAGGTAGAGATTGCAGGAGGCACATGACATGTAGAAGAAGTATGTGGATCAGCATAGGATCGACCGTAGTTTTGATGTGGGCATGAAGGTGTTCCTTCGTGTCAAGCCACACAAGAGCCCTATCCATTATGGAAAAAGGTTCTAAGTTAGCTCCTAGATTTTTGGGTCCTTTTGAGATCTTGGAGCATATCAGCCCTTTGGCCTACCATCTAGCATTGCCACCCATCTTGTCTCGCATACATGATGTTTTTCATGTTTTAGTTCTCAGGAGATACATTGCAGATCCTTCTCATGTGTTAGATTGGACATCATTACAGGTGTAGGATCAGGGGCAGGTGATGGTGGAGCCCATTCACATCCTAGATCGTAGGACCCTGGGCCTTCGAGGCAGAGAGGTTGATCAGGTTTGGGTGCAGTGGGAAAGATATGATGAGACTGCAGCTACATGGGAGGATGTGACTTCATTACGAGTTCAGTTTCCACATTTGTTCCAGTGATTTATAGGAGCAAGTCGAGTCTAAAGGGAGGGGGATGTAGTATGCACTTCCCTTTGACATCTATTGATACTTATTTTGATACGGTTGATTACACTATGGACATTATTATGCTTTGATTTAGTATGATGTTAGACACTTGATCATGTATTATTGTGGATCTTGATTTGGTTATGATGCATGATGATTATTAGAGACACTCATATGTGGAGGATGATATACTATTTGACATGGATGTTTTATGGATGTTGTTCGGACATATGATTTTTAGATATTATGAGTAGATCTAGAAAATGATTATTATATGATGATGATATAGTTGTTGATATAAATTGTATGTGATAATGTTAAGCTACCCTTGATGTTGTTGTGATTCACTTATTTAGATGATTTTGTGATTATATTTATATTCATTTTGGATGTTCTGATATGGTCACGAGGCCGAAGGAGGTAATTTTTTTTATAGGTTAAAAATCACAACAAACATCGGTGGATTGGAGACTAACCACAATATAATTCTAGGTGAATTTGACATAGGTCACCATGGCAACTTGTTTTATTGTATTATGTTTGTTGTTATTAGGGATTCCCATGGGGGGGATCACCTTTATATGTGACCATGAATTTTGTGTATATTATTAATGTGGTTAATTTTTATTATTGTTGTATGTATTTTATTAGTAATGTGTCCCTTTATTTTATTTAATTAAAATTGTGGTAGATTAATGTGAGAAATCATATGGTTAAAATTTAAATAAATCAAATTGGGATATGGGAAAGTAATAATGGAAGTTGTTGGCTCTTTGTATTAAATATGTAAGGGATGTGTAATTTTTTGTAAGAGTTGTGTAAGTCATATTTTGGAGTATGAAACACTCCACCTCCTTGGAAATTCGAATTTATCCTTTGGGGCTATTTCTGGAGGCTTGTTAGACAAATAAAACCTATCCCATACCTCTGAATTTAATTTATCAACCATAATTATGGTTGGAGAGGTGATTTTAGACTTTTATAATGCATTTTATTAATCATGTTGCAATTTTTGATTTCACTCTCTTGCATTTTATTTATTTTGCAATCCTTTGGGGTGTGGGCTTTTTGGAGTGTGCAAGTAAATTGTCATATTTTCACCCACCTCTTTATTATGCTTGGGAGAATGAAATTTTATCTTTTGTGTTGGAGTTGAGGATGTGTGATGTGGCATCCTACATGGATCCACATCATCCTATTATTTTCCCTCTTCTATAAAATTAAAACTCTTTGCTTGTTTTGGGTTGTTGAATCATTTTGCAAACTTCCTTGGAGGTGCATTTTTGTTGTTTGGAGCTCTTGTGGATTGTGGAGATTGGAGATAATTTCATACTTGGCATTACTATTTTAGGACTATGTTTTTGGCATTAAAAGCTTTTTTTTGGAAACAAAAGCCACCATGGAAAGGTAGGAGCTTAGCTCTTCTTTTTTTATTGTTATTTCTTTTGTGTATAAATGAATGGTGCATATTTTTTTTTAATTATTGGTTGTTTGCATAGACTACCATAGGGATGGTGTAGGAGAAGGCTATGGGGAATTCATTTGGGGGGGCATCAGGGAATGCCAGTGGCATCATATTTTGTGGAGGGAGTTTGGGTTTGGGATCCACCTAGGAAAAGAAATAGCTTGCATTTCTTACTTTGTGGGGGGCATAAGGAAATATGCGGGTGGCATAAGGAGGGATTGTGGGGGGCATAAGGATATGTTTGGTGAAATTTATTGGTGGTTTGTTATGGTGCATGCCAAATTCCCATTGGGAAGCATAAGTAGCTTCACCCATAGTCTTTGCTCCTTTGGCTTGCATGATCAAGCCTGAGTTATATTTGAATCTTTGCGAATGCAGTTGTAAATTGTTGTTTTTGTTTGGACTGTGTTTTATATTGAGTTATGCATGATGAGAGAAAGTTGTGTGTTTTTGGAAGCCATTTGTTGCCATGGGTTGAATCACACCTCTTATTGTATTATGGTTGGGGCTTGGGGCCCAATGATGAAGGATGGCTTCTCCTTTCATTGGATGTCTTGGTTGGGTGGAGAGCATTACCTTTCCCCCACTTTTGTTGTGATCAACTTGGAGATAAATAAAACTTACATGTTACTATTTTGGAGCAAAGGAAAATGCAGTTTTCACAGTCCCTTGTGAAACAAATTCTTTTGTAAGCTTTCCCACTTGAAGTGGATGAAATTGTAATATATTTTTATGAAGAAAAGATGTTTTAACTGATTGTGAAATTTGCACATTCGAATGTGAAGGATAATTATATTTTGTTCTATTTATTGAAAAGAAATAGAATTCTGTTATTTGCATTCAAACATGGAAAGATGTAAATTTTTATAATTGAAGTCAATAAAGAAATTGCAAGATCTTCTCTCATATGCATTGTTGGATTAAATTCAACGTTTCATTGTATGGCAGAAGAGATAGTTAGATTTCTATTTGAAAGGAGGAAATGTACGTGGAAATAATGTTGTATTTGTATCTTTGGCAATGCGTAAAATGGAATTTAGTATTTGCATTTTGATTTAGAATGGTTGTTTAAAACAGCTGAATATATTAGATTAGATTGGAGATAAAATTCCATACTTTCATGATGAAAAGTTAGATGGACCTCTATTTAATTTGATCCCTTTGTAAATTTTTTAAAAAAATTGGAAAATTGATTTAATTAAAATGCACAGTTCGGGATTGCACATAATAATCAACCTAGAAATGTTAAAATTTAACATGATACATTATTAAGGAACTCATATTGACAAATAACACTTAAGAAAATAATTTAAACATTGCAAAATCGAGCCCAATCCCTTTCACAGTCATTTTTCTATCAATTGTTGGAAAAATTTAAATTTGAATCAATTGAGAAAATTTACCTTCCAAAAACACTCTAAATCCTTCCTAGAATAATCCTCCATGTCTGTTTGGCATGTTGAGTGAAGGAGGAGATCAAATTGAATCGAATTTATAAGTTAAAATTACCAGTTGGCTTTTTAAAGGCCTGCAGGACATTTTTGTAGAAATGACCCCGTAATCTTTGTCAAAATGTAAAATTTATGACTCCTGTGTAAATAGGGCATCAAGATATTTTTAGAAATTCCTGGTTTCCCAAAACCGAGATTTCTAGAAAAATTTATGGCCCTCTGAAGTTTTCCTGTCTTCGTGGGAAAATTTTCCCTGGTAGGCCCATGGCACAAAAATTTCCCATTGAAAATCCTTGGAAAATTGTTGAAAACTTTTAGGGAATTGTTTTTAAAATTTTCCCCACAACTAACCAGAGGATGCCACACGGCAGCATGGGGGTGATACTGGGGTGGGGAAACCCTCGCGACCTTTTTGTTTTTCGAATTTTTGTTTTGGAAAATTTTTATTTTTTCCCCTGTGGCTCAGCACTCCTACCCTAGCCTTGGTGTGACTCTTCCACGGACGCATGGACCCGCATGTCAAACGTCTCCCTTTTTCCTCCCTCGGTGAAATTCCCCAAGCTTCCTCTGCCACCCCGCCCTTCCCTCATCCTTTCTGCCTTGGCTTCAATGTCCTAGACCCACATGTCCTCCCCTTCTTGAAGGACAGCCTCTGCTGCCCCGCGGAGGTGAAGCAGTCCCCTATGGCAAAAAAGGCACAAATTGAATTTGCACCCCATGCATGAAAATTGATAAATGCCGCCCCAGGACCTACCAACCCATAAATTTCTTTTTTCCCCTACTCGACATGTGTCTCCTTGGGGCAAAGTTTGGCCCCTAAAGTTAGCTAGTCCATATCTAGAGTTTTACAATGAGTTAGGAGGATTTCTTTATATCATTGGAAAGGTGAGATAATTTCCTATCAAATGGGAATGATTTAGGGAAATTTTGTAAGTGTTAAGTGTGGAAAAAATTAAGTTGAAACTTTAAACCTATTAGAGAGTGGTTATGGTGATAATTTACCCCCTAAACCTAATTGAAACTTCTAACCCAAATATTTAGACCTTGTGACCTCTGATAATTGTAATAAATGAAAAGTATGTTCTAGTAGATTAAAGACTTGTTCCAGAACTTGATAGTGTCAAATTTTGTCTTACAACCTGGTTGTAGACACTTCTAATAAAAAAAAAATTATTCCATAATTTTCCTAACTAACCCTAGGTTGTTTCTTGGGTCTCAAGTGGGTTGTTTTTACAGGCATCACGCTTGGTATCAGAGCAGTGGTTCAAAATCTTGGACCATTGGGCACACTAGAAAACTTGGGACATGAAACTTAAACCTAGCACATTTTAAAATCTAAAACAAAATAACTTAGTTTAGAAATTACATATTTTGAGTAGACATTAAAATTGAATGAAACTTAGAATAATGAACTAACTCTCACTTTGGTCTGTGTAGGAAGCGCATACGAGGTGAGGGGAATTTTCACATAGACTAAGACTTACCACCACCACCACCACTAGATCAGGGTGTAGTAGCTATCCTACCCCATATCTTACAGACTCTTGAGGATGTCAATGGAACTCTATGTGGAGGATTAGGAGGAGGACATGTAGCCAGTCATGACACGGCCCCTCCAATTGAGGGTTAGGCATCTCCTCAACCTAGTGAGGAGTATAGAGGAGAGAACTCCCATGTAGAGTTAGCCATAATAGAGTCACCACCTAGGGAGTAGGGTGACTAAATTTCAGAGCATAGAGAGAGATCTTGGAGCCTTAGGCTTAGGGATGAGCACATTGAGAGACCTAGAGGCTATCAGACCACAACTGCAGATCACATTAGGTAGATCTTGAAGCTTTGGCCATCACATTATTCAGGTAACACGAGTGGATTTCAGGTAGAGGTGTGGCTAGTGAGCTTGAGTGGTTGCTTCAAGCTTTGTCCTTATTCTAGCAACAAGAAATCTTGTGTTGCAATCCATCTACTAAGGGATGGAGTAGGAGTATTGTGGAGGACAAAGGAGGAGAATATCCATGAAGATTCAGAGAAAGTGAATTAGGAGCTATTTGAGGAGAGATTCAGTAGGTATTTGTCACAGAGGTTCATACAACAGAGAATTGATGAGTTCCATGACCTCCAATAGGCATCTGTTTCAGTAGCAGAGTATGAGAGTGGGTTTCTGGATTTACTTCAGTATGTAGAGTACCTGTAAGATGAGTAGGTGCAGATTCAAAGGTTCATCCAGGGCCTAAATTTAGATATTAGAGGTGCAGTATGGATCCACTACCCACAAACATTAGCTAAGGCCATCGAGAAGGCCTATATAGCAGAGGAGACTCAAGGAAAGACCCAACAGGTAAGAGACCAAGTCCAGAGCTGCATATAATAGATGTGGGACAATACATCGAAGGGGTCAGTACCTCTCCCTCATGGTGGTGAGGGTTTAACACAGTCATCCTTAAGGCAATAACAATTGTAGCAGTAGTAGTCCCACCCACCTCATAGACCTCCATAGAGATTTGATGCACAAAGATGTCAGAGTATGGGCCCCCCCCCTAGGGGTCCCATTAGGACACAAGGTGGACCTAAAGATCAGTCAATGGGAGCTCACCAGCAAAGACCTTAGTAGACTGCAATTGGATCATTAGGATCCATGCCATAGACTTCCAAGGAACATGATGGAGGTGTTATTCATTGGGGAGGATCAGGAGGATGTTTTGGTTGTGGAGTTACTGGACACTTTTGGAGAGATTACCCACAGAACCTTAAAAAATAGGGTAATATAGAGATTTATAAGCCTATGGTTGGTGACATGGGACGCAGCCACAGGATTTATGCGACGATTAAGAACCACCAGGTAGAGCATCATATCACATTTATTGAGGCAATAGGTAGCATTGGTATTATTCCTACCTCTGTATTGTTTGATTACGATTCTTCTAATTATTTCATTCCACCATCTTTAGTAGAGCGATACAGGCTAGTGGCAAGTAGGCAAGGTTTTAGTTGGGATGTCAAGATGGCTTTTGGAGCTAAGATTTATGTAGACTCATTAGTTAAGGAGTGTGTAGTGGATTTGGGACCTTTCACCACTACCTCAGATCTATGTATCCTTCCTTTGGGCTCGTATGGAATCATTTTGGGTATGGATTGGTTATCTGCACATAGGGCCAGGATGGATTATTACCACAAGACTATATCTTGTGTAGATGATTTGGGAGTTGAGTCGATGATTTTAGGGGTCAGGAGACCCGTTTCTATTCGCACCATCTCTACTATGTAGCTTAAGTGGTGTGTGCAATGGGCTTGTCAGATGTATGTTGTTATAGTCAGTGACAAATCAAAGGATTGATCTAGTGGGCCATCGCTAGATGATCATCACATCTTGAAAGAGTATGCTAATGTCTTTCTAAAGGAGATATCAGGGTTTCCACCTCCATGTGAGATTGATTTTCATATAGATCTAGACCCTGGAGTAGAGCCTATCTCACGGGCACCTTATCAGATGACCACCCCAGAGCTATGTGAGCTCAAGTTATAGCTTGAGGAACTTTTGGAAAAAGGCCTTATCCATCTTAGTGTATCCCCTTGGGTTGAACCGGTGATGTTTGTAAAGAAGAAGGATGGATCCTTGTGGTTGTGTATTGATTACCACTAGCTGAAAAAGGTAATGATCAAGAATCGTTATTCCCTCCCGCATATTGATGACTTGTTTGATCAGATGAAGAGAGCCACAATTTTCTCTAAGATTTATCTTAGGTTAGGGTACCATCAGCTGAGGATTTTGGAGGTGAACATTCATAAGACTACCTTTCATATGAGATATGGGCACGTTCACATTGGTGCCTTTTGGTTTGACTAATGCCTCCACAATGTTCATGAGTTTTATGAATGGGGTATTCAGGAACTTCTTAGAACACTTCATGCTCATCTTCCTAGATGACATTTTTATATACTCACATACACGTGAGGAGCATGAGAGGCACCTTCACCAGGTTCTTCAGTGTCTTTGTGAGCAACAGCTTTATGGGAACTTGGAGAAGTGTGATTTCTTTAAGACAGAGGTACAATATTTGGGTCATATCATTTTTGGGGAAGGTATCATAGTCAATCCTTCCAATATTATAGCCAGTATGGATTGGCCAACACCCACTATAGTGACCAAGGTGTGTAACCTCATGGGATTAGTAGGTTACTACCGGATATTTTTTTAGGACTTCTCTCGGATTGCACACCCTATCACTTCCCTTTAGAGGAAAGGGAAGAAGTTTGTTTGGTCAGACAGATGTGAGTAGGTGTTCAGGACACTAAAGGAGTGCCTCACCACAACACCTATTCTTGCAGTGTCAGATCCACAGCGTGAGTTTTTTTTTTGCACATATTCTTCTTTAACAGATCCTCGAGGTGTATTGATGCAGGAGGGCAGAGTAGTGGCTTTTGAGTCTCACAAACTCAAGGATCATGAGCCTAAATATCTGACCCATAATATTGAGCTTGTGACAGTTATACATGTTTTGGTTGGATGGAGGTACTTTCTTCTTGACAGGAGATTCACAGTCAGGATAGATCATTTGAGTGTTTTCCACCTCCTCACGCAGCCCAATCTCAACGCTCATCAGTGGAGTTGGATGGAGTTACTTTGTGAGTATGACATGGAGATATAACATGTGAAGGAGAGGGATAATGTGGTAGTAGATGCTCTCAGTAGATAAAGACATGTGGCTATGGCCACATCAGTGAGCACAAATTTGTGTAGCAAGATCCTTCAGCAGCTTCCTCTTGACAGCTTTTGCATAGCACTATGAGCATATATTGAGTCATAGAGACCCCTTGAAGGGAAGTTTGATGGTTTTTCCTTAAAGGTAGATGGTCTTCTCAGGCACAGAGGTTGGATATATGTTCCCAGAGATGGAGGCTTGAGGCAGGACATCTTGGTAGAGGCACATCATGCACCCTATTCAACCCATCCTGGGGTGAAGAAGGTGCATGTCACCTTGCGATAGTTGTATAATTGGAGAGGACTTCATCGAGATGTGGCCTAGTTTTTGTCATGATGTTTAGAGTGCCAAAGAGTTAAGGCCGAGCATCAACATCTAGCAGGCCTTATTTATCCTCATGCTATACCAGAATGGAAGTGGGACACCATTTCCATGGATTTCATTGTTGGGCTACTGATGTTGAGATATCACCATGATGCCATCATGGTCACGGTTGAAAAATTGACAAAAGTGGGTTACTTTTATCTGTGAAGACCACTTATACAGCTAGAGAAGTGACACAAGTATATTTGGATGAGATTTTCAAGTTGCAAAAAATTCCGCAGAAGATCATTTGTGACCACAATCCTTTGTACACTTCACATTTCTGGACTACCATGCAGTATGTCCTTAAGACAAGAATCAACTTCAACACAACATATCACCCTGAGAAAGATGGATAGACTAAGTGGGTGAATTAGATTTTAGAGGACATGCTCAGGATGTATGTGATGGATCAACAGTTTAAATGGGAGGAGTACTTGTACTTATTGGAGTTTTCCTACAATAATAGTTTCCATAGTTCTATAGGCATGGCTCCTTTTCAGGCTTTATATGGTAGAGAGTGCAAGGACACCTCTTAGTTGGTATAGGTTACGAGGAAATAGTATCTCTTGGACAGCTCCTTTTCAGCTCTTTTATAGGACATGGAGCAGAAGGTGGTGTTGATCAGGTAGAGACTGCAGAAGGCACAAGATAGGTAGAAGAAGTATGTGTATCAACATAGTATCGACCGTAGTTTCGATGTGGGCATGAAGGTGTTCCTTCATGTCAGGCCACATAAGAGCCCTATCTATTATGATAAAGGTTATAAGTTAGCTCCTAGATTCATGGGTCCTTTTGAGATCTTGGATCGTATTGGACCTTTGGTCTACCATCTAGCATTGTCACCCATCTTGTCTCACATACACGATGTTTTTCATGTTTCAGTTCTTAGGAGATACATTATGCATCCTTTTCATGTGTTAGATTGGACATCATTGCAAGTGCAAGATCAGAGGCAGGTGATGGTCGAGCCCGTTCGCATCGTAGATCGTAGGACCTTGGGCCTTCGAGGCAGAGAGGTTGATCATGTTCAGCTGTAGTGGGACAGATATGATGAGACTACAACTACATGGGAGGATGCAAATTTTTTACGAGTTTATTTTCCAAATTTGTTCTAGTAACTTCCAGGAGAAAGTCAAGTCTACAGGGAGGGGGATGTAGTGCCCACTTCCCTTTGAAACTTGTTGATACGTATTTTGATACGATTGATTACATTATGGACATTATTATACTTTGATTTAGTATAATGTTAGACACTTGATCATGGATTATTGTGGATCTTGATATTGTTATGAGGCATGATGATTATTAGCGACACTCATATGTGGAGGATAATATACTATTTGACATGGATGTTTTACGGATGTTGTTCAAATATGTGATCTTTGATATTATGAGTAGATCTAGAAAATGAATATTATATGATGATGATATAGTTGATATAAATTGTATGTGATAATGTTAAACTACCCTTATGTTGTTGTGATTCACTTATTTAGATGATTTTGTGATTATATTTATGTTCATTTTGGATGTTCTGATATGGCCATGAGGCCGAAGGAGGTATTTTTGTGTTTCAGGTTAAAAATCATAACAAAAATCTGGGGATTGGATACCAACCACAATGGAATTCTAGGTGAATTCGACACGGTCACCATGGAAACTTGTTTTATTTTGTTGTGTTTGTTGTTGTTAGGGATTCCCATGGGGGGATCACCTTTATATGTGACCATGGATTTTGTGTATATTATTAATGCGGTTAATTTTTATTATTGTTGTATGTATTTTATTAGTAATGTGACCCTTTCTTTTATTTAAGTAAAATAGTGGTAGATTAATGTGAGAAATCATATGGTTAAAATTTAAATAAATCAAATTGGGATATGGGAAAGTAATAAAGGATGTTGTTGTCTCTTTGTATTAAATATGTAAGGGATGTGTAAGTTTGTGTAAGAGTTTTGTAAGTCAGATTTTGGAGTATGAAACACTACACCTCTTTGGAAATTTGAATATGTCCTTGGGGGTTATTTTTGGAGGCTGGTGGGACAAGTAAAACCATTTCCATATGTCTAAATTTAATTTACTAGCCATACTTATGGTTGGAGAGGTGATTTTATAATTTTATAATGCATTTTATTAATCATGTTGCAAGTTTTGATTGCACTCTCTTGCATTTTATTCATTTTAAGGTCCTTTGGGGTGTGGGCTTTTTGGAGTGTGCAAGTAAATTGTCATATTTTCAACCACCTCTTTATTGTGCTTGGGAGAATGAAATTTTGTATTTTGTGTTGGAGTTGAGGATATTTGATGTGGCATCCTACATGGATCCACATCATCCTCTTCTCTTCCCTCTTCTATAAAATTTAAAATCTTTGCTTGTTTTGGGTTGTTGAATCATTTTGCAAACTTTCTTTGGGGTGCATTTTTTATGTTTGGAGCTCTTATGGATTGTGGAAGAGATTGGAGATAATTTCATACTTGGCATTGTTGTTTTGGGACGGTGCTTTTGGCATTAAGATCTTGTTTTTGGAAACAAAAGCCACCATGGAAAGGTAGGAGCTTATCTCTTCTTTTGTGATTATTATTTCTTTTGTGTATGAATGCATGGTGCATGTTTTTGTTTAATTATTGGTTATTTGGGTAGATTGCCATAGGGATGGTCTAGGAGAAGGCTATGGGGAGTTCATGTTAGGGGCATAAGGTAATGCCAATGGCATCATATTTTGTGGAGGGAGTTTAGGTTTGGGATCCACCTTGGAAAATAAATAGCTTGCATTTCTTAATTTGTGGGGGTCATAAGGAAATATGTGGTGGGCATAAGGAGGGATTGTGGGGAGCATAAGGATATGTTTGGTGAAATTTATTGGTATTTTTTTATGGTGGATGCCCAATTCCCGTTGGGAGGAATAAGTAGCTTCCCCCATAGTCCTTGCTCCTTTGGCTTGCATGATCAAGCCTGAGTTCTATTTGAATGTTTGCAAATGCAGGTGTAAACTGTTTTTTTTTGGACTGTGTTTTATATTGAATTATGCATGATGAAAGAATTTTGTTTATTTTTTCAAGCCATATTTTGCCATGGGTTGAATCACACCTCTTATTGTATTTTGGTTGGGGCTCAGGGCCTAATGATGAAGGATGGCTTCTCCTTTCATTGGATGTGTTGGTTGGGTGGAGATCATTGGCTTTCCCCCACTTTTTTTGTGATCAACTTGGAGAAAAAGAAAACTTGCATGTTGCTATTCTGGAGGAAAGGAAAATGTAGTTTTGATAGTCCATTATGAAACAAATTCATTTGTAACCTTTCTCACTTGAAGCGGATGAAATTGTAATATATATTTGTGAAGAGAAGATGTTGTAACTGATTATGAAAGTTACACATTCTAATGTGAAGGATAATTGTATTTTGTTGTGTTTATTGGAAAGAAATAGAATTTTGTTATTTGCATTCAAACATGGAAAGATGTAAAGTTTTATAATTGAAGTCAATAAAGAAATTGCAAGATCTTCTCTCATATGCATTGTTGGATTGAATTCAATGTTTCATTGTATGGAAAAAAAGATATTTAGATTTCTATTTAAAATGAAGAAATGTACATGGAAATAATGTTGTATTTGTATCTTTGGAAATGTGTAAAACAGAATTTAGTATTTGCATTTTGATTTAGAATGGTTGTTTAAAACAACCAAATGTATTAGATTAGATTGGAAATGAAATTCCATACTTGCATGATGTAAAGATAGATGGACCTATTTTAATTTGATCCCTTTGTAATTTTAAAAAAAAACTAGTAAATTAATTTAATTAAAATGCACAGTTCAGGACTGCACATAATAATCAACCTGGAAATGTTAAAATTTAACATGATACATTATCAAGGAACTCATATTGACAAATAACACTTAAGAAAATAATTTAAACATTGCAAAATCTTGCCCAATCCCTTTCACAGTCGTTTTTCTGTCAATTATTGGAAAAATTTAAATTAGAATCAATTGAGAAAATGTACCTTCCAAAAACATTCTAAATTCTTCCTAGAATAATCCTTCATGTCTTTTTGGCATGTTTAGTGAAGGAGGAGATCAAATTGAATTGAATTTATAAGTTAAAATTACCAGTTGGATTTTTAAAGACCTGTAGGCCGTTTTCATAAAATTGTCCCCATAAAATTTATCAAAATGTAAAATTTATGTTTTCCTGTACAAAGACGGCATTGAGAAATTTCTAAAAAGTCCTTGTTAGCCCAAAATTGAGCTTTCTAGCAAAAGTTATGGCCCTTTGAAGTTTTTCTACCTTGGCTGGAGAATTTGGCAAAATTTTCCCTAGCAAGCACGTGGCCCAAAAATTTCCCGTTAAAAATCCTTTAAAAATTGTTGAAAAATCTTAGGGGAAAATTTTTAAAATTTTCCCTGCAGCCAACTAGAGGCTACCATATGGTAGCATGGGGGTGAAAGCGGTGTGGGGAAACCCTTGCGACCTTTCTATTTTTTTAATTTTTGTTTTGGAAAAATTTGAGTTTTTCCCTCATGGCCCCACACTCCAACCCTCGCCTGGGTTTAACCCTTCCACGGACACGTAGACCCATGTGTCAAACCTCTCCCTTTTTATTCTGTTAATGAAATTCCTTGAGCTTGCTTCACCACCCCGTCCTTCCCTCATCCTTTCCGCCTTGGCTTAGAGCCCGACATGTGTCCTTGAAGGAGCCACAGAGGTGCAGGAGAAAAATAAACTTTGCACCCACACAAGAAAATTGATAAATGCTGCCCTGCGACCTGCCAACCCATAAATTTATTTTCGTCCCCACTCGACATGTGTCCCTTTGGGGAAAAATTTGACCCCTAAAGTTCGCCGGTCCATATCTAGAGTTTTACAAGGAGTTAGGAGGACTTCTTTATATCATTAGAAAGGTGAAAAAATTTCTGATCCAATGGAAATGCTTTTGAGAAATTTTGAATGTGTTAAGTGTGATAAAAATAAATTTGAAACTATGAACCTGTTAGAGAGTGGGTATGGTGATAATTTACCCCCTGAACCTAACCGAAACTTCTAACCCAAAAATTTGGACCTTGTGACCTTTAATCATTGTAATAAAAGAAAAGTATGTTATAGTAATTTTAGACTTGTTCCAGAACCTGATAGTGTCAACTATTTTCTTGCAACCTGGTTATAGACACTTCTAATCAAAAACATATATTCCATAGTTTTCCTAACTAACCCTAAGTTGTTTTTTGGGTCTCAAGTGGGTTGTTTTAACGGGCATCACAATCCACTTCGACTCACGTTAAATTTTGAATAAGGATTCCTTTCCGCACATTTGTACATAGTTTACCCCACACTATAATTATGTGTGGTCCTCCGCACATGAAATCAATAGATAGAAATTAGGCTCTAATATGCAAGTGCACTTATCAAAACAAATCAAGGAAGAAAACAACAAAGAAAAATAAAAATAATGGAAATAAACACATGAAAAATAAATCTAATCTAAATGGAAATGCTTCCTTATTACAAACACCAAGAAGCTTTATTTATAGTAAGGCTTCAAAATACTCCCATTAAAGTAACTAGGAAACATTGTCCCATCCAGTGCCTACAATTAACATGTGATTGATTTAAGTATCTTTGTTACTACTAAAGGTCCGAACCAATGTACCTTTAACTTCCCTGGGTGGCACGTAAACTTGGAGTCATATAGAAGGACCATCTTACCAACTACAACTTTCTTGATCTTAATGTGTCGTTCATGCCAAGCTATCTTCCTTGCCTTAACAGTATTTGGGCTCCAACACATAATAGTGCACTACTCATCTAATTACATTATTTTGTCAATGCACTCCTCGACATCTTGTCATCATCCAATCCACCTGTGCATGCAATATGCAGGGATGACAACAACTCAATTTGTATCACTGCCTCTGCACCAAACACCAAATGAAAAGGTTTTTCCTTATTAAATCATTTATAGGTGGTTCTGTAAGCCTAAAAAAACTTCTAACACTTTATGATCCCAATGCTTTCTTCCAACATCAAAGGTTTTTGTCAATGCTTGTTCTAAGATCTTGTTGAAAGATTCTGTAGTACCATTAGCTTGAGGGTGATAAGGGTGGTTTTATTGTGTGTAACCATAAATTATGCCAATAAAATTCAGATTGTCTCATTAAAAAAATGATTTCGTCTATCACTTGTTAAGCTTAATAGGTAGCCATACCTGCTAATAATGTTTTCCCATAAGAACCTTGCTACTGTAGCTACAGTAAATTTCTTTATAGGTGCAGGATTTACCTACCTCGTCAGATACTCTGTATAAGTTATAATGTAGTGCACACCTGTCCTTCTTGTGGGTGGGGTAATAGGTCCTATAAATACAAAAACTAACTTTTCAAAAGGATTAGCACTTGCAATAGGTCGCAACAACATCTCATGTCTATGTCCAGATTCTTCAATGCATTGATAGTGATGACATGACTTTACACACTCCTTGGTATCTTTATACAAATATTCCCACCAAAGGCCATCCAAAAGGATCATACGCGCACTCGCATCACCTACATCATGCCCCCCTAGTGTACCGACATGATCCTCTTCTATAATAGCTTCACACTTATGTTCAAGTACACAACATCACAAAACCTCATCTCTTCCCATAATTTATAAATCTACACAAATCAAATGATAAGGAATCACACATAAAGTAAGTTTTTTTTTTCTATAGTGTATTCATTTGTTCTGGTTCCAATCCACTAAGAAAAAAGATAGCTATATCTTCCAAATTTGTGGGGGCACAGTTCAGCTTAAATAACTGTGCATCAAGAATCATATCCTTAATACTCTAGGTGTCCTCACATGAATTTATCCTTGAAATATTATTAGGCCCTAAGTTACTCTTTCTTGGAATGACAACAACTGTAAATTAAAACTCCAAGAAAATAAGTATCCACATAGAGATGTGTCCTTATAAAAAAGGTTTTTTGACCAAGTATTTCAATGCCATATGATCTGTATAGAAATTAAATGGAGTCACCAACAAGTATTGTCAAAACTTGTGCAACACCTAGATCATAGACAAAGCTTTGTGATTCATTGTTGTATAATTCTTCTCTTTGGGTGCCAAATTCATGGTTGCAAAGTAAATAGGGTGATACACAATTCCTTCTCCTAGTTATGCCAACACCACGCCAATTTCCATTCTAGAGGCATCAATGTGTAAAGGAAAAGTTTTTTCCAAGGAAGGAAAGTGCAAAATAGGTGTAGTTGTAATCCTCTCCTTTAATTTCTCTATTTCCTAATTTTCCACGTCACCCCAATAGAATTTCCTATTAACCTTAAGAAAATATTCCAAGGGTGTGGAAATTTTTGCATATCCCTTTATAAACATTATGTAATAGCTAGTATGTCCCTAAAATCTACGCACTTCAATTTGATCAGTAGGCTCTTCTAAACCCAAAATGATGGCTATATTAGTTGGGTCTGCCAACAATCCTTATTTGCAAATGTTGTGTCCAAGTAAAGTACCAAAAGGTGTATCAAAAATACACTTCTTAATGTTAAGAGAGATTTTTAACTTCATGTACCTCTCAAACATGGTCCTCAAATTATCACAGCAATCTTTAACTAACCATAAATAGTTGAATCATCTAAATATACCTGCAAGAACTTATCAATAAAATCTTGAAAGGCCTGCATAACAATATGTGAGAATACTGATGGCATATTTTTCAATCTAAAAGGCATAACTGAATATGCAATATGTCCCCACTCAGTGGCAAAAGTTTTCTTCTCTAGTGATAGCCTGAGAACGCGTCGATAAAAGAATGTATCTCACACCCAAGTACTCCTTCAAGTATTTCCTCTATAAAAGGCGTGGGAAAGGGATCTATGACACATAAAACATTCAATTATCTATAGTCCACATAGATCTTGATCCTCCCATCCTTCTTGATGTTTATAACCATGGGACTAACCCATTGAGAATATTCAACTGGCTTATTAATTCCATACTTGATCATCTTATACAAATCCTCCTTCATTTTCACTCACAGTTTTTGATTCATCTAATAAAGCCTCTTTCTAACTAGGTACGTTCCTTCTTTCACCTTGATCCTAATATTTCCTAAATAAGGGTGTAATCCCTTTAACTCATGGTAGCCTCTTAGAAAAGATATCCTAAAAATAGCAAAATATCTTGATGATCTTTTCCACCTATTGTTCTAGCCAATAATCCCTAATGATTACTTCCTTGGGCGCATCCTCTATACAAATATTCACCTTATTTTTTTCATTAATGAATAGTACATGTGTACCTTATCATATGTAGAATACATGAACTTAAGTCCACCCTCTATGTGGCTAACTTCTAGGTGATCCACTTCCTCATCATCAATAATGTACACCAACTTTCCTTTTTCTTTATCTTTTCAGGTGCAACCCATCTGTACTTCTGTCTCCTCAAGATCAAGCATGCCTCAGAAAAAGTCTCACCCAAATGCTCTAGTATGAGATCTTATTCCTTCACATTATCCCCCAAGGTGATGCACTCCATTATCTACAATACTTCATAGAATGGAGGATTAGTATAAAAGTAATCAAAATTTTGAACCATACATATTGTCATCTCTTTCTAGTTTATAGTCTCCCTCTTTTTCCTGGCATGGACATGCAAGGTGTCTACACATTTGCATAGTGATGAGTAGAATTTATGTAACCATAAGGAAAGAGGTAAATCCTTCATGCCTTGTGCCCATATTCTCTCACAATTATGGACATGTAGTGAAGCCGAAGTCATACTTTGAAATTCATAGATGTGCATAGGTACATTGATTTGAGTAAACTTGGTGGAAAAGGTGTTTCTCACTTCTCTCCATTCCAAAATGCTATCTCTATGTGTATCCTATCAACACGTTATTTTCCTATGCAAGGTATAGACCATAATATTTCATTTATCACCCTCATTCTACCACTAAGCCTCCATGGATCTTAAGAATGTATCGAGATTTCCCTCACTAATGTACCTTGATACCTGAGTTGTGCCTAAGTGCCTCACCATACACATAATCATCATCATGGTGATTCTTCCTTTAACCTTGCGCCTGACCATATCATATGTTCCATGACACTAGTTATCACAAACAACACTAGTAGTGCCACTGACAGACTGTATTTCTTCCCACTGAAGTAAGCCTTCCTTTGATGGTTCTACATTCTCTAGATCACACACTATTTTTGGATATATTTGATTGAGATCCTCCTTAATTAAGGGCTTAACGTAAGGTACAAGATTCTTATCATGTAGAGGTATGATCATGGGCTCATCTTTGTTCTCAAAATTAATGTATCTCTTATTAAAGCGTAGATCAAGATTGTTTGCATAGCACCAGGGCCTTCCAAGTAATGCCAAAAAGTTGCCTACTTTAGAAAAATCTAATACCTCAAAGTCTGTAGTAAAATTAGCTCCCTAAATGGTAATGGATGCATCCTACAGTACCCCAATAAACATAGACTTAGTATTTTTGGACATGTACAATACATTTGAATATGGATGTGATGTAGGTATTCCGATTTGATTCCATGCATCTAGATTTAGTACATTTATTTCAGCACCCGTATCAATCAAAATGTTACGCACCATCTAACCATCAATCACTGCATCAAGTGTGTTTTCTTTGTCAAATTCATGATCCTGAGGTGGAAGATTTTCATGAATTATCTACCTCTCGAGCTCAACTCTAGCACATGGTACCTTTTCACATACCCATTCCCCTAATAGAGGAATGATATTCTCATAGTTTAACATGTTGTACACCTCTTTTAGGTCATCCACATCCTTCTGTGGGAGCTCAACATTATTTGCATGTTCCCTCTTGTGTGCCTATTATTTTAAGCATTGTATTTCACCCTAGAGATTTATGATAAATCTCATCATCTCTTGATATAATTCCTTCTAATGTGTTGTATTTGGATACTTAGGATGTATCCCTTATTATCTCGTAATGAGTGGCTTATCCTTTAAAGGATCGTGTCCATGTACAACATTAGTGTGTGTAGTAACCAATACTGTCTATAAATCAGGATTAAGTATCTTCTTGCATATTCTCCTTCTTGTTTTTACTCATGTGCTCATATATGTCCACAAAATCCTCTAACTTATGTTCTTTCCCAGACGATGAGTAAGTTGTATTATGAGGGAAATATCATTGGTAATGACCAAGGGACCTACAAGTGTAACAGGTTCCTCAAGCAAACCTTCCTCTACCACCACCATGACCTTAGTCTAAATATCCTCCTTTGAAGCCTAAATTCTTGTTATCCCCATTATTGCACCCTTCATTATGTTTTCCTTCATGTTCCTTAGATCTACAAGCCACAGTATTTTGACGCACTCATGTCTTAATGGATTCCTGAATATGATCAATCAGTCTACAATCAATAATGTCATGGCTATGGGCATGGAAAATATTGCAATATATGGATACATTCTTTTAAATCATGTGTTGTAATAGATGAAAATATTGAATATCATGGTCCCTGTGACAAATTTCACAATCTAGTAACAACACATGCAATGACTTACACGGAAAAATATCCTTAGTATGTCCTTCAACCTTATAATTAGTGCACCATATATGATTATGTGTCTCATGTGCTGAGTTGGAATGAAATATTTTCCAACTTCTTTTTCAAAGATGTGATCTGCACCTCTAAGAATGAGATCAATCCACTATTAATACTTCTAACTGCCTCAACATACAAATTTTCTTCCAAATGCTCACATAAATCAATATACGTCTTATGAGATAAAGCTCTATGAAATGGAGTAAGTAATCCCCCAATGATCCATTGTGCATGCTAACTTTGATGAATGTCATAACAAAATTTGAACATCAAAGTCGTAAAATGCGCATCATACTCTTTCACATTGTCTGACAAACCATGCTTGATATCCTAAAGTGCACTAATGCTCTACTAATGAAACTTTGGAATGTGAAAATCAGCCAAAAATGCATTGCACAAAACATTATAACCCACCACAATATGATGTGGGTAATAATTCCTATACTAGTTATGTGTGTGCCCTTGAAGCGTAGTATAAAATTGACTTGCCTTCCTATCTGAAGCTGTAATTCCTTTAGCGTGCCATAATAAGTCACTGTTATGAACATAATCTTCTACATCCTTAATCCCTCTATACTCTATGAAGTGAAGAGACATCTCATAGTAAACTTGAGGTGTCTTTTGTGGTTCAAGAGGTTGGTTTGGTGGTTTTTGTAGTCCTTGTCCACTAGATTAAGAACAAGAACCTCCTCTTCCGTGTGGTGGCTGACTTGGTCTACCCAATCCTCCCATGACCCCTACTATGGGTTGAGGTCCATTCAATGAACTCTCTTATGTCCTACTTGTATTACTAAACTAGAGACCCATTGTCTATGCAATCACAACACTCATAGAAGTGATTCCAACTGTTTGCATGCCAATACCTTGTCCTCATGATGCTCCGGGATACAATCCTGCAATAGAAATCCCAAACACCAGAACCTATTTTGTTTCCATGGGCACACTACTAACTTATTCCCTTATGTATTTAATGCAAAATGTTAAATATCCATCTCTATTTTCTTACTTGTACTAACATGCTTCTCAATAACTACCCCTAGATATAGAACATCATGCACAAGTGATAAGTGGCTAGGTGGGTTTGGATGTATGCCAACAGTCCTCATTATTTATTCTGATGCACTCTCATCCAAAGATGAAGGGGATTATTTTCTACCATGATTTCCAAATGTTAGAAGAGCCTGATGTTACAGATCCTCATCTTCCATAAGAGATTTAAAAAGTTCATGACCCATCATTTCCCTCAACCTAAGTGACTCCCCAATGTCCTATACAAGTACCATGTACCTTTCTCGTACTTAATTAAACCTGAGTTTTCTTTCCTCTCTCTTTCTTTCTACTTCTAGGTCTGCAATCTTTCTCCACACCTGCTTCTACCCTTATGCAGAGTGGGGGTTTTGCTAGTGATAGCGAGGCTTTATAAATTTAGTTCTATAATCAAAATCTTGATAGAAAAATGTATAATACATAAGTGAGATCCTACGGGCTCATGTAAGAACCGAAACACATCCTCCTCTGGACACAAATATGTACAAATAACATACTCCAATGTATAATTTCACAACACACTAGCTAAGCTACGATCTACAACTCTAGTCAAATCCACATTTGCTTGAAGAAGAGTCTGGTAATATTAATGTTTTTGAATCCTCGACCTAGGTCCCCAACATTGATTTGACATGTATGTTTCCAACCACTTGTACAATTATACTGGAAAGAAGATGAAAAATGTCTCATAGATATCATGATAAAGATTATCTTCAACCCAATGACGTACATTGAAATCAGGTCCAATACTATATCTTTTTATAAACATATCCTTTCCTTGTTCCACCAAAGTTCCAATTCTCTCCAGAGTCAATCGATATGCCATCTGTATGTAACATCCAAGATGATAATTTTAAAATAGGTCTCGAAAATGGAACCAAAAGTTAGTCTTTAATTTCACCTAAATGCTATGTGCATTGACACATCATTTAGATAGATCTAAACACTCACCCGAAGCATTCGATGCTACTAGGTCCCTCCTTTGTATTTTCTTGTGAAGGTGTTAGCATGCATATTTATAATAATATATTTCCAAGTACTCATATAATCATACTAAACCATTACACTCATTTAGTTTGAAACACATGTAATAAAAAAACATAGTAGATCAGACAATTACCAAGATCAATTGTACCATGAAACTTCCATTTTAAAACATGTCAACAACCATAATCCATCCACAGTATTGCATTATAACAAAATTATTACATCACAAAACCGGAAAACATAAAAATTCTTATATTAGAGCATTGGACCATGTGCATGAGTATCAACCCTAACTAAATAATAAACTACACTCCAAGATTATATGGCATACTCCATGGTATAAAAATAATGGTTTACATCAGATATATATAGGAGTGGGGACTTACCCTTCACCGACCATGCACTTCCTAATAATTGGCATGACAGAAATAGACTACATGCATGCCTTAGAAAATAGCTAATAATAGACTATCCTATAAAATAAAATTTATTTAATCCTATTAATAGTTTACATGTGTTTTCCCGATTAGCATGTTCATCTTCCAAAAAATAGCCCTTGCTTTGCTGCTAAGTTAGCATGGTATTTTCCTTTTCTTGGTCGGCACTCTACCATGCTCTTCTATTTTTAGCCCATAATCTACAAAATTGGCTAATTCTTGGGTTCTGCCTACCTTTGCGTGAACCTTTTGCATACTACTTCAACTTATCCTTGCGTGTGTATGCGTGCCTCCCTTTCATGTCACATTCCCCCATGTAATCTCAATACTTACTAATTTTTTCCATCTAATAGGAAGGTGAATAACTTGATGAATTGAATAAGAATGGAGATGAAAATCAATACAAGGAAGTAGTAGATCAACATATATATAAGGTACGTGAATATGATTACATGCAAATTTATATTTTATTATTTGAATACACACAAGAAGAAGATAAATTTATGCTTGATAGTCCTAGTTATGATGACAATAATATGGTAATGCATGAATTTTTGATTGAATAACTACAAGCTATTGAAAACTTGTTCATTTCACATGCTAAAGAAAAGAATGATAGTTTGGATGAGATGATTAACGGTGAAAAAGAGGATGAATAGATGTGACACAAGGAAGGAAAGCAAGTTTGTGAAGAGATTGATATGACATCAAGAAAAGAGAAGGTCAAGAAATGGAAAATTTTCATGGGGAAGCAAGAAAGAAGTATGAGAGAGAGAGAGAGAAATCACATGCTCAAGTTCTTGTAGACCAACAAGATGGTCTAGTGAAAGAGAAATTAGTTAAATATTACAAAAGAGGTAATGAGGAATGAGAGAGAAAGAAAAGTAGAGTTAATAAGTTGTGTGAAGAAGCTAAGAGTAAAGAAGGAGAAAAACAGGTCATAAAGAAGAAAGATGAGGAATGCAAGCCTATTATTTTTTAATCTAATATTATTTTAAGTTTTGAATATGTAGGTACAATGGTGATGGTTGAAGATGTAGATCATCTAAAGAGAAGAATGGAAAATATAGAAAAGAAATGGAAAAATGAAGAAAAATTACAAGAGGAAATCATAAAAGAAGATTAAAAATAAGAACTTACAAATATACACGGATATGAAGACCAAGAAGATAACAAAGAGAAAAAAAAATATGAAGACAAGTATGAACTAGTTGAACAGGTGAAAGGATAGCCAAGCAAGGGTGAGTTTTGGAAGACAAAGATAGTGTTTAACAATCTTGAGAAGGTGATGACTCTAGGAAGACTAAAGGGATATGGAAGGTATAGTTTCATAGTCATATTGGATGAATATGCAACATATCTGAACCCAATTCAAGCATATGAACTTAAGTAAAATATGGGGAGTAGAGCATATAGTTCTAAGAACCTCATTTTGATGAAGAATTTGAGTATTTCAAGGAAGAACTAGTTGATGGAAGACAAAGCACAACTAATAGAGATGAAGAAGGGATGGAATGCAGTCAATAAATACTTTAGATAAGATCATCTTCAGTTGAAAAAAGAGGAAGAAATAATAAGAGTAAATCTAGAATAAAGTATGGGTAAATGTTTCTTTTCCCCTTGGGAGAATGATGCAAGATCATCAACTCTCAACTTGCATATATGGATGACATCACCAATGTTGTTTTTTTAAGTGTGTTTATAAGTCGTAAGGGTCATCTTGTGTCTATTAAAAAAGAGGGGATAAGATGACTTAGTTATTTATTTATTAATCCTAGACTATTATGAAGTGATGATGAGGTGAAAAAAGAGGGAGAAGTGTCACACAGAGCCTCAGAAAAATCTGTGAACTGACGATCTTCCTAGACTAGGGTGCATAGAGAGGGGCAGACGTACTTACGGGTGCTTTATACCTATATCAAGGTGCATGTGACTAGTAAAACCCTAAAAACCCATATTTGACTGATGTTAAGGTGTTCTCTTTCCTTTACCTTTGGTCACTAATATCATGTCACACAATGATTATCGATATCAGTGATAACCTACAATGAAAGATTAACCTAAAAAACCCTCAAGAATGCATCAAATATCAAAAATAAAAGAATGTAAATGAGGGTTCAAACTATCCTCAACTATCAAATGATTCAACTTATGACTTATTGTCGCACTACATTTTATACCCAATGTAGTTCTAGGTGTGTGTGTGTGTGTGAAATTATACCGTAGACGTCTCTTGTGTGTGTCTCACTTGATAGTGAGAAAGTAAATAGATGTAAGAGATGTAAATAGATGTGTGCATGGAATAGAATGAAATTTCCCTCATATGAAGTGTATGCAGAATAATACACTCCCTTTCCCTTAAATGGATGCTTGAATTCTTTTAAATAGCCTTTAGATGCAACCTTATGTGGTGATAGTTAACGATTAGTGTTTGATCCCTTATTATGATCACATATATCTATATTTATATGATTCCTTTGCTTGAATTTTGTAATCAATCCTAAAAAGGTTGACTACAAAAAATATAATATGCTCAAACAACTACAAAGGACCCAAAAGATGTCAGTAAAGTTAAAAGAGGTCAAGGGCACCTGACGCAGTCATCTTGGGTGGCCGCTAGTGTCCAGACTCAAAGAAACTAAAGGTTCAAAGGTCAGACTGAGAAAGAAGGTGTGAAATATAAAAAAGTTACAATAAAATGAAAGAAAATATGGCCAAAGATATGGGGTTATTAGTACTTTTCTTACTTAGGAATCATATGAATAGTAGTATACAATAAGGACTAGATAATTACCCAAAGTGCATTATTTTGTGTCTACATTTTCCCCCACTTTATATTTTTTAGAGAAATATTGATAGCATAAGTTAGATAAGAGATGTGTACCTGATAACCATGTAGATTGCTAGCAAAAGTGTGTCGAGAGACAAGCAAAATCATGGAGTGATAAAGATGTGAAACGTGGAAACTAGAGAGGAGAAAGTACACAAAGTGATGATGATGATTATCCTAGGGTAGGAATGCATGTATAGATGTCACTTTTGTACCTTTTGTTGATGTCGATGATGATGTGATTGATTTTTTTGATGTTTTTGGTGTTAGATGATATGTGATGATGTTGACTACCACTTCCCATAGGGATGGACCTAAAAAAGAGAATAATCATCAAGTAGTCAAATACATGTGTATATGATAAAAAAAACTCTAAAAACATCATGTAAGAAAACATAAAAAATGTGAAAATGTGAAAAAGGAAAATGTGCACCTGATTCATGATAAGAAAACGAGTGTAGAAAGGATCCTGATGATAATGTAAAAGAGTGATTTTTTCAAGTGATCTCATGCTAGTTGTGCCGACTGTGAGTTTTTTAGGTGATATCACACCAAGAAATGGAAGAAGTGTAGGGAGAAAATTTTAGTGTCATCCTCTAACCTTTGAATGCTTCCTAAAATATGGAACACCACTACAGATGGTGTGCATAAATCTGATTTGGTTCGACCAATTCTGATCTGATGCAAAAGAATAAAATCTTGTATATTGTGTATGTTGGGTTTTATGGACTGTTTTCCTAGTAAAATATGATGCACTTAAAGATGCTATATAACTTCTCACTCGTCATAGGCATTCAAGAAGGGTCAAGGGCTCCTAGGTGCTATAGTCTAGGTTTGGGCACTAGTGTCTGTACTATGCTAAGGACCCAAGTTTTATTTTAATCCTTGTCTGAGAATGATAAATGTTTTTTAAAGGTACTATGTTTTTTTAAACCATGTCCATAAACTATGGTATGGGATTAGTGATTCACCCAAAGGATGCCCCCTTGTTTGGGTTGTATGCGACATCACTGAAGAGTATACCACCAAAAGGAGGACTGACCACTCTGTTGAAACTGATGCCCTGTATGGGGAGGGAGTGTGCTTATTATAAACCAAGGAACATGCAAAAAAAGTGGATAGGAGACAAGGTGTTAGGAAAAGCAAAGAAAAAAATGCATGTATAAGATATAATGTAAGCTAACAAGAAAGTAGATAATGTGTAAGCTTAGAGGCAAGAATACAATGTAGACCATGAAAAGTGGGTTGTAAACATGGGACATCACACATGATGTCGCAAGACATGCAAGGAAGAATGGGCCAAAAGTATACTAGTGTGCACACAAGACAAATGGAAAATCCCACAAATAATGGCATATAATGACAAACAAAGGTAAACAAAAGAAATCAATGTAATAGATAACCATGGTGGTAAATAGACGTACAAAGTAAATGAAGTACATAAAGCACCTACTAGCATGTTAGAGAGATAAAAATTATGTCAAAGCATGTATAATTGGATAAAGTAATATGCTATGAAAAATGAAACAATAACACCTATATTTTATGAAAGTGGATTCCCCAAGGAGACGTTGTGGGAATGGTATAAGGTATCATGCCAAGAATACATGCTACATGTATTGATATGTAGAATCTACGATCACAACTAGAAAAAAATTGAATGAGCATGTATATATGGAAATATAATGACATATAAGATATATATATCTAGCATGTGAAATAAAGTGTACATATAAGCATAAGAAAGCAAGAGTAAATGCATCCAAGATATGTAGTATGTTGTGGAGTGTAGATGAATTGGAATACATTGTGAGTATGATAGGAATAACATGCCCCCCAAGTGCATGTGTATGTATGTGATGAGGTCCATTTATAAATGCCCCCTTAGAAGTAAATAATTAACCATATATCAAGAGTGAGTTATCTAGAAATGATTCAAATGTGTGTGCTAGAAAGATTTAATCGTCAAAGCACAAAACGTAGAGTGTAAGCGTGTGAGTGAGTAAGTTAGTATTTAAGTGCATGATTGTGGCGAGATCCATTTTATATGTAGACCGTTAGCATTTGAGTATGGACCTTGGAACTAGAGTGTGGCATAGGATAATGACTGCAGTGTGTAGAAGTAGGTGAAAAATTAATGTGTCTGGTGTACGATAGAAGTTGTGAGAGGAATATTTCATCAGAATGTATAGAATGAATAAGATGTAAAGTGTGTAGTAGATTATGCAAGATAAATAGGTGTAAATAATGCATGATGTGTGCAGAGTGTAATGTGTAATGAATAGTGTGAATAAGAAATGTAAGAGACATGTGTTTTAAATGTGCCTAGTGTAAATTTTGTGACATGGTTAAGTATGTGAGAATAAGTAGTCTGTATAGTCTGAAGTGTGTGAGGATCATGTGTATACTATGCCCTCAACAGTTAAGTGTGAACCATAACATGAGATTTCATCATCAAGTAATGATGATACGAGCATGTAACAATATACACAAGTTGTATGTGAGAGATTGAATGTGAAGTGATGAGAAAATAAGACATTTGTCGATGATAGAAGGGGGAGGAGAGAAATAGTGTAATGCCCCCATGTGTGTGATGATGAATGTGTTATCCAATAAAAGTGAAAGATGAGGGTCCTCCACTTGATGCTTATAGAGATAAAGGCATGGGATAATGTTATAAGAGTGGTGGTATATGAGATAGATGTTATGTAGGTGAATGAATCATATATGCATGCGACCGATTAGTATACTGTAGAGGTGGTAGAAACCTTTTTATAACAAAATGTGGAGGTGATTGAGACATAGTTGAAGTAGACCATGTAGGTGATGGATACCTATGTGAAATAGAATACAGAGGTGATGAAAACCTATGTGAAGTAAAACACAGAGGTGATGAACACCTTTGTGAATTATAAATCGGAGGTGATGTATAACGAGGTGAAGAAGATGTCTGAATGGAAAACCTAGACTAATGTGATAGACTTGAAAATCAATGAGACCGTGTGGGATGTGTGCAAACAAGTGAGCTAGGAGTATATTGTTATTTAATCTTGAGAGGTTGTGGGGACATAGATTCTCTAGATAATGCAATGGAAACCTCAAGAGGAGGTTACAACCATGGTGTCAATGATAGAACACCATTGAAAAAAAATAATTTCTTATTTTGAATGAATTTAAAACACAAATGATTCAAGGAAATGATATATTTGGATGCGCAAATCCAATTGAGACCTAAGATCATGTCACAACCTTTGATTTATAGTTCCATGAGAAAAGGCACAAGGATGGTGAGAGGAGCATAAGTGAATTGAAGCTTAACAATGCCATATGATTGAGGGACTATATATTAAATTTGTGAGAGTGGATAGTCGTTAGCAAAAAGGAACATCATATAAATCACGTTGATGCACGATGGATCAGTCGTAGTTTTATTGATAGAAGTGGATCCAATAAAAGCATTAAAGTGTATGTGATTAGAAGAGAATGTAGCGTGATAGTCATATTCAGAGAAAGTAATGAGTGGTGGGGATGTATGAGTATGAGAAACTAGAAAATCAATAGCCCCCGATACATGAGGAGGCACTGTGCACTATGTATGATTTAATGAGGGTTCAGTCTCTTGATTTTTATGTGTTTGGAAGAGGATTGTTAAATATTTTGAGCTTACGATTTTCATTGACGGGTGTAG
This sequence comes from Taxus chinensis, assembly GCA_019776745.2. Classification (NCBI taxonomy): domain Eukaryota; kingdom Viridiplantae; phylum Streptophyta; class Pinopsida; order Cupressales; family Taxaceae; genus Taxus; species Taxus chinensis. The sequence continues at coordinate 288,414,326 of CM034147.1, read as the reverse complement.
AACTTGATATCCAAAAATATTGATGATAGTCGCATCTACATTTTTCATTGTAATTACAACCTTTATCACGATATGGGTCTATATTTAGTGGAGGAGGAAGCATGATAAGATTTCTCTGAATAGGATGTGGTAGTAGAACATGTGGAGCAAAATTCAATTTTGTTTATATACTCTTAGGTGGTTTCCATTCAAGTTATTTGGTGTTATATACAACATTGAAAGTGACCTTAGTTTTAGTAAGTTTTGGTGGTGGCTTGAAAGTTGATTTATTTTGAAAACACATAAAATATAAATCATGTTATTGATACGTACGCTTTCCTATAGATAAAAGTTTTGTTTCTTGTAGCTTAAGAGTATGACATAATTGATCAAATGAATGATATTTTTTAAAGAGAACATTATCCTGGAGTGGCAACAATATACTTTGGATGAATAAACCTTGAAGTTCAAAGTCCCCAAGAACATTAGACATCTTAGATAAGTTGTTTTTATATTGTAAGACATAATCCACTAGATGTTCGTTTTATCCTTTTTTAACTTGTGTGAGTTGTGCATAGGAGATATTTAAGTCGATATTGATTGAGAAATACATGATAAAATCATTAGATAGATGCGTAAAAGATGTTACTGAGTGGACAGGTAGGTCATATAACCAACAAATTGCATAATCTTTGAGACTATAAGGAAAAATATTTACAAGTGTGATCATCCACATAGTCTAGGCATGCTACATTAAAATCTTAATGATGTTCTTGAGTGTCACCATGGCCTTTGAAAGTAGGAAGCTTAGGTGTAAAAATTTGAGAGGAAATGAATAAGAAGAGATAACAGGTGTGAAAGGAGTTTGAAGGAGCAAAGTGGAATCTAAAGATGGTGATGCTGGAGAAGTACCCGATTGAAGTTGGAAAATTTGTGTCTTTAGAATCTAATCTAAATAAGTTATATCAGTTGTATTTAAAGAAGAACTAGGATGTTCATTGGGAGTATTAGGTCGAATTATGGGAGTGGTAATGGTAGGAATTGAAGTGGGAATATGAAGGGGTTGAGTAGAGGCCATGGAAGCTGAGGAAGAACCTACAAGAGGCGTTGAAGCAATATCACAAGTATTTGTAGCATAAATCAAAGCATGTATAATATGCGGAAGATAAGTAGGATTGTCATGCAAGGATTGAAAAAAATTTATGATATTTTCTAATTAATCTTAATCGACACTGATATCCTTATCATATGATTTTTCACTATCATATGTTTTGATTTCGTTAAGAAGAATATTGTAAGAGTTGTAAAATGGGTTTATAGTTGCTACCTCCAGGTTTGATGTTGATATTTGAAATAATCCTAATACATTTAATCTCTATGAATTTCACCATAATCCCCAGATTGAATATTAATGGTTCAATTTCTTGGATAATCTTGAGATAAGGAAAATAGATCATATGAGAATGACTGTTAGTTGAATAAGAAGATTTGATTTTTATTGGTTAATTAAAGGTATGGAAGATGATGGATTTTTTTTTTTTTTATGTATAATATAAAGTGGTAAAGTATTCACCTTTGTTTCCTATCTCATGGAGCATTCAAGAATCATGTTATATCAATGAGAGAACTACAACAATGATCTAGAGGTCTAACGAAAGGTTCAAAATAAACATGAATTCTTTCATATAATCCACTGGTCTCTTAACCATCTCAAGGAAATCATCTCATCTCTCATTCTTAAAGGAATCTAAGATAACCACGAGCTCCACTCACTCACGAAAGGATCTTGCTATATAAGACTTCATTGGAAGGAAAACATCACCAATTATCTCATAAAATATATTGAACAAGGGGTAATTGATATTTTTTAACCCTCAGTTCCATTCCAATCTATGAGTATATCTTTCTCTTATGTTAAGTAAACTCATCAAGTGTAGGATGTGGACCCCCATCATGAACCTAAAAGTTCAATCATGCATAGTGTTGAACTTATAACAATGGAGATTTTCCCATGGATCCAAGATCTCATTGGAAGTGAGATGATAATAGTACAATAGGAATCAAAAGAAAAATTTGAAGCTATATTAAATATTATGATGTATAAATGAGGTAAAAGAGCACATGTAACTTCTCACTTTTTCAGCAGTGTTCTTGATAATAAATATGTAGATTTTCCCTACCAAAATTGATAAATCCCATTAAGGAGATAAACTGGGTGGACTATGAAATGATATATATTTATTTATGTAAAAAACACAAGAAGGGGATGCATATGTTTTCAAAGAATGTTCTAGTCATTTTCTTTCAAGGAACAAAGAGTAAACATAGAAAATTCAGAAGTTGAAAGAACATGCGAAAGTCCTCACTTCTTATGTTCACTCACTCATGCATCAAGGCACAATTCCCTCTCTCCCCACTGTATATGTTACTCCTATTAGTAGCTTTGACATTGTAACAATAATAAATTCTCAAGGTCATTTTATGTGAGGAAGAGCTAGTGATTGATGGGTTGAAAATATCCTCGAGAAAATTAAAATTATGTTTCCTGAGATACTTTCACTGTTTGAGTTTTTTCTTACCACTATTGCAAAGGGAAAGATGACCAAAAATTAAATTTAGAAGTAAAAATATCATTGGGATCAAGTGTTTCCATTGGTGACAGAAATGGGTAACCTTGAATCTTTCCTGTTGGTGGGTGAAAATGTGTTCAATTCTATAACTAATAATATGTCCACAATTTGGTCTCAAACATTGGTTTCCTGATATGAAAGGATTAATAATCATCTTGAGGACCGTTACTATTGTGATGATCTCACTTCAAAAATGATGGAAAATGTAAACAATGGAGTGAAAAAGCTTGCATCTACTCTAGTAAGTGAGAATTCATTGATGGAATACCTTATTAATCCATTTGAGGAATTGGTCAAGAAAGAAGTAGAAGAAACCTTCTAATTCAATGAGGAAACCTTGGAGTATCTCACGAAAATCAAGTGTGCTATCTCCAATATTGCTAAGGATCATCAAACTTTGTTCAAACAATGTAAAAAAGTAGCATTACTTCTGAAACTTGGATAGAGGCACTAAGCCTAGTGGATATCCCTCAAGAAATGAAAGTGGAACCTATAGTAACATTTTTCAATAAGCAGTTCAAAAATGAAGAATTTTTCTCAGGTACATATCCAAAAAATTCATCAGTAGGTGTATCTTCATCAAAGGATGTTTGATCTCCATCGGTGTGATCCTCTCCCCCTCTCCATCTCTCATCCTTTATTAGTCTCTCATATTTTAATTCTTTGTTAGGAAGGTACTTTTAAATTTTTTTCTTATTCACTTAAATGTGACATATAGTTCAAAAATTTAATGAGTTATGTATAATTAATGAAAATGGACTCACTTTTATTTACTAAGAAACTTAAAGGTAACATGTGAAGAAAGTATCTGAAAAGTCGTGTAGCGGTAGATGAACGGTCTCTTTGTAAAACTATATATTTTGAGGACTTCCACATTCAAAACGGTTGTCAATTATGATTCTCTAAGTATATAGCTATTGCACTATTGAGATATAAGAAAAGTATTACATTCTTCTATTTCCTATCTATGTTTCCTCTCTTTCTTTGCATGATAAGATTTGTAGACTTTATAATCCTGTAAAACTAAGGAAGGTGTTAAGTACCTTTGATCAATGAATCAATATAATTTTTTTTTTCTTATCTTGTTATTGAATTTGATTTATTCTAATTTAGTGTAGAAATATTATTATTAATGTTATGGAAACATGTAAGTTCCTAAACACAAACTTAACCATCCTTCCTCACATTCTTACTCCCATTTACCTTCTCTCTCTCTAAGAAAATTCCTCCGTTGCACTAGGTCCAACAAAATTTCCACATGTCTAGTGGAGTATTCCCATGTCATCCCCAGCTTCACAACCACTTGATATTTGTTTTCCATTCAATGAATTAGAGCCTAGAAATTACAAAGAGGAGGGACTTAGTCATGGATCATTGATGAAAATCCACTAATTTTTCCATGTGAAAAATTATTTTGCAAACATAATTAAACTATGCTCGAGTTGTATATTACTAAAAAAAAGTGGTATAATCAAACCCACCACATTTTGTATTGAAATGTAGTATAACTATATTTAAAATATCCCAAATGAATCTATAAATATATGAAAAACCTATTGTTATGTATGATAATTTGAAAATAATATAGTCGGTAGATTCAAATTATAGTTTATAGAACACCTACCACGAAATGAAACTTTCACCATGGACCATGACATATGGTAGTTTATTCCCCAGAGGAAATTTCTTCCCCTATGTGTAATTTATTCTTCTTCTATATCTGATTATTTACTGAGCATGTATACCTTTTCCCATTCTATTCCTTAATTATGAATTAAGTGTTTGTGGTTTATGTGCATATATATTTACATGATAAATTCCACCGAATGCCTCCACTTTTGAGGTGATTGAGATGTGCTAAGATAACATCATCTCAAAATAAATGATGTGTATCCCTACCAAATGTTATGATCATTACTATTTGATAACATGGGAGGATTCTTTATGTGGCCACCATTGATATCTTATTCTTGCAAAAGTGTGCATGGTTTAAACCATGGAATATAAAGAGAGAAATTAATAAAAATACATAAGAAATATCAAAATAAAAATTACACAATAAACGTAACTTATATCATAGTTATAGAAAAGGAAAAGATCCAAAAAAGGGACAAAAAGTGTTGTAAAAACATGCATAGTAAAGGCCATACTCCACATACATGAAATAAAACATAAAATCAAATAAGTGAATATAAGAGAAGAAATTAACCCTAAGACACACGCGCACGCACACACACGCACACACACACACACACACACACACTTTTGGAGATGCACATTAAATATTAGTTATCCATATGAGACTAAAAAATTATCAAATAGCATAATATAATAAATCAAGAATTATGAATATGTGAAAGTAACTATATTAAAAGAAAACAACATGAATATTGTATAAGCTTCCCCCAAATTAGAAAGTCCAATGGATATAATTATGCTAATAATTTTTATCATGTATATTCATGTGTGTGTGATACATTAAGATCAAGATACCCAATAAAAACACAACCATAATTTCATTAAATTTGGACATTTTACAATCTAGATTAAATACTAAAATCAGATATGTTGGTTTTTCTTATACCAAATATTTGAATTTGATTTGGCTATTATTGGAATTAAAAAAGGAGATTTTTGGAATTTGATTTAGATATTATTTGAATCCAAAAAGTATTTTTAATTGTATGTCATGTATGAGGGATTACCATTTTAGGGGTTTACAATTTTTTAGTACGAATAGGAAATACTTATTGGAATAATTAATACATTTATAACTTTACAAAGCATAGAAAATACTTGTATTGTCCATTCTCATACAAATAAACATTTTTTATCTTCTATTGAATGGGAATATGCCCATTCTCATATAATAATGATAGAAGAAAAATATAGGTAGTATTTAATTTGTTTTAGAATGGAAAATTTCCCATTTTCACATCCTTTATAGTGATATTAAAATTATTAAGTTCAATATTGCTTCAATGAGTTATATTTTTTAGAAAAGCCATATGCCCATTCTCATACAAACAAAGAATTTTATTATTGTGATGAGAATTTGTATCATTGTGATGAGAATGGGCATATGCCATTTCTCATAGTAACAAATATTTTTATCGTTGTGATGAGAATGGGCGTATGCTCATTCTCAAAAACCTAATATAGAAAGAAAGAATTTTTTTGATGTGATATATTTTAACTATGGGGTCATGTGCATTTGCATGTTGTATATTTTACATATTTTGATCTTATATATTTGTATCTAATATTACTTCTAATTTATGAAATCAAAAAAATTCACAAATTTTTAACTATAACATGGATTTATTTGCATAGAATGAAGGTAGAAAATGTGTTGTTATGAGATAAATACAACATAAAATGATGGTAATAAATGAATTGTTAAGAGATAGTCTACAAAACTAAACCAATATTTATATATTTTTATGAGATAGGCTAAAATACAAACCAATTATTTTATATTTATTAATCAACACAGTAGTAACAAGTAAACTTAATTAAGCTCAGTATTCGTGGAAATGTGTTGTTATGATAAAAATACAAGTCGCAATTATTTTTGTATAAAATGATGGTAATAAATTCATTGTTATGAAATAGACTAAATAAACCAATATGAATGAATTTTTATGAAAAAGACTACAAAAATAAACTAAATTTATGTATATATATTAATCAACATAATAGTATCAAATACACTCAATCAAGCTCAGTAATTGATTTTTTAAATGTTTCCAAAGACTGACGTAAATTAGGGTGTGGACCCACATGATTTAACCATGTACATAAATGTGCCAAAAAATTCTATTAGAATGTATTGTGCCATCGAATTTCTAGCTAGAAGGCCATTCAAATAAAATCACCTTAGTTCTGTCATGAATAAAAAATCATAATAGCTCTTTCATTTACTGCACATGTCACACCACCATCCTTATGACCACTTTGGCATATCAATTCATCCTTGAGACCAATTTAAACACTCAATCTTCAACTATGAAGTAAGTTATTATAATGCACAAATTGAAACAAGATGAAGTATTCTTAGCACTTATATATAGGCACATTGTATACTTTTACATGATCTTAAAGAGGATAACATATTTAGTTGACTCTTAAACATTTGAGTAATACTCTTCTTATGGTTGAGCTCAATCACTATTCCTAGAGAGTGAAACCAGTGTCATGGGAGGGATTGAACAAGAATGACATTCTTAAAAGGCCTTGAATGTATTAGAAGAATTAAATAACCATTTAATTACCATGGAACATTTAAAACATTCTTGGAATAATATCGACACATGATATACCATTTTCTACTGAAGAATCACACACCTGAGATGCTTAGAGTAAGACTGCTCAGATCTAACTTGACATAACACATACATGCCTACATATCATAGTTCACTTTGAGAGCACTAGGGTCATCAATTTAACTTGTATGAGGTCTATTTTTCCTCTAATAAATTTTTCTAGCATGCACCAAGATTTATAAATGAAAAACTTCAAATTTACAACTCAACCTAAGAAGTAGCCTTGAATGGAGAATGAACACCAATAGAAGAAATCTCATAAATGTATTAATACTTGTTCAAATCACGTAAGATTTTTTGAATTATTTCGATATTGTAATCCTCTATGAAAATTATTGTTACAATTTATCTGAAGGAAGCACTATATTTATGCATGCGTGTTAAGAAGACATGAAGCTCAAAGTGAGTTTCTCAAGGAACCAGTTTTGGAAGAATTGGCATAACGTTTACATACCTCTTTAGAAGTCTTGATGAATTTTTTCCTAGAGAAAAAAAAATAACCCTATTACATGTTCCATAATCTAATTTTCCACAAATATTTCTCTACTCTTCTATTCCATCTTATTTGCCTTTGTTTGTATTGTTAGTTCTCAATGCCATCTTTTGTGCATTTTTAAATTTTGACTTTTGGAGCTAAAATGAGCCTTATTTTTTAAAAAACATGTTATAAACAATATTATTATACTTCTCCCATGCTAAAATTACCATGAAATGACCTAAACCAACTTCTCACATTGCATCAGGCACCAGAAACTAACCTAAATGGCCTAGTTTTTAACCTGTACTTCTACCAGATGACCTGATACACCCTATGAGACCTCTTTATCATACTTACAACACTATTTATTACCTATAGACCATCTAAAATAAACAATCCAACATGTACTCTACCATTAAAGACCAACCACCCGTTAATTTGATCTTGTAGCACTTTGAAACCACCTTGAACCATGCCTGAAGCTACCTGAAACCACCTTAAACCACTGAGCACAATTTAACACCATCTGACATGCATTCTCTTGTACTATTCATTTTCCATCAATGCCATGTGACATCAATGACAAAAACCAAAAATTCAACAAGATGCAACAGTTCACACAGTGAAAATCCCTTGGTGGTATTCTTGAGAATTGGATCAGTGACTTGGATCTTGTTTGCATCCTGCTAGAAAATAATGTTACACTCGCATCAGCTTAGTCAATAAAATATGTCAAGGGAAAGGAATTCATCCCTAGGATATTTCCACAAATTCTATCGAGAGAGAAATATCTTCGTCATCATAAGATTCTTCATCTTTAGATTGATCACTTCTCTCTTCTTCCTTCTTTATCTACATTCTAATTTTTCATTAAGAATGTAATTTTTTGTTATTCACTAAGTGACCTTTTAATTTTTCATTATAGTAGCCAATTTTTCATAAGATATTAATAGAATTTATTTTTCATTCCTAAGTGGGATATAAGGTAGTATGTAAAATGGGAATACAAAAGGCCACAATTGGTAGGATTATAAAAGGTCACTTGGGGGGAGATGAAGAGAGATTTTGCAAGGATATATATTGGGATGGCTTCTCCATTCCAAAGGGTTATATTTTTTTCTCCTACTAGTAAAAACATGAATCCATTTTCTTTTATCCCCTTGTCTATGTTATTTCACTTCCTACTTTCTAACTATGAAGTATTTGTAATATTGTTCAACCAAGCAAAAAAAATTATGTCTTTGATGAATAAATCAATAGAAATATGTGTCTTTGAGTTGTTTATCTTACTATTTCTTACACAATTATTTCTCTTCCTCTTGAATGTAGACCTACTCTGGTTAATGTTTGTGAATTTATGAAATTCCTATTCACAACCTTAATCCTCTCCCTATTTTCATATCTCCTCTCTACCTCTTTTCAATAAAATTACTCCCTTATATTCCATACAAGAAATTCACCACAAGTATAGTCGAGTACTCCTATATGATCCCAAACCTAATGACCATCCATAATTTTTTTTATTTCCTGCATTCAATAAATGGGAACCTCCTCATTCCTAAGAGGAGGGGACTTAGTCTCATATTTTTTTAAAACACTACTAATTTTTCGTGCAATAAATTATTTCGCTAACAATACCTATTGGTAAGTTCATTATAAGTATTGTAAACAAAACTAAATCTCTATTCCTCAATACACCTAGGCATGATGAAAACTATTTCAAACCAAATATAATTCATATGGATAATATAAATGAAAAAATACAACCTTTGAATGAACTTCTTAGTGTTTATGTGACACTTCTTAAAAATTTCCTTTCTCTTATTCATGCAATATGTGATTTACAATATAAATTATGTACTTTGACCCTCAAGAGTAAGGATTATTACACTACAATTAATTATAATATAATATATGGAAATCCTATAACTGATATAAAATATTTCAAATCTTTCCCTCGTAAGTTTTCATCCTAAATTTAATTTTTTTGATGGAATTTTAAATTCTTATCTACATCTAAAATACTATAGATCTACCATGTGTTCTTATAACAATGATAGGTTTCTTTAATATCCCTTCTTAAAAATTCTAAATGGTGATAAAAAAATTTGGTTTACCCACCTTCATAATAGATATTTGAGAAAATTTAATAATTTGATAAGAACATTCTGATTCATTTTTTGATAGTAAGGGTCCTAAATTAACATGTGATTGTTTACACTCTTTACACTAAGGTTAAAATGAGCTAGTTATATATTATATCTTAGGCTTTAAATATAGTATGCAATAGTTAATATACCATCCCATATATTTAAAAATACAAGAAATATTTCAGAGAATCACATTCCCTCTTAAATATAAGTTTCTATATGACACGTGTGATTAATTTACTGATTTGTGAACATTTTATTGATCTCGAGAATAACCTTGTTCCCTCAAAAAAATATACACATTCCCATGATGTTGCATTTACTTCATCCACGTAACCAAAATCTACTACTCTATATGATTCACTTGTCATCTTAGATATGGTTAAAGTTTAGAACCATGGAAATACTTCCTATCATATTCCACTAAAGATTACAACTACTACGAAGTCTCATCCTCTTCCTAAATTTGAACCATTATGATTTGAAATTTCTATTGGTCATTCACATGATATTTTTATTACTTTAATTGATAAATGATCTATTTAATTACACTCCACTTTGCATCATCATCCTTATTGGATTTAATGTGAAAAAAACCAACCTTTTTTAAATTCCATATTATTAGTGGAAACCATGATAATGATTTCTATGCATTAGATCAAAAACTCAAGTTGATTAAAGATAAAGGGATTATTTCTTTCAATACACAATTTGTCACATCTTGCATTTGTATAAGGTTCTATCATTGTAAATAATTATGAATGAATAAATAATTACGAATGTTAGGTGATCGACACACACACACACACACACACACACACAAACAAACAAAACATGTACATACATGTGTGTAGATGTATACATGACTCTATATGTTTATGTACCATCTAACATTTATGGGTCTTGTTTGATGATCAGATTCTAGTTTGCATCATTGTATGTGGCTTGGTTGTCTGTACACTATTGTTGATTGTTGTAATTAATGATTTTTGCATTCATTAATTATTTTGAGATTGTTTAAGTTACTTTGCACTGTTTAAGGTATTTTATCTTAGAGCGCTTTGCATTATTAAAGTGACCACATTTCTTGAAAAAGGTTTGAAGTTGAAGGTTTTGTAATTGGTCATCGACTACCTTCCAAGTTTAAAGTTTAAAATTTAAAATTTATTTAAGAAGTCCATAGAAAAATGGAGGAAATTCAATTTTTGTGTTTAATGGTCACCGGCCATATTTCTTGGCAGATATTAAGCTTAGTTATTATTGAGTATTATGAATATTTTAAATAGTCTCGACCATATTACTTGGAATTTTATAAGGTAAAAGCTTATTGTTTAATGTTATGGTTTGGAATGATCACATACCATGAGGAAAGTAATATTTTAATTGTTTATGTTTATTGTTTAATGGTATTGGATCGTTCAAACTCCATGCAAGCTATTTTGCAGGGAAGTAAGGAGGTGGCACTAACATTCATTTATTGCATTAATTGACCACGGTCCATTGGGCACTGAAAGCTTGATGATCAATCTAAAGCATGATCTATTTGTCTCCCATCATTCACATTTTACTTGGTTTGGTTTCTGGAGTTTCATGGAAGATTTTAGAGGAAAATAGGGAAATATGTTGTTTGAACTTGCCTAAGGTTTTGAAGAGATATTATGGGAAATGTTTTTCATGGATTGATGAAGTTTTATTTAAAATGCCTGATTTCTATCGTTCTTCATGTTGGAAAGTTTTGGAAGAATTTTTTTTGGGCACTTGATGTGAATCCAGCTGCAAGAGGTTGAAATACCTCCAAAACACACATAAACAACTTTGCAAATAAAACCAGGAGTTTCAAAATAGCTTACTTCTCATTCTGGAATCTACACTAATCTTTTACATCATTACAATTCTCCTTTTATTTCAAGACTACTCTAAAACCCTAAAATGCCAAAAAAACCCTAAAATGTCCAAAAAACCCTAAAAATGCAAAACAACCGGATGGGCCCCAAAATTTGCGTGCCAAATATGAATTCATAAATTAGGCTCACGTGAAATTTTGGACTTATTCTGATTGGCACAACAAAAGTTATTAAAGTTCTAAGACCTAGACAAAAGTAGAAAAAACATTCGGAGCCAATTTTAGACCACTAGATGAAGGAATCCGAGCCCAAAAACATTGCCAAAATGAGCACAACCTTGCAAGCAAAGTTGTTCCCAGCATAGTACTAATGTATATCTACCACCCTGTAAAATTTCAAGATGATCCAACAGTCGGATCAAAAGTTATGGTCTCTGCAAGTTATGCTCCTGCATCATTCTTCCCTAGTTGAAAAGAATTTAGCTACTGCGAATTCCGTTGATTGGAAGTCATCTAATTTTGCATTATCAATATTCTTCAACTCCCACTCAGGAATGCCCAATTAGTTTCTTCTTGTTGCAAACCTTCCCATTGTACCAAATAGTATGTTGTATCTCCCATGCCTAGTAGACGACTATTTTTTGGTCTAAGGCACGCATTGACCCTCTCCTTTTTCTTCTTCGACATCTAATTTAATAGTATTTATTCCTCCTTCGCAACATTTTTCTCATCACCTGTGAAACTTATATAAGTCAAAACATATTAAAACTGGTGAAATTGCAAAGTTGTCAAGTAGCTCCACCTTGTAAGCATTATCACTCATTTTCTTCAAAATCCTACATGACCCAATCTTATCCAAATTTGAGTTTATTATATGTCCCCTTAAAAAACATCTCCTTTCTAAAGATGAACCATCACCATATCTCCTTCTTTAAATGTGTTACTCTCTCATCCTTGTATCTGATAACTACTTTATATCTGTGCATTACTCATCTTTTAGCTTTTCCCCTCACTCCATCCTGCAATTTTAGCATGTGCTCTACAAATTATTCTGGGATGATCATTAGATTCTATCTTGACCTAGTATCTCAATCAGTAAATAGGAATCCCTTGGGGTTCCTACCATAGATGATTTAGAAAAGATACCTTCCTTTCGACATGTGTACCAAGCTATTATATATAAACTCAACTTATGGTAAAGAAAATTCCTTTTATTTTATTTTCTCCAACTATGGATCGTAGAAGATTTCACTAAGCTCAGTTTTCACTACTTCTTTCTATCCATCAGTCTAGAGGTGATATGCACTTACTTTAACTTTAGTTGTACCCATATTTTCATCCACAGACTTCCTTCCAAAATGACTCATTTGATAGGTCTCATGATCTGAAGTGATTTTTCCATGTGATTCAACCATCCAATCTTAACTCACTTTGGTTGTAAAAATCTGCCATAATCAATAACATTATTATTGTTTTCATCATTAAAATGTCCCTCCAAAGTGAATAATCAACCAATTTCAAATGATCTCACTCAATACTTCATTCATCTCTCTAATTGTTTTGTTGGAAGCCTTCATTATACTCAATGGAGTTATGTTCCTTAGGGATCACTATATTGGTCTACATCTCCATCTATGTTTATATCTAAGATTTTTAATTTTTCATCTTGTGATACTAGTACATCTGTCTTTATAGCTCCTACTTCATGTCCCTCTTTATCTTTGGCCATAACATTTTCTCATGACAAGTGTCTATCGATTCTTACTTAAAACAAAGTGTAATAAATCCTCCACTATGATAATTCTCTTAATAAATATTACCTCTCATTGAACTCACAAGGATCACAATTATTTCCATCTCTAATACTAATTGATGTGGATCCAATTGTAAGAGGTTGAAGTTCCTACTGTAGAACACAATTTTGTTTTTCTCAAAACACTCAATAAATCTAAATCAACTTCTTTCTCATTCCTAGAACTCCTCAATATTTCCCATAATCCAACTTCTTTTTATTTTTGTCAAATGCTAAAACGCATAAAGGCAATAAACAACTTGATTCTACTAACCCAATTTAAACACATTAATGGGCAAAAGTATATTCTTGCATGAAATGAAACTCCATAGATGAATGCTTATCCATATCTTGGATTTCTTCTTAATGTGGACATACCTAAATGATATGTGTATAATTCAAAGTTATTTTTCAGACAATCCTAAGTAAGGTCTCAAGTTTGCAAATTTTACTCGATTAAATGAAGGAATTTATCCCCGAAAACATGCCTAAATGGTATCCTAACTAACTAATCTCTTTTTCATTGGAAGTACTCATCACGATGTAACTACCTATGTCTTCAATCAACCTTTAAGATGATCTAACAATCAAATCAAAATTTACAATCTTAGGACATTATACCCCCGCATCAACAAGGAAGGAGAAATTTCAAGAGCTGCCTATAAAAAGACGAATATTAACATGAAATTAACAATTAAAAATCTAAGTACTATTTGAATTATTAACCCAACCTTTTTTACACACATTCTGAAGAAGTTTTTACTTTTAATGACAAAAAAAATTATGCATTGTTTTTTAATTAAATTCTAAATTATTGCTAAAAAGAACTTTGCATACAAAAATTAATTCCAAAAATCAATATTAACATAGCATTCCATCTTTGTAGAATTCAATTCCAATGACTATTCACTAATATTAGAAAATATGTATTGAATAAAATCTATTTCTCACATTATGTTCACGCTAAATCATATATTATTTGAAGAGGCATTTATACGGTAACAATTATCCATTTATTAAAAAATGATGTTGCAACTAAAACTGGTTTCATATAGTCATATGGAAAAATTTGTGGTTTGAGTAGTTTTTTTCTCATGGCGGTTCATTTATATTCCATAACCAATAAGAAACCCTCCCTATTGACAAATTCATTCAAGGTTATATTTCTATGCTCTGAAATTCCTTTGGGCATGATGTATATCAAAGAGTTGCAATGAAGGAGGAAAGAGCTACGAACCTGTGATGATTCCTTGGAACTACAGATCGCATTATCAAATTGCGTTTATGGGCGATAGGAGTGTTAAAATCCATATTGTTTTCTTCATTTGTACTGAATTGACTAAAGATTTGGTTGTCGTGCGACAGAGTGGCAATGTACATATTTGATAGAAGAATCTGCACACTTCATTAAGGTTTTGTACACGATGTTAGACCCCGCTATTACGTAACATAACACCAATATTCTATCATGCATCTGATAGTTCTATCACATGTCTTGAAAGCATCGAGGTGAAATATTTTCATAATGCCATCAAAATAGTGAATTCAGACAAAGATGTGTAATACTTTGACCAATGTATAGAATCCTAAGAGGTGGAATAGTGAAACATTTCATGAATGTCACCCTCGCATTTGCCCAAATGAACTATCCACTGTATTTCTTTGAGGTCTTGGGGAACTACTCATTTTCTCATTATATGCCCCTTGTGACACTACATTTCAATTTATTTGAAGTTTGTTTTTATCTGAGTTCAATATGGCAAAAGACATTTCCTTGAAATAATAGTCGAATCATTGGTTGTGGGTGATAAAGTTGGGAAATATAAGATTAAGGAGGTTTTGTCAGATATATAATCTAAGGTGTGAATTTTTCAGACCTTCTCATTATCAATTATTTTACAGTTTATACGGCATATAATCTCTTGATAATATGTTTCTTAGTTATTGATGGCTTTAGTATAATATTTTTAAGTTTCTTACTCATGTAATCAAAGAAGAGGGAAATTTTCCTTAGTAATAATATTTTTAAGTATCTCTGACTCTGAGACATTTGTTTTCTTTCTGATGTAATCATCTAATAGGGAAATTTTTAAACACATTTGGAAGGGCCAATGCTAGGATATGTGAAATTTTTCAATAATCTTGAAGTGTGCTTTTAGGTTTCATATCGAAATACAAAATCCATACAATTTCGATTGTTGTATCGAAAATGTCTCCAACCGATTTAAAGAACCCTATAGCTCAATGAAAGTTGGTAAAATCAATAACCACATTCATATTGAATCCATAATATGTCAACTTATTTTTGGAATGAATAATGACTGCTTGTATAAAATAAGCCCTCACTCTTCTCTTCTTCCTTGAAGGGTAACAAGATTTTCCTTTACACCATCCTTCCAAAGATGTTGTTTGCAAATATTTTTTCTTTTTCCAATCATGTGTAACCTTTCTATGCATATTGCCTTACAAAAGAGTCCCCAATAATATATGGCATGCATCCATCGGAATAACATCACACCACACCTCATCCTTGTAGGTATTCCCAATCGAAAACTTTATCAAGGCATCTTTTATCTATGGTTACATCATTCCCTTTCTTGAACCATGATATGCGATAGGGATATGGGTGCTTCTCACATTTCAGCGGAGATGATTTGAGCTCAACCATCATAGTTGAGACCATATTTTCACAATTACCACCATCAATAATAATTTTACATACCTTTGTTCCAGATCTGCATTTTGTTCAAAAGATATTTGTATTGTCCAAGAATCTACAACTTCGTGGCTACCATCTTGTTCTTTATCCTTCCTATGGATGAACATCATTCTACCTTATCATGAGGGTTTCACCTAAGTCTTAAAACAACCTCCATTTCCCTCTTCTTCTTTGGTCTTCAGGGTTACTCGGTGAAGTTGTTCGCACAAAGCTTTCCATCTATCCTATGTACCAGATAGTGCTTATACACTCAAAATAATCTGTTCCCTTCTTCACCACAGTCAGTAACCTACATAGCTGCCTTTGGGGGACTGCGAGTCCAACCCTGTCAACTCACCATTATCCTCTTTGCCCTCTCTTCAGCAGAAAACCCCTACCTCTTTGGTAGTTACCATGACGTTAACTGCAGATTCTTCCTGCCCTTTTGTGTTAGAGGATTCACCTTTTAGGGAATCAAAGCTACCTCTCCCTCTCATTGGAGATGACGATGGTTCTCTCTTCACAAGGAGATCTAAAATTATAATCCTTTTAAATATTTGAAGTCGGCATTTAATGAGAGTTGATAATGAAAAATCATCCAGGCTATGGATCCAAAGCATACTCAACGTCATCTTGTACAGTTTAACTTCACCCAATTTATTTACCGCTTGTAGATTTCACTGTTTATTCAGGACCGATCTCCTTTTTCCACCTTGGAAGATTACAGAATATAACTTGTAAAATTTTGTATTGGTATACTCCTTGAATGCTGAGATCCTTCTGTTTTAGGTTTTGAAATTCGAAATAGTGTTTGGGCATAATCTATAAAAGAAACATGTATTTTTCAACTTCTTGCACCATTTTATTCCAGTTTCGAATCATTGACCTTAAAATGTGGGGTTTGTCTTTCATTTTGTAGGTGATCCCACTAGATCAATGTATGTCCGACTAACTTAGTGCATGCAAACTTAACCTTCTCCTCTGAAAGGGTTTTCCACTCAAATAATTTTTCTAAAGCCACTACATCCAGTCAATTGACAACCCCTTTGGTCCATAATTTACTCAGGCAACATAATGTGCATTGAAGCAGATCCAACAAGTCCAATTGCAAACAAAATACATTCAATAATGCCCTTTAAAGCTATGGATCAGTCTTTCCTTGAAAAAAACCGCTCATTCAAAATAGTTTCTTGATACTCTCTCATCATCTATCTTCGATTTTAGAACTCCTTCATATTTTTCAATGGAGGTAACAATTCTTCAGTACTCACTATCTGGGTCAACATCCCCATTCTGCATGTTTATGAATTAACGCAAGCACAAATTGAGTTCACGTTTTGAGCTTAGCAACTTGTATCAATATTGCTCATTAACATATACCTACTCATCTGGGCATAACCTCACAATCCCAGTCTAGACAATTGCTTATAAAAAATACGTGGTAATAAATCACACAGACAAAATATTAGTTTTATTGGCATTTGGGAGTGAATCCCGAAAGATCCAAATGTGATTCTAAAAATACAAGTGATGTTGATCCAGCTGCAAGAGGTGGAATTGCCTCCAAAACACACATAAAAATTTTACAAAAACTCCAAGAAACTTCAAACCAAAGTATTTCTTCGTCATTCCTAAAATCAACAGTAATCTTTTCCTAACATTATATCTTCCTCTTTTTATTTCCCACTAAGTGTCTAAAAAAACCTAAAATGCCAAAAAGCCTTAAAACACCAAAATATACCTACGAGTTAACCACATATGGATGGGTCTCAAATTTTTCCTACATAAAATATGCCTTCCATAAATGAAGGCTTGTACCAAAATATTCACTTATTCCTTTCATTGGTGCAAAATATATTAAAACTTGAAGTTCTAGACAATCATAAAAAAAGCTTGAAGCCAATTTTAGACCACTATATGAAGGAATTTTGGCCCCAAAAACATGTCCCAACAATGGAAGACCTAATCTGACTGAGTTAAGTTAGTGTCATGGCATAAGTACTCATCACAGATCTAACATCCCTATAAAATTTCAAGATGATTCAACAATCGGATCAAAAGTTATTATGGCTTTCAGAAGTTATGTTCCTACATCACTCATCCTTGGGGCTTGATCATGCCCTTGGTGATGCAGGAACATCAAGGAAAAAAGTTATAATAAAGTCAAACTCTTCTCCTAAGCATGAGTGTGGAATCAAGAAAGGTGATTAGTAGTCTTTAAGTCATGAGTGTAGTAGGCCAAGGATACAATAGCTAGAGACAAAGTGGAGTCAAGTTGCTCAAGAATTCAAAATGCAAATTTCCCTCCATTTTGGAATTTGAATTTTAAATCATGGAAAGGTGTCTTGTTAGCTTGTAAAAGGTATGTTAGGGGATAAGTGAGTAAGTACATGTCTTTGGAGTGATTTGAAGTCAATACAATGATAAATAATGTATCATGTCTTCTTGATGGGTGTAAAAGTCACAGGACAAGTTAGTTAGGGCTTAAAACATGAAAGTGAATGAATTAGAAAAGGAAGAATTCGAATGGAGTTACCTCAAAAATGAGTGAGAGATGAGTGAGAGAGGAAGGTAGAGTATTCATTCCCTCGAGGAAGGGAGTACGAAACTTAGGAAAATTGAAAAACAGGGTTTTTTGTATGTATTACTCAGTTTTTGCAGGAACAAAGGACTGGTATCTTGATAGCCCAGTGCATTAAGTGTCGATTAAGCATAAGAAATAATTTCTCATTTGTATGCAGAGATCATTTTCATGATTCCCTTGTAGTCATGCATGTGTATTGAGGTATAGTATTGATGAGGTAATCTTTATAAGAGGGTAATAACCTGATATAGTATCAAAGTTTATGAAGAGTGATCTGAATTCTGGGTATAGTAGCAAAGTTTTGAAATGAATACATTTTTAATATGGATCTTTTGAGTGATATGATTGGTTCTCAGTGAATTCTTGGAGTTGTCTATACAGGCCTTCAAGTGCCTGATCACCAAACCCTAAATAAATAAGACTGTGTGTGATTTGAAACCGTGGTTTAAAATGCAAATTCTTGTTTGGGAAGGTGAAAATTTATTGCATACATGCTTTAAACGTGAATTAGGGTTTGAATTAGTCAAGTAAGAGAAAGGATTGCTCTGAGGATAAAAGGAATGTCTGGTACAACCTATTATTGCATAAATAAGCCTGGAACAGTGCATCACAGTTTGTAGTACATCACAGTTTGAAAAGAGAAGGCATGAATCATTTGCAAGGAATGTATGATTGATTGGAATATTGTATAAGGTTCATCATCAGGGGCATAAGCTTTGAAGAGAGGGTAAATAAAGAACCAGGCCTAAGAATTCCTTTTCTAGACATAAGACCCTTGTTCTCTCAAGTCTGTGATAATCAATTTTATGTGAATCTTATTGATTTTGAATAGTGACGTTTCTCTACTAGAACAGGAATGAGAGTGGACATGTAATAACCCTTCATGCAAAATTTGAGGCCTTAACTTCAATAGAAAAGAAATATATAAGCTTATTTTCCTTCTCGGGTAAGTTAAGACGGTTTCTAGAAAAAGATAGGTAGGGTTTATCATTTGAAGGATCAAACCAAGGAATTTCACCTCAAAAATCTTAAGATATTATCTACACATCCTATAGTAAGAGATTTTGAATAATTTTTGGTATTCTATTGGATAAACTTTTAAGTTCTTCTTAACAGTTTGGTTCAAGGTCGAAAAACACAGTCCCACGCCTAATGAAAGGAGCACATTTATAAAGGAAGCATAGTAAATACTTGTCCTTAAGTTATGAAACTTCTTAGACACGGAGAATCCCTTAAAGGGTGATATAAAATGTCTTTCTTGTACTATGAAACTCCCTGCAAGAAGAAATAAGCTTGACAGACTTCAGAAGTAGGCCTAATAGAAGCTAGTGGAGCTAGAAAACAAAAGATGTGATTGGGAATGAAGGGAAAGGAATTGACCTATCAAATTTTGTGTACCTCCTAGTGAAGATAAAGGGTCAGATAAAGGGTCTTTGGAACAATTAATGGTAATGTTAAGAGTAAGGCCAGGTCATTCTAGTCATGAGCCTACCAATAGCCGTAGACTTGAAGACAACAAGAAGGGTAAAATTGGACTAGACTAATGAAGTTTGATGTTTTGTACCTATGGAGCCGAACTGATCCTTGAGTCAACATTGTTTAGAGTCATTGGAACAGAGTAAATAGTTGGATGAAGTCCAAGGGTGCCAATTAAGCCAAAGGTCACTTGTTTGGGATAGGACCTAGTCAAGGAAAAGACAAAAGTGCAATTTTGGGTAAAAATGGTTAGGATGGTTCTTTGATCTTTTAAAGCCAAAATAGTGGGTGAGATAGCAGTGTGGAGAGGCTTCAAACAGGATACTAAGTTTGTCTAGTGTCATAAAGGGCAAAAGAAAGCAAAAAGTTGGTTGATTAGTGAAGAAAAGCTATCAAGAATGTGAAGGCAAATTAGTGTAGAACTGATGGAGATTGAAGAATATTGGGAACAAATGGGAGTTGAATGACATCTACTGAAGTATGTGGAAGGCATAATCCTAGAAAGATACCTAGGGAAGCATTAAGTTAGTCTTATACAAATTCAGACCAATTGAACATTTAGACAAGAACCTTCTTCTTAGAGCTTTGTTTGGATAGCATGTTGGAATTCTCAAAATGGGTTGAATGTAAGGATGAATCTTGTAGCATTCTACATCACTTGGTGAACAGGTGACAGGCCTGGAAAGAGATTCTCTGGGGTCTCCCCTCCCTTTTCCACACTTTGGCTCGCTTGTAACCTTAGAAAATAAACATGCCCTTTTTCTTAAGGAAGTTGTTTCCTCAAATGATACAGTTGCTCACAACATTTAGTTCTTCAACAACCTGTCCTCCACCTGTCCTAAAATATTTGAAGAAAAATTTTGTGCTACTTTTACTCTCTCCACTTTATTTTTTCAACCTTTCCATTTTAAAAGGGAAGATGCCCATTCTCACATATAACTAATAGAAAAATAATAGAGATAAATCTTCTCATTCTCATGTATAACTAATAGAAATCTCTTATATATCAAATTTAATACAAGAAGAATAAAGATAATTTTAAGCTCAACATATTATATTTACATTCTTTTAACATGGGAAGGTTATTCTCATACAAACAAAGATTGTTTGTTTTGTAATAATTTGTGAATCATCTCCATATATATATATATATATATATATATATATATATATATATATATATGCTTAATTTGATCATAGTAAACTTAATCTATATTATTCTTCTGTGATTTGAATTATTTTATCTCTACTCTATTTAAGTGTTTATAATTGTATCATATTGGTTGGACTATACCTGGCTGAGCTAAGTGCTTCAGTACATACCCTATTGAGGGATCAAGCCTTATGTAGTTCTCATCATATTAAAGACTGTAATATTAAAAGTGTAGCATTTCATTCTGAAGATGAATTGAAGTGTCAAGGTAGTAATAGAAGTAAATCATTTCATTATGAAGATATCATTTATGCACATATTGGTATTGTTATCTCTCGAAAGTGCATCCTATAGAGAGATGGTTATAGGTGTTATAATATTGCAAATGGATCTCTCTATTTTGTAGATATAATGGAAACACCTCATGTCTGTGGGTATACCTATTTTGAGGTGAGTCTTTGTTATCAAGGTTGGTTCCTTCTTGATGTATCCTAAACTAATTTTTCTGGGTTTGAGGGTAAAAGATGACTGTAAATGGATTTAAAACAGGGGTGATACACCAAATGTGTTTGAGGTATTTGATGGAGTACATGCACAATTGATATGAAAATAGATTCTGGATGCTTAAACCAATAGTTTTCAGCAGAATATTAAGGCAAACACTTGATGCGTTGAGGGAAAGTTTCACAAGAATACTATTAAGCTACACATGCACACTAATATTCAAGCATAAATTACTAAATTTTACAACAGGTTAGGATGATTAATAAGAGAATTTGACATTCACAAGAATTAATAAGACATATACAAGACTGCATATAATTGGAAAGGTAGAATATACTTCTCATTCAAGGGGCAAAACTAGAAAAACTACTTTAGCACTAATGTGTCCAAAAAGTCCACTCCCTTTATTGTTCTTTTCCAATGCACACAATATATAGCAAAAATTATACATCCCACCCTTCCTAAAAATAGACTAAAAATTGTACTCGCCCATGCATCCTATTTTTACCCTTTATTTATTAATAAATAAAGGACTACAAATAAGCATGCTAATACAATTAGGCATTAATAGCCTTTGGTTACAAAAATACCACTTAGTCAAACTGTAGTTTGACTATTCTATTTTTAATAAAGCTGGGTGAATAATTCTACTAATAATACACCTTGCTTGACAAGCAAGCCTTCTCCAATGAATGCAATCTTTGTCCTCTTGCTCTTGGTGTGACATCTGCAGTATTGATCCACTTGCCTCCTTGGATGCACATGCAAAATAATATGTTCCTACAAATATAATACTTTTTTTTTAATTTCTCAATTCCCATGTAGTAACCATTGTGAGCACCAGTGCAATAATACTCAACTCTTATTTGTGGAAACAAGGTAATGAGTCCTCTGAAAGGGCTCTTGCAATCTGATGTTGATCTCTGTTTTATCTTCTTATGATGACATGGAATATTATTATTATTTGAAATAAAGAAGGGGTCACCTTTTGAAACACTGCCACACTATATTCTCAGCCACCTTTCGATTGCCATACTATATCACTGACCCCTTTCAATAATTCTTCACTGTATAAATATGTTTCCCCTTTATCTTGATTTGGAATAGACACAAGTTATAATGTTTTTCAGATTTTGGTTTTTGTGGTATTCAGGTTTTTAGACCTTAGAAGGTTGAAAGCAATGATTTTTAACTAATGATGTGGGATGGATCCTTTCCATGGTGAATCGAACCATTGTTGAATGACCACTCTTTGGCCTCATTTGATTTGCGTCTTCGGTGATAATCATTTAATTTTTGACCTTAGAAAGGTCAATGGTAAAATGATTATTTGATAATTGGGTTGGTCCCCTCTCCACGATGGTCTAACCCTCAAAAGTTTGTTGGATGAAATGATTTCAAGGTTTTAACTATGGTGAGATTAGGGTATTACCGATCTTTGTTTAATCATTATTTTTTATTGTTGATTATTGTACCTGTTCCATTTTGAATGTTGATCTTTCTAATCCTCGGTTAGGGTTTTGGCTTGGCAGTTAATGTGGTCGGTGAAACTGCAACCATTATGGTTTGCATAGGATTTGGTGCTTATTCTATGGCCATTTGATCTCGTGTTGATTGATTTTCATCCATCGATTTTTAACTTAGGTTGAGTCAGAGTTGCATGAGGTCTAGTTCAATGAGTGAATATAGATTGACCATGATCAATTGATTCATTTGCATTTTTCATTATCTGGGAAAATCCCTGATAAAAATTTAACTCGCTGCCATTGTTGAAGCTTTTGAGCTTGATTTGGTTCCTTTTACGAGCTCTGGA
This sequence comes from Taxus chinensis, assembly GCA_019776745.2. Taxonomy (NCBI): domain Eukaryota; kingdom Viridiplantae; phylum Streptophyta; class Pinopsida; order Cupressales; family Taxaceae; genus Taxus; species Taxus chinensis. The sequence continues at coordinate 288,390,901 of CM034147.1, read as the reverse complement.
GTGAACTTTACTATGTAAATATTTGACGTGTGGCCGCCATTCCTAATCATTTTTGAGCTTCTTTCTATGAGGCTTTAATCTGCAGTCGTGGAGAGTGAATATGGGGCTCCTTGTATCTCTGAAACTCTGTTCATACCTTCTGTTCCTGTGATCATGCTATGATCAATTTTTTGGTTTCTATGTTTTCATCTAGAAATTTGAAGATTTGTGTAGCTATAAATACCTACAATGTGTGGCTTTTGCTTTGTTCGATCTTTATGCATATTCATCTTCATTCACTACCATCTATGGGAGAAGGTAAGCTCAATTTTTCTGCTTTCTTCTGATCATGATATTGTACTATCAAAGAACGACACCATCTAGGTTTACTCTAAATTGGGTGTAAATATATGTTGATAGTTCAAACTTTCTTTTATTTTGGTTGAATGCTTTGTTTTTTTTTTTGTATTTGAGATGAGCTACCTCTTTGTAATGAGTGTTTGAGCAAATGGGTTCATCATGATTATGTTTGTGTGAGAATGGGAAGTTCTGTATTGTGATTTCATGACTGGTCTACTTTAGATATGTCCCTTGTAACCCTTTTGAAACACTATTTTTCTGGTTTTTCTTACTTCAAGGAAGATGCGGTTATATCTCTGAAAACTCATAAGTCTTGTTTATCCTGTGAAGCAACTATTTTATCTACTCTGTTTTAGACCTTGATTCTGAGAAAACTGGTAAGCTTGGCTTCTTAATTTTGAGCTGTGGTTTTGTTTTCCTTCTTTGAGCCATACGTTTGGGAATTTTATGAGGTGAGTATTGTTGTCTTCTAGTCCTGGAAACTCTACCTAAGTGCTTTTATTTGTGTTCCATTGAGAAGCTTTGAGCTAAAGATCTTTCTTATTTTATAATGGCTTATGAAAAATCTTCTTCCTACCCTGTTTATCAATGAGTTCCATAAAACTCGCTGTCAGGAGTGTTAAATCAGTTATACTATGTGTATGTTCACCTAGCTCTGAGAGTTAACTTGTATATCACGTCGTGATCTAGAAAAATGTATTTCCTCTTCAAAATTAAGACTCTGAAGTAATTTTCTTTGCAACATTATCTTATTGTACTAAGACCTAGATATGGTTCTATTGTTGGAGTTAGAACTCTGTCTCCTATATAGTGGTTGAATATTTACCAATTTTGTTGTTTCTATTCTCGGAGCAGTGTTTAGAAACTTGAATCCTATATAATTTTGCATTTGCTGCTATGTGTTTCATTGTACCCTGCTCAATTTTGACATCATTATTTTATCCTTTTAACAGGTGTATTGAACTTTATGTCCTTCCAAACTGTTTCTAGCTTTATTTTCACAAAAACTTAACCAATCTGTAGTGCCCACACTTTTATAGCCCCAGTTATTTGTTGTTCTCTTTACTCATAGGCATGTTTTGATAGGTATTTGATATATTTTAGACATTATATAAGGATATTTGATCTTATTAGACATGTATGGAGATTTAGGCATATAGCGTCAATTTAGTTTGATTACTATGTTGTCATCTTATCTTATGATGTCATAGACATTAACTGATATGATGTTGTTTGGACCATCTTTATAATTGATGGATACTTAGTTTAGATTTCATGGTTGGATTTTATGGATGTATGTCACTTTATCGTCATGTCTAAATCATGGTGAATTGTGTATGTTGTCACATTTTTTATTCCAGAATGAATATATGCTAGTATAGAATTCATTGAATTCTTATTGAGTAGTTGATTCACATTTTATCAAACAGGTGCGTTTAATGTGTGCACTGAGTGTGTAGGTGACAGGTCATAGGAGAATGTGGGATTCAAGGCAGTTACACAATTTTGCACAAGCAGCCCATGGGGCTAAGTCCTAATTGTGTTTATTTTATGAGGCCTTAGCATTAGAGTTTATTATTTTGGGCACCATGAGTGACCCTCATTTGTAATGTAATATGTCTTGTAATATTAATCTTGCTTAGGATGTTTAGTTTGCGTTGTAAACTTGATTTGGGGACTTAATGGCCTCATTTGCATTAAGTTTTGAGTTTGTTTAATGATGTATTTAATTAAAGGGGATTAGAGTCACATGTGAACCCTTGGGTGGGCCCCAAATCCTCTACACTTGTGCCCAAATGTGCCAAACCCGAAATTGGGTGATTTTAGGCATTTTGAGTGACCCCTTTTTAGTTTGGGAGTTCACTTAGCATGAAAATGGGCCCTTTGACCCTACCTAATAGGTAGGGAGGCTTAAATCCAAGGAATAGAGGGAATTTCCCTCCCATTTTGTCTCCCTTGGGTCACATCCATGTAAGATGGATGGGTATATGTGTTTTGTTAAAAGTTGCACAAGTTTGTTTTGTTGTTCATTTTGAGTAATTTGGGAGAGGAGGGTTAAAAGCTATTTTATCCTTTCTCTCTTTTATCCTGAGAATCTTTGAACTTGAGGGAAGAGGGGTGACACATGTCACCCCCTCATTTGTGAGGATTTTTGTTGGATTCTCTTCAAATTCTCCCTCATGGATAAAGAAGAGAACTTTTTTTTTTGAGCTTTTCCTTGGAGGTTTGTGGATTTTGGAGCTAGAGTTTTCTTGGATAAAGAAGAGGAAAAGTTAGAGTGTTGGAGAGATTTTGGAGGTAGGCTCCTTGAGCTCATTTTTCCTTATGTTTCATATCATGTTAGGTTGTAGTTTTGTTTTGTTTAAAATGTGTGTTGCTTTTGGGTGTGGCTATTTGTTGTTATGTTTTTTGTTTTATTTTCCTCCATCCATCATATGGCATGATAGATTTTTGGAGTTTGTGGGGGAAGAGGAGGGATTTTTCCCTCTCAATCCTCATGGCTTAATGGGCAAGCCATGTAGGATTTTAGTTACTCCCCTCAAATGGTTTGAGGTGGGTAAGGTGGTTCATATGGTTTGAACCCCCTTCCCCTTTTTTGGAGAGGAAGTCCTTTTTGGGTTTGAAAATCCTCACAAGAAGGATTTTAAAATGAATGAAATAGAGTCCGCCAGATTAGGAGGGTGCTTCCATGACTTTCTCACCTACCCAAATGATGAGTTATAGAGAATTCCTGTTAATATGCAAACCAACATTGGCATACACTACATGGAGGTATAGGTTTTTTAGTAACACCCATCATTATCTATAGGTGAATTCAATGCATTTTAGGGTGGTTAAAGAAATATTTTGAGTTTCTTCCCTCTCTCCTTTCTCTCATTCTTCCTATATCATTGTAAGGAGGGGAATTGTTCTAATGTTGGATAATTGTTTATTTGTGCACCCTCCCTGTCTTCTCTTGTTTGTGAATATGAATTTGTTGATTGTTAAAACCTTACTCATTCAGAAAAGTTGTGGATTCTAGTTTTCTTTCCCATGGGCTTGGGGGATTCTTATGCACTGCCTATCCAACCATTGTTGAGGCATGTAATGATGCCTAAAGTTTGGGTGGATGAATTTCAACCCTCTCTTGTGTTGGATTTGGATTCTTCTAAGATCTATTCGAGTTTGGAGCTCAAGTATTTAGTTGTTCATGGTGGTTGTATTACATTTTTAATGGTTATCTGGCTTCTCATCAGTTGATTAATATGTGGTGTGTTTTAATCCTCCTTAATTTGATTGTGGTTTCCATCTCAATGCAACATGGCTAGTGTTGAAACATTCCTGTTCTGGTACATCCCTCCTGTTGTTAGTTTGAAGTTACTTGTAAACTTGGTTCATTTTGTTTGAGCAATCTTTTTTTATCCTTGTAAATAAACTTGGAAAGATAGAGAATATTTTGTGAGTTTTCATGTATCCTCTACAAATATATTGGATATGTGAGCATTAGAACCTAGAGGAATGAAGGCTTCTAAGCCTTCATTCGGAGGGTTATCTCGATGCAAAGATCCCACACTTTGGGATAACTCCATGTCTGATGAATCACACTGATTGCCACAACCATTCACTTGCGAGCAATCAGAGTGATTTTATGATTTCACCATAACACATGTCTTTTGAGTGCAAGCTTAGGTGATAATAATGATTGCTATAGAGAATAAAATGTCTTTAGTATTGAAGTACATAAATATGTATTGTATATGATTGTAAATTATTTGAATTTCGTAATTGACAACTAAAAGGCCAACTCTATTCCCTTGAAAAGGTACGAGAAATGGATATAATAATTAGACCCAAAAGAAGAGAGCAAGGTGGACAAGGTTCAGGGGTTCCCTAGAGGTAATAAGGTCACTTCTAAGTTCTCTTGTCCTATCATAGGTACTTGTTTCTGGAGCCATAAAAGATAAATAAGTCTCATAATCTATTAAACCCGCTGGTTGTATGGTGTAAAAGAAAAAGACTATAAAACAAGAAGCAAAGGAAATAGACCCTCAAGATCTAAGTATTCAATATAATAGTTTTCTTTTACATTTGGAATCAGTATGACTGCTAGTATAGACCGTAAAAAGTAGGGTTTTAAATTTATATTTCTTGTAGACATCACTCACAGATGTCAAAAGAAAGCTAAGCTTTTCGACTTTACTCTTAGATAGTAATATGAAGCATATGATCTTACAATAAGACATAGGGCATAGCCCGCAAACATATGGAATATAATAACAATAAATGTCTTTATCTTATAGATTGTACTATAGAAATAAACATGGTGACATATAGTCCTAGAAAGAAGATAGCTACACATAGAAGCACATGTACAGCATATTATAATAGATAAAGAGTATTTCAAAGTATGTTATGTACCAATAGAACAGTAGTGTGTTACACACAGACAGACACACACATTAAATAATGAAATAATAGAACTTGTATAATAATGAGGAAGTCATATTCCCCTAGGATCATCAATGGTGACTAGTAAGATGTACAATTCCAAGCGTCATGACAACGTCGTAAAGTCCTAAAAGAGGTCTACTATTCCCCATGCTCCAAAATTCCCCTGTTTTGCCATGTCTCCCCAACCCTGCTCCACCATAAAAAATATATCTCCACACCCCCCCCCACACATTTCCTCCCACTCTACGCAGTGGTCCCATAACCCACCGCCCACATGTAATTATAATACAATGAGTTTGCAACCATACCCATCTTCGTGCCCACTCCCTTCCACCGCTCCTCTTACCACACAGCCCCCTTCTCTTTCTTTACACATGCCTCACCACCGTGAGCCCTGAACACACGCACTCCCTCCTAATTCACTTCCACATAGAGAAAAATGTACATTTATCATTAATGGCCTGTTGTTTTGGTTTTCATAAACAATACAATAAGGAAAATAGCCTTCCAAACCATGAATCAAGCCTCCATAGTTACCCCTCCACCTGTAAGAAGATACAAAAATAAAATGAGAGAACATGGTATGGAAAAGAAAAGAAAAGAGATAAAGATGCATTAGGGCAAACCTAGGGCAGATTTAAAATCAATGGTCAAGATGTGTTCCATCCTAGGGCTCTCATTCAACCCTACATTTCTTTTAAGTCATGATCATTTCATGGGAATGGGAAAATAATATTTATGGAGGGTGTGGCAAGCTAATAAATAAAAGGAAAAATTAATAAATATTAAAAGGAGTATAGTAACTTTTAAAGTGACCTTAGTAAGCTCAACAGGAATGAATAATTAGATTACTAGGGGCAAATGAGTTATTTAATTTTTTAGCTAATTTATAAATTGGTATAAAATAAATCTTAAGGGGATTATGGTTAAGCATATTCATTAAGTAATCATTACTCAAAAAAAAAATCCATAAATTTTTAGGCACATTTGGGGTGTGTTTATGGTGTCCCAGGGCAGGGTGTCACACAATCAGTTGATGCACTTCCTGACTCCATATGGCTTTAAGTTTCTCTTTCAAGGTACGTATATTTGATGAAAATTTGGCTCCAGATGTAGTAATTTTATTTGGGCTATGAACTAACCATTATATGAGATGATTCTAAACAATATGCAATTACAGTTGTATCTGAGTTTTTATTTCTGAGTGTAAATTGATTCTCAAGCCTGTCTCTGTGGTTTGTATGATCAAAAGAAAGATGGAGGATATTTGTTGAATGTTGCTTTATTAGCTCAAGAATTCCCAGATATAAGTACTATTTCTTCTCACCTGGTGATTGTAGCGAGCTTTATAATTTACTTTTAGCCTCCTAAACTATAATACTACCATTGTTTTAATTCGTATATATTCCTTTAGTTGTTGATTCTCTTTTATAACTTATCTCTTTGTATTTTTTAGCACTTAGTGGCCTTCTTATAGCTCTCAATACCTAAAACATATATTGCTTCCCCTCAATTTATCCTGATGAGTGTAGATGCAGGATCTTTGCAATACACTATTTGCCATGTTGAAAATGAATTCTGTGAACTTCATAATTAAAACTTGTGTTCAGTTGCTGAACAACTACTTTGAAAATTCATAATTTTTAGATACATGTGTGACTGTTAAAACTCAGGTTGTTGATCATGTTTTATAACATTTTCCCTTTAAAATGTGATAATATTTAACTCTGAGTTTGATCATTTTCCTTATAACTTGATGACGAGCTGTGCTTACTAAAATAATTAATGATATACTCTTCTTTATGTGAATGAAACCAATTGCTTTCTAAAATTGGATTTTGAGAAATGATGTGCCTTTTATTGCAAATAGTTCCATTATGGGACCTAGATCCCTTGCCATCTTGAGCTCATATTTGTTTCGTTTCTATTTAATTGCATTATCTATAGTCCATATCATCATCCTTCTCTTCTCCTTTTGTTATGTTTGTGGAGCATGTTTTCATGTTAGAGTGTGGTACACCTTCTATGTGTTACACTCGGGTATTTTTACGGTGGTCCCGCTCGCCGATGAGTGGGTTAGGGGGGTTCAGGGACAAAGCCCCTGAAGCAAATTTTCCTGGGTGGTTTATTAACCGATGGGTAATGGGTAGTCGTTATGGGCTGTTTTTGGGCCCATGGTTTTTCGGTACCCATAGTTTTTTTTCCCTTTTTTTTGATACCCATGGTTTTGCCCATTGTTTTGATACCACGGTTTTGTATCAAACTACTTAAGAAATTGTCTATTTATATGGTCTTATGCATATGATAGACAGACAAGCAAATGTATTGTAGATGTGCTTTGAATTCGGGGTGTGAATTCTGTAGAGTTTGTTTAGCATAGCTCCAAACAGATTTGGGTATTGTATTGAGAGATTGGAGGTTTGTAATAAAATCTAAGTGATTCTTGGTGGACGTATCCATTGGGTGTACCACATTAAATATTGTCTCTCTGTGTTGTGTTATTTATTCTGCACTTTTATTTGAGATTTGTAATATTTTCTACATATTAGTTTCTACACTTGCGATTCTGTAAGGGATTATTCTGCATATTTTATCTCTTATTTCCTAACACCTGATGCACTGATCATAAGTTGTGACTTTTTTTATGAGTTGAAAATACTCGTTTATGCTGATCCACTTTGATTACATGATCATTTTGATGTTGTACAAGAATTGGAATCTATAGATGTGGATATGGTTTTAAATGTATAGATCTTTTGCAACTTGTAATTGCACTTGTACTCTCTAGAAGTGATGTAGCATCTTGACTTATTGTTGTAATTTTTCATACACCCTATAACAATTACTAGAAGTGGCCATCCAGATCTGCAACTTTTATTTTGTATAAGTTCTATCTTTATTTCTTCACATCCTTCTGTAACCTTTTCATGACTATGCTAGTCATTGATGTTTCTGTACTTGTGCATTACTGAATATTTCTTGATGAGATTTGGAAAATACTACCTGGAAATGTGAATTTGGTATTCGATTAAGCTGTAACACTTCTTTTCTTTAATGTGGTCATTGTATCTTTCATCTATTGAATTATGGCTTGTTGTTGAAAGCTGGATTCTGGTAACTGTTATCTTTGACCATACCATGCATTAATTACTTTCTGTATTACTGTTTGATTTATCTACAACTTTCAAGAATGTATAAGTTTGAAATATCATGATGGAAAGATGTAAAATGTCCATTTTACATAGTAAAGCCTTGTCAAATTTTTCTCAGATTTCCTTTTTCATTTTGTTTCAGTTGTAATCTTATCTCATTTCATTTAACTTCAGCCTTTAATTAAATTGTAATGAATGTAATTTCCTTATTCAAGTTACAGAATGTATCACTTCCTTCTTTTAACATGTATCTCCACATTTAGATAAATTGGTTAGAAAACATTAGGATTTTTGGCCTCTCTTTTTTTCTATAGCTTTCCTCTTTTTGAGTGAAAAAGTCATGTATGCTGCTACAAAATAGTGATTTTATCATTTGTGCTTTTGATCCTCATGTAATTTGTACCTCCTTTTGTTAGGAGATCCACCTACATGAATTTGAATAGTATTGGAATATGGATCAACCCTGAGCTCAAAATTGACAGTTTTGTATGTTTTTAGATACAATGCCATTTGCTAAGAAGTGAGGATGAAGATGGAGAAAGATAGAGCTGGAAATGCATCAATTGAAACGAAAGGAACCTAAGGTAATGATGGGTTCTTCCATACTCCTTTACTTTCTTTTCATACATATGTACCTCTTACTTGAGTAGTTGTAATTTACTTTGAGTTACATTCCATGGCTTGTGTGGGAACATTTGAAATTCCTTATGAATAAAACATTGAACTCTGAAACTGAGTTGTGTATTTCTTTCTACATTTCATCTATGTATATGGATTGTATGATGAATTAAACAACTCAATAACATAATTGAATGTGTTTAGTCATGAAGGAAATAACTTTTAAAATATCTGTAACTTTTAGCAATGAACTCTGACTTTTGCAATCTGCAATTATGATTGCTTTTCCAAAACTTAACACTTCATTTATTTTGCACTTCAGGTCTTCATTAAGATAACACAACTATCCTTTGGGGTTTTGTGTTCTTGTGCTGAATATAATCATGAAATTACAGACTATGTGATCCGTTATGTTCTGTAACAACACACATAGCTGTATATTTCATGTAATCATTAATTAATCCAACAGGGACAATATTGAACTGAAAGAATCTTCCCTAGCTTAGGTTAAATTTTCCAATGCCATCCATCGTAACGAAGTTTTGATTTGACCATTTTTGGATAGGTGCAAAAAGTTTCAACATTTTCTAGCAATCCTGTGGGGAAAGATGCCTACTAGCTTGTAGACTAATGCCTTGCTCTTGTCCATTGGGCATGGAGTCCATAGTGTGTAACAAAAAAAATGCCTTTCTGAAGGTCTAACCCTTCCAAAATGAACTAAAATTGGGAAGGATCTGGTAAACTAGATCACGTGCACGAATGCACTTATTGAATTGAAAAAACATTACAATGTGCAGGAACTATAATTATTGAAAGGGAAATCCTACTCTAAACAGACACTATAGAATTTTTAATAACAATGTTTGAGAAACACACCATTCACAAGAATGGGGAGTTCCTCTCCATTCAACCTTGAAATTTGAAAAGCATTATGTTCTTTGCAAGCTGAAATCATGTAAGGACCACTCCAGATTGTATCGAACTTTGTGTGATTTCCTAGCTTTGCATGATCAACATCCCATTTCAACATAATGTCTCTTTCATTAAAGATTTTGAACTTAGCTTTCTTATAAAAAAAATTCTTCATCTATTTCTGATTCTTTTCCATGTTCATATGAGCTTGATCTCTTAGCTCTTGTAACTCCATTAATTCTACATAACAAATCTGTAACGGTTCATTCTCAAGAAGCTCCATCTGATGTAGAAAATGTAGTGTAGGTAACTCAACTAAAATAGACATTCTTTCTTCTCTTCCATAAGTAAGGTTGTATGGTGAATTACCAACTGATCTTTTAGGAGTCACTCTGTAAGCCCAAAGTGTTGAATTCAGCATTAGATGCCAAGCTCTCTGGTTATCTTTGAGTGTTCTTATGATGATCCTTAAAATATTCTTGTTAGTACTTTCAACTAACCCATTACCTTGTGGGTAATAATTATATGTGTACTTAAATAAATTTCATGGTTGACAACCCAATCTGTTATCTTTGCACCAAGAAATGCTAAAGCATTATCTAAAATAATAGTTACTGGAACACCAAATCTACAAACTATACCTTCATAAAAGGATAGTATCAAAGTTTCATTAGCATATTTCAAGGCTATTGCTTTAGTCCAGCATGTAAAGTAATCTCTAGTAGTCAAAATCCACTTGTGTCCTTGTGACGAAGGTGGGTTTATCATGCCAATAAATTTAAGACCCCACTGCATGAAAGGTTGATCCACTGAAATAGGTTGTAAGAACAATGAAGCTAAACGTTCTTTTCTAACAAAGAAAGAACATTTATTACACTTTTTGATCCATTCGAAATAGTCTTTGAATATGCTGGGCCTATAATAACCAACTTTCATAATTTTTAAGGATGTGGTACGTGCTGAAAAATGACCTCCTGCAGGTCCTTCATGGAATTTAGATAATAATAACTAAATTCTATCGTAATCAACACATCACAAAAAGATTTCGTTTATATCTTTTTTGAATAAAACACCATCAATAAAAACATAAGGTACATCTTGTAACCTAAAATACCTTCGTTTATTATTGTCCATACCTTCTGGATAAGTTCCATCTTGTAGGTGGTTAACTAAATCAGTCATCCATCTTGATTGTTGGACTTCTTGAATAAGCTCAGGTTGTTAGTTTTCTGGTTGCACCATGATATCTGATTGTTAATACGTAATTTCAGCATGCTGTTTTAGATCTTTTGATTCTGCAGCCTCCTTTTTTTCCATATCAGCAATTAGATGCTTGCACAAACCTTTACCTCGAACTGTCTTTACAACACAGATATCAACATTATATTGCATGAAATTTGTTATCTAGTATGCTCTCTTCTTGCTCAATTATTTATTTAGCAATAAAGCTTTTACACTTGGAAGAGAAACAAGAACATATATCTTATTGTTTGAAAGCATGTACTTAAAATTCTTTTATCCTCTAACTATTGAAAGTACTTTTTTTTCAAGAAATGTGTACCTTGTTTTGTAATCATGCAAACTTTGTCAAAAGAAAGAAATTGGTTGCTCAATATTTTCATCATTAACCTAAGTTAATATGGTTGAGATTGTTTTAGCTCTTGCAAGTGCATACATTGTAAAATATTTATCAAAATTTGGATTGCAAGAGTAAGAGCTTGAGAAATGGTTGTTTTAATTACTTCAAACCCTTCTCTCCCTTTGTTGGTCCAAGAGAAAGTTTTCTCTTTCTTCAACATAGTTGTCAATGGTTTAACCAATGCTGCAAAATATGGAACAAATCTTCTAACAAAGTTGATTTTTCCAAGAAAACTTTGTAATGCCTTGTTGTGATGAGGCAATGATAACTATGATGTGGATTTAATTCTCAAAGGGTCAATTGCTAAACCTTGTTTAGAAACAATTTCACCAAGTAATTTACCTTGATGTACCAAAAAGATGGACCTTTTGGGATTCAATGATATTCCAAAATGCATGCACAACTGAAAATTCTACCTTAGATGTATTAGATGTTCATCTTTGTTTTTTGAAAATATGGTAACATCATTCAAATAAACCAGTATGCACTTATTTAATAAGCTACGAAAAGCCATGTCCATTGCACATTGAAACATTGCACCAGCATTTGAAAGGCCAAAAGGCATCCTTTTGTAAGCATAAGTACCCCATTTGGTGGTAAAAGTTGTTTTGTATCTATCTTCTTCTTGGATTAGAATATGATTGTATCCATTATAACCATCCAAAAGAGATAATCTATCAGAACCAAAAACTATTCTTAAAATTTGATCCATATTGGGTAGCGGGTAATGATATTTTAGTGAAGCTTTATTGAGATCTCTGAAATCCACAAAAAATATGATTTTTCCATTCTTTTTCCGAATAGGGACAAGATTGGATACCCAAATTGAATGCTTAACTAGAAAGATAATACCTGATTCGATCAAATTAGGTAACTATTTTCTCATTAAAGGCTTTATCTTGGGATTTATAAGCCTCTATTTTTTCCTAACTGAATTGGAGTTTGGCTGCAATTCAATAGTATGTTGTGCCAAAGTTAGATCAAACCCTTTCAAATCTAGTTATTTCCAAGCGAAAACATCCTTAAATTCCTTATAAATATTGATAAAAGAAAGTTTCTCATCTAAGGAACAAACCATTCCGAGAAATAAAAGTTTTCCCTCATCAATTGAGATCTCTTCATAATTGTCAGCATGTGTTGACATATTTGTTTTATCTTTCTATAACTGATCATCAGTGTTGAAGATGTCTTCTAATGTGACCAAGCCTTGAGCTAGTTTGTTAGTCTTCAATTGTATAATTTGGTCACTATATAAGTGCTGCAATTTCTCTTGATTTACTACAGAGAATTCAAATTCTTGCTTTAAAAACCTACAAATATGTTCATCATTTTCAAAAACCTTCTAATTCAAATCATTATCAGGTATAGAAGGCCTGACAATTAGATTTATGTGAGGCCAAATCTCATCGTTTTTAATTTATTCCAGCACTTTAAAACTGACACCAATTATTGTAAGTCTGTCTGCATGCTTGTTTTCCATTCTTGGAATGGACTGAATATTAAAAGCATTGAAATATTCCATTAAGTTTAAAACTATGTGTCTATAAGACTTCATCAATGGATTATTACAAACATTAAAATTTCTTACTTGTAACCAACTCAGAATCACCAAAAAATTGTAACATGCTAATACTTGTCTTTCTAGCCCAAAGTAAGCCATGAATTAACGCTTTGTATTCAACTACATTATAAGTGCATGAAAATTGGAGACTCAAAGATGAGAAATACCTTTCATTTGTGGGAAAAGTGAGCATAAAACCTGCTCCTTTCCCTTTCTTGTTCTTAGCTCCATCAAAATGAAGCTTCCAAATCCCTTCTGGTGCATTTTCTATTTTAGACAGTAAGGGAATTGGTATGTTTTCCTCATACAAGAAATACACACTAAACATATGTTCTTCAACTTCTTTGAAAGGATCATCAACATATTCTTCATGTGTCTTTTCATCCATAAATAGATTAGAAACACTATGTAGTGTTGAAACATGAGTTGTATTATCAAAATCAGACTAGTCTAAGGCTGCATAATTAGTTAATGCATTAAAAGTGTGAGGATTGATGTGAAATCTAGACAATGGTTCAAAATTGATAGTAACTTTGGTCCCATAATGTGTAGTGAAGAACAAAAAGGACCAATCTGAAGAAATATAACCTCCTATTTTTGCTTTGAAATCTCTAGATAAGAATATAGCAAAGTAAGGAGGTAAATCCATAATAGTAACATCTTGCAAAATTGAAATGTTCAGACAAGCATGTAAGGTTACCTCCATTATTTTGATGAACCAATTGTATTTGTTGCAATCCCATCAAGTTATAGCACACTCTTCTCTATAGGTTCATACTGCAAACCTAAATTTTCTGCACTTGCTTTTCCCATAACTGTGCTTCTTGCACCACAATCAACCATGCATTTGTGAACAATATGCTCTCCAATAATTAGTGACAAATAAAGTGGTGGTGGTTTCTTGATGTCTTGAGCATTTAAAACCTTTTGAACTATCAACTTAACTTCTTTAATGCAATCATGTTCCATTGTTCCAAGGACCATATCTATCTTCTGAACTTCCTTTTTTGTTGTTTTTGAAGAAATCTACAACTTAGCAAGTTCATGAGAAATTAGATCTTGCTGCCCTGGAATGCTTAGATTATCCCACATTGAGATATTAACATTATGCTTTTTCATTACATCAACAATGTTAAAAGAAGCAACATTTTTGGAAACAGACTCTACTGTTTTGGCATAGAATTTAGCGAAACCTAATTCTACTTCAGTTGCTTTTGATATTTGAGGTATGAATAATCTTCTTGAATCAGCCTATAGTTATTTTTGTTGTTCTTTACTAGCTCAAACACCTAATATTTTTTGTGAAATAACAAAACTATTAGCTGATTTTTGTCCTGTTGTTGTTTTATCAGTGACTGTGGGCAGAACAAGCCTATTTTTTATTTTTGACTTTCTTGGGCCTTTTCTTGAGGCCTAGTAGTAACTGCAATGAAATCATCCTCACTAAAACTAACTAAGCTTTATTCAGGTGATTTTTGAACATGAGTTTCTTGCTGCCCACCATCCATTTGAGGCATGAACAATGTCTAAGGTTGAGGTTGTGCAACAAGACTTATGTTTAGGAAAACATTTGGGAAACTTATAGCTGAATGAGGTTGATTACAAGTTTGACACCATTCTTCTGTAGCCATATTAACTAGGAATAAAGTGTTAGATGAACTAGGAGCCTTTAGTTCAAACTACCTTTGTTGATAAGGCTGCCTATAATTTTGATTCTACTGATAAGGAGCTTGATAAGGCTTGCTAGGTAATGCAAGTCTATTTTCAATCAAAGTGAAGTTATTTCCCATAGTCTACAACTATTTAAACATGTCATCTGATGGGGTTCCAATAAAAGGTTCTATAATGGTGATAGGTTGTGGGATAGGCACTAAATCTACTAAAAAGGGAATTGAAGGCCTTGGTGCTAACTTCTCATCTTGAATAAGACTATTTTCAGCTTGAATAGCAATATCATAGGCTACTGGGAGATTTTATCCTCCCATAGACTAAATCATAGTTGAAATATCACTTTTTAGGGCTATAAGATAATAAAGAAAAACATGATCAGCTTGAGGCTTGACACTTTCTGGAATTCTTTCCCAAGTTATAGAAAAATGAATATTGAAACTAGCCATAAATTCATGCGGATCTCTTCTAATTGTAGACAGTTTTTCTATGAGGGATAAATGATCTGAGTTATCTTGAAATTGTTTTAGAAATTTACCACCTAACTCATCCCAAGTTCGTATGCTTCAAATCTCTATATTTCTATACCATTGCAAGGCTTGCCCTTTAAAGGATGTAACTAAAAGTCTCAAATCCAGACATATTCATGAGTAATATTATGGACTGCACATAGGGATATAACATCTTTAATATTCTTTGTAGGTGTAGCCTAATTTTCACTAGTGAATTAAGGCAAGATTTTCATGGAAGCATTAGCGATATCATGATAAATTGAAATTACTGACAAGATGCCATTAGTAAAGGTCACAAAATTCCTAGGTGGTTGAATAGCTATTTGAAAAATTGGGATCTGAATAATGAAATTAATACATGGTGAAGGAAGATTAGGAAGAGGGTTGTCAAAACGAGGCCTATTGTAAGGTAGGATGTTACCAACTCTTCTTCTTCTTGTAAAATTCAAAGTGAAGAAATAAAATCAGAAGGAATTCCTCTTACCAATGATCTTGTAGTCACTTTAGGAATGAAACATGCTGCAAAACTAGTCTGAAATTAGCTTTACAAAGTCGCCAAATAAATCTTTAAATCTTTAGAATAGATTGTTGCAACTTGTAGATACAAAAGTAACTTTTGCTTCCTATGAATCTGTTGTAAATTACTATAATTTACTCACATACCTGATTCATCTCCCACCGGGCGTGCCAAAAATTGTTATCTCTCAAAAGTGCACTCTGTAAGGAGATGGTTCCAGGGCTTCTAAGCTTGTAACGGATCTCTCTCTTTCATAGATACAATGGAAACACCTCAGGTATGTGGGTATACCTATTTTGAGGTGAGTCTTTGGTATTAATGCCAGTTCCATCTTGATGTATCCTAAACTAATTTTCTAGGGTTTGAGAGTAAAAGATGACTGTAAATGGATTCCAAACTGGGGTGATACACCAAACTTGTTTGAGGTCTCTAACTGAGTACATGCACAATTGATATGAAAATAGATTCTAGATGCACAGACCAATAGTTTTTAGCAGAATATTAAGGAAAAATCTTGATGCATTGAGGGAAAGTTTCACAACAATACTATTAAGCTACACATGCACACTAATATTCATGCATAAATTACTAAATTTTGCAACAATGTAGGATGATTAATCAGGGAGTTTGACATTCACAATAATTAATAAGACATACAATACTGTAAATAATTGGGAAGGAAAAATATACTTCTCATTCAAGGGTAAAAACTGGCAAAACTACTTCAGCACTCCTGTCTCCAAAAATTCCTCTCCCTTTTTTTTGCTTTTTCAATGCACACAATATATAGCAAAAAATATTCCTCCTACCCTTCCTAAATATAGACTAAGAACTGTACTTGACCATGCATCATATTTTTACCCTTTACTTATTAATAAATAAAGGAATAAAAATATGTATGCTAATAGAATGAGGCATTAATAGCCTTTGGTTACAAAAATACCACTTAGTCAAACTGCAGTTTGACTATTCTATTTTTAATAAAGCTGGGTGAATAATTCTACTAATAATACACCTTGCTTGACAAGCAAGCCTTCTCCAATGTGCAAGCAATCTTTGTCCTCTTGCTCTTGGTGTGACATCTGCAATTCTGATCCACTTGCCTCCTTGAATGCACATGCAAAATAATATGTCCCTGTGAATATAATACTTTTTTTTTATCCTCAATTCCCATGTAGGGACCATTGTGAGCACCTGTGCAATAATATTCAACTCTTATTTGTGGAAAATAAGGTAATAAGTCCTCCAAAAGGGCTCTTGCATTCTGATGTTGACCTCTGTTTTATCTTCTTGTGATGACATGGAATATTATTATGATTTGAAATAAAGAAGGGGTCACCTTTTGAAACACTGCCACACTATATTCTCAGCCACCTTTTGATTTCCATACTATATCACCGACCCCTTTCAATAATTCTTCACTATATAAAAAAAATTGCCCCTTTATCTTGATTTGGCATAGACATAAGTTATAATGTTGTCAGATTTTGGTTTTTGTGGTATTAAGGTTTTAGACTGTAGAAGGTTGAAAGCAATGATTTTTAACTAATGATGTGGGATGGCCCCTTTCCATGGTGAATCGACCCTTTGTTGAATGACCACTCCTTGGCCTCATTTAATTTGTGACCTTAGAAAGGTCAATGGTAAAATGATTATTTGATAATAGGGTTGGCCCCCTCTCCACGATGGTCTGACCCTCAAAAAAAATGTTGGTGGCATTGATTTCGAGGTTTTAACTGTGATTAGATCTAGGGTTTTACCGAGCTCTGTTATCATTTTTTTCATTGTCGATTATTGTACCTGTTCCATTTCGAACGTTGATCTTTCTGACCCTCGGTTAAAGGGTTTTGGCTTGGCATTTAATGTGGTCGGTGACAATGCAACCATGGTGGTTTGCATAGGATTTGGTGATTATCTTATGGCCATTTGATCTCGTGCTGATTGATTCTCATCCATCGATTTTTAACTCAGGTTGAGTCAGAGTTGCATGAGGTTTAGTTCGATGAGTGAATATAGATTGACCATGATCAATCGATTCACTTGCATTTTTCATTATCTAGGTGAAGCCTTGGAAAAAAATTTACTCACAGCCATTGTTGAAGCTTTTGAGCTTGATTTAGTTCCTTTTACGGGCTCTGTAGTGAACTTTACTGCGTAAATCTTCGATGTGTGGCCGCTATTCCTGATCATTCTCGAGCTTCTTTTTATGAGGCTTTAATCTGTAGTTGTGTAGAGTGAATATGGGGCTCCTTGTATCTCTGAAACTTTGTTCATCCCTTCTTTGCATGTGATCATGCTATGAGGGATTTTTTGGTTTCTCTGTTTTCATCAAGAAATGTGAAGTTTCTTGTAGCTATAAATACATATAATGTGTGGACTTTGCTTTGTTTGAGCTTTGTGTAGTTATTGGGTATTTCAAGCTCTCAGATCTGAGAATGCATATTCATCTTGATTCACTACCATCTATGGGAGAAGGCAAGCTCTATTTTTATGCTTGCTTATGATCATGATATTGTACTCTCAAAGAACATCACAATCATCTGGGTTTACTCTAAATTGGGTGTAAATATCTGTTGATACTTCGAACTTGCTTATATTCTAGTTGAATGCTTCATTTTATTCTATATTTCATATGAGCTTCCTCTTTGTAAATGGGTTCATCATGATTATGTTTGTGTGAGAATGGGAAGTTTTGTATTGTGATTTCATGACTTCTCTACTTTAGATCTATCCCTTGCGACCCTTTCGAAACACTATTTTTTTGGTTTTGCTTACTTCAAGGTAGATGGGGTTGTATATCTGAAAACTCATAAGTATTCTTTATCCTATGAAGCAACTATTTGATCTTCTATGTTTTAGACCGTGATTCTGAGAAAACTAGTAAGCTCGGCTTCATCATTTTGAGTTGGGGTTTTGATTTCCTGCTTCAAGCCATATGTTTAGGCATTTTTTGAGCTGATTATTGTTGTCTTCTGGTCATGGAAACTCTACTTGAGTTATTTTACTTATGTTCCATTGAGAAGCCTTGATCTCAAGATCTTGCTTATTTTACAATGGCTTATGAAAACTCTGCTTCCTACTCTATTTATTAATGAGTTCCATCAAACTTGTTGTCAGGAGTGTTAACTCATTTATACTATGCGTATGTTTACCTAGCTCTGAAAGTTAACCTGTATATCATGTCGTGATCTGGAAAACTGTATTTCCTCTTCAAAATTAAGACTATGAAGTAATTTTCTTTTCAAAATTCTCTTATTGTATTAAGACCTGAATATGTTTGTATTGTCAGAGCTGGAACTCTATTTCCGATATAGTGGTTGAATCTTTACCAATTCTGTTGTTTCTATTCTGGGAATGGTGTTTAGAAACTTGAATCCCATATAAATTTACATTTGCTGCTATGTGTTTGATTGTACCCTTCTCAATCTTGACATCATTATTTCATCCTTTTAACAACTTGGTGTATTGAACTTTATGTCCTTCAAAACTATTTCTAGCTTTATTTTCACAAAAACTTAACCAATCAGTTGATGCAATTCCTAACTCCATATGGTTGTAAGATTTCTCTTTCGAGCTACGTACATTTGATGAAAAATTTGCTCTGGATGTACTAATTTCTTTATTTGGGCTATGAACAAACCATTCGATGAGATAATTCTCAAAAATATGTAATTACAGTTGTATCTGATTTTTTTTAATTTCTGAGTGTAAATTGATTCTCAAGCCTGTATTTGTGGTTTGTATGATCAAAAGAAAGTTGGAGGCTCTTTGTTGAATGTTGCTTCATTAGCTCAAGAATTCCTGGATATAAGTACTATTTATTCTCACACGGTGACTGTAGTGAGCTTTATAATTTGGTTTTAGCCTCTGAAACTTTAATACTGCCATTGTTTTAATTCGTATATATTCCTTTAGTTGTTTATTCTCTTTTGTAACTTCTATCTTTGTATTTTCTAGCACTTATTGGCCTTCTTATAGCTCTCAATACCTGAAACATATACTGATTCCCCTCAAATTATCCTGATGAGTGTAGATGTTGGATCTTTGCAATACATTATTTGCTATGTTGAAAATGAATTATGTGAACTTCATACTTAAAACTTGTGTTCAGTTGCTGAACAACTACTTTGAAAATTCATAATTGCTGGATACATGTGTGACTGTTAAAACTCAGGTTGTTGATCATGTTTTATAACATTTTCCCTCTAAAATGTGATAATATTGAACTCTGAGTTTGATCATTTTCCTTGTAACTTGATGAAGAGTTGTTCTTACTGAAATAATTAATGATATACTCTTCTTTCTGTGAATGAAACCCACTGCTTTCTAAAATTGGATTTTGAGAAATAATGTGCCTTTTATTGCAAATAGTTCCATTCTGGGACTCAGATCCCTTGCCATCTTGAGCTCATATTTGTGCCTTTTCTATTTAATTGCATTGTCTATACTCCATATCATCATCCTTCTCTTCTGCTGTTGCACTGATCATAAGTTGTGACTTTGTTAATGAGTTGAAAATACTTGTTTATGTTGATCCACCTTGATTACATGATCTGTTTGATGTTGTACCAGAATTGGAATCTATATATGTGGATGTGGTTTTGATTGTATAGCTCTTTTGCAAATTTTATTTGCACTTGTACTCTATAGAAGTGATGTAGCATCTTGACTTATTGTTGTACTTTGTCATAAACCCTATAGCAGTTACTAGAAGTGGCCATCCTAATTTGCAACTTTGATTCTTTGTAAGCTCTATCTTTATTTCTTCACTTCCTTTTGTAACCTTTTCATGGCTGTGCTAGTCATGATGTTTCTATACTTGTGCATTACTGAATATTTCTTGATGAAATTTGGAAAAGACTATCTGTAAATGTGAATTTTGTATTCGATTAAGCTGTAACACTTCTTTTCTTTAAGTTGGTCATTATATCCTTCATCTATTGAATTATGGAATGTTGTTGAAAGCTGAATTTTGGTAACTGTTATCTTTGACCATACGATGCATTAACTACTTTCTTTATTACTGTTTGATTTATCTACAGTTTTCAAGCATGTATTAGTTTGAAATATCATGATGGAAAGATGTAAAATGTCCATTTTACATAGCGAAGCCCTGTCAAAATTTTCTCAGATTTCCTTTTTCATTATGTTTCAACTGTAATCTTTTCTCATTTCATTTAACTTTGGCCTTATTTGAACTGTAATGAATGTACTTTCCTGATTTAAGTTACATAATGCATCACTTCCTTCTTCTTACTTGTATCCACACATTTAGATAAACTGGTTAGAAAACATTAGGATTTTTGGCCTCACTTTTATTCCATAGTTTTCCTCTTTCTGAGTGAATAAGTCATGTATGCGGCTACAGAATAGTGATTTTATCAGTTGTTCCTTTGATCCTCATGTAATTTGTACTTCATGTTGTTAGGAGATCCACCTGCATGAATTTGAATAGTAAAGGAAAATGGATCAACCCTAAGCTAAAAATTGACAATTTTTTTTATTTTCAGGTACAGTGCCATTTGCTAAGAAGTGAGGATGAAGATGGAGAAAGTTGGAGCTGGAAATGCATCAACTAAAATGAAAGGAACCTAAGACAATGATGGGTTATTCCACGCTCCTTTACTTTCTTTTTCATGCATATGTACCTCTTACTTCAATAGTTGTAATTTACTTTGAGTTACATTGCACGGCTTGTGTGGGAACATTTCAAATTCCTTATGAATAAAACATTGAATTCTGAAACTGAGTTATGTATTTATTTTTTCATTTCAGCTTTGTATATGGATTGTATGATGAATTAAGCAACTCAATAACATAATTGAATGTATTCAATCATGAAGGAAAGAACTTTTAAAATACCTGTAACTTTTAGCAATGAACTCTGACTGTTGCACTCTGCAATTATGATTATTGTTCCAAAACTTAACACTTCATCTATTATGCACTTCATGTCTTCATCAAGATAACACAACGGTCCTTTGGGGCTTTGTGTTATTTTGCTGAAGATAATCATGAAATTGCAGACTATGTGATCTGTTACGTTTTGTAACAGCACACATAGCTGTAAATTTCATGTAATCATTAATTAATCCAACAGGAACAATATTGAACTAAAATAATCTATCCTAGCTTAGGTTCACTTCACCAATGCCATCCATTGTAACAAAGTTTTGAGTTGACCATTTTTACACAAGTGAAAAAATTATCAACGGGTCTTGTATTACCAAACACCAACATGAATCATATATTCAGGATTAAATGATAAACTTTCATTGTGACTGCTAGTTGAGTATTCCTTTTTGAATAAATTATTAGGTGCTCATGTTTTCCTGCACCCTATCCTGAAACTTGCACAAAATGGGAAATCATTCAATGCATAGCTCAAGTTCTTGTTTATAATTATATCGTTTTGGTTGGGGTAATAGATTCAGATATATTAGATGTTTAGAATGGGCATATTATTCTCTACAAACCCTTGAGAGGGATCAAGCCTTATGTAGTTCTCATCTTACAATATATATAGATATATATGCATTCGCATTTGGGAAAATATAAGAAGAATATATATTTTGAATGGGTGTATGCCCATTCTCAAATAATAATTTTAGAATAGTATTAGAAGATGTTCCTTGTGATAGTTTCAAAAATATTTGGAGAGAATAATTATGCTACTTTTACTCTCTGTACTTTATTTTTTCATCCTTTCATCTTTAAAAGGGACGATGCCCATTCTCATACATAAATAATAAAAGAAGAATAAAGATGAGTTTGTTCATTATCATGTATAACTAATAGAAATCTCTTCTATATCTAATAGAAGAATATTATAGATAACTCTAAGTTCAAAATATTATATTGACTTTATTTTAAATGGTAAGGAATGGGAAGAAATGCATTGTGACAATCTTTATAGAATATGTGCATGTTTATAATGGGCACAAGCCCATTCTGATACAAACAAAATTTTTAGTTTTTAAGTAATTAGTATTATTATATTACACTAGTTGGACTATCCTAGAAGAGTGATGTGTTGCATTACATACCCGCGAGAGGGATAAATCCTTATGTAGTTCTATTATTTTGTTTATAATTGTATCATTTTTGTTGGACTAATCTTGGTGGAGTAAAGTAAAGGCACTACCAAGTACTGCACTACATACCTGCGAGAGGGATAAAACCTTATGTAGTTCTATTATTTTGTTTATAATTGTATCATTTTGGCTGGACTAACCTTGATGGAGCTAAGTATAGGCACTGCAAAGTGTTGCACTATATACCCACGAGAGAGATACAACCTTATGTAGTTCTACTATTTTGTTTATAATTGTATCATTTTGGCTAGATTAACCTAGGTGTAGCCAAGTACAAGAACCACAAAGTGCTGCACTACATACCCGCGAGAGGGATCAAGCCTTATGTAGTTCAATTTTTTTTCATAATTGTACCATTTTGGCTAGAATAACCTTGGTAGAGCTAAGTACAGACACCGCAAAGTACTGCACTACATACCCATGAGAGGGATCAATTCTTATGTAGTTCTATTATTATTTTTAGAATGGGTGGGAAACATTGAACTCAATCATTTTAGCTAGACTAAGCACTGCATCTCTTTGTTTATATTTGTCTCGTTTTGGTTGTTATTATTTTGTTTTACAATCGACATATGCTCATTCTCATATTATGTAGTTCTATTTTTTATTATTTAGAATGGGTTGATTCCTATTTTATTCCCATTGACATATAGGAATCATTAAAATATATTATTTAACAACACGAAATTTTTCCATCCTCATATTATGTAGTTCTTTTATTTTGTTTAGAATGGGAAAATGCCCAGTATCATTTATCATTAAAATAAATTGTTTCTCATATTATATATATTTAACATAATTTATTTAAAAATTAAAGTTAATTGTTTTAAAACATGTCATCGACCACTCGTTGGAGGGAATTATTTATCATTGTTTATTTATTAATAAAATATAATTCTTTTAAAACATGTCTTCGACCACTTGTTGGAGGGAAAGTGAGATAGTGTCTTTTGTTTTATAATTATTAATAATTTTATTATACTAGCTGGACTAGCCCTGGCAGAGCCAAGTGTTGAACTACATACCTTTTAGAGTGATCAAGCCTTATGTAGTTCTCAGTTCTCATCTTACAATATATATATATATATATATAGTGATGCGGGAGCATAACTTGCAGAGACCATAAATTTTGATCCGACCATTGGATCATCCTAAAATTTTACAGGGTGGTAGATATACATTAGTGCTATGTTGGGGTCAACTTTGTGTGCAAGGTTGTGCCCATTTTGGCACGTTTTCACGCTCAAATTCCTTCATCTAGTGGCCTAAAATTGACTCCGAATGTTTTTTCCACTTTTGACTAGGTCTTAGAACTTTAATAAATATTGTTGTGCTTGTCAGAATAAGTCAAAATTTCACGTGAGCCCTAATTTATGAATGCATATTTGGCATGCAAATTTTGGGGTCAATCTGAGTTGTTTTGTATTTTAGGGTTTTTTGGCATTTTAGGGTTTTAGAGTAGTCTTGAAATAAAAGGAGGATGGTAATGATGTAATAGATCAGTATGAATTCCACAATGAGAAGTAAGCTATTTTGAAACTCCTAGTTTTATTTGCAGAGATGTTTATGTGTGTTTTTGGAGGTATTTCAACCTCTTACAGCTGGATTCACATCAATTGGTATCAGAGCTGGATTTTGATCTTATGGAAATAGTTAAGGTAACATATTACATTTTTTTGTGTAGTTTTTACCTCTATTTTATATAACCATGGCTGGACATGAGAGGGGAGGTTATGGCCAAATGAATAGGCATATGCAGGAGCTACAAAGACAAGTTGTTGAGCTCACATGAGAAGTTACCCGCCTTAGAAGGAGACATGCAAATGGGGATGCAAACCCAGATAGTGATATTGAAGAAGAGCCTCCATTGATGAATGACGGAGGAGATGAAGAAGAAAATGAGAGAGATGAAGAAACCTTGAATGAGATACCATTTGAGGAGAGATTGATCAAGGCTTTAGAGGGAAAGAATGACGACATCAAGATTAATGTTCCTGATTATGGTGAAGGGTTACGACCAGAGGAGTTGATTGACTGGTTAAATCACATGGACAAATTATTTGAGTGGAAAACCCTTTCAGAGGAGAATAAGGTTAAGTTTGCATGCAATCAGTTGGCTAGACATGCATTGATCTAGTGGGATCACCTACAAAATGAAAGACAAAGGAATGGAAGGGAAAGATCTGAAACTGGAATAAAATGGTAAAGAAGTAGAAAGGAAAGTTTATCCCTGTAGATTATGCTCAGAAACTCTTTCGAAGGTTCCAAAACCTAAGACAAAAGGATCTCAGCATTGAGGAGTATAGTAATGAATTTTATAAGTTATCAATTAGGTTGGAATAGGGAGAGTCTGGAGAAAAAAAGGCTACACGATACATAAATGGGTTGAGTTACACCAAACAAGATGAGCTGAGTATGCTCCGGATCCATAGCCTAGATGTTGCTTATCAACTTGCATTAAAGGCAGAGGAAAAGAACAAGAGAAATAATTTTAGAAGAGGTGTGAAGAGAGGTCCATCATCATCTCCAATGAGGGGCAGGGGTAGATTTGAATCTACAAAAGGTGAATCCTCTAATACAGAAGGGCATGAAGATTCTGGTCAAAGCCATGGTAACTACTAAAGAGGTAGGGGGTTTCAGAGGGGAAGAGTTTATAATCGAGGGCGGGGCTGGAATAGCCCCCAAAGGAAATATACATGTTACAAATGTGGTGAAGAGGGGCACAACGCTTTTGAGTGTCCGCACTATACTACATAAGATAGATGGCAAGGGGAAAAACCACGAGTGAATCTGGTTAAGGCTGAAGAGGATGATGATTGTCCCAAGGAAGGAGTGAATCTGGAAAAACCACTATAGAAATGGAGGTTGCTGTAGACTTGGGTGAAACCCTCATGATAAGGAGGATGATGATTGTCCCAAGGAAGGAGAAAGCACATGATGTTGCTGGAGCTGATTCGTGGCTTCGAACAAATACATTTGGAACAAGATGCACCTTTGGAGGAAAGGTATGTAAAATTATTATTGATGGTGGTAGTTGTGAAAATATGGTTTCAACTGTAATGGTTGATAAACAAAATCTGAAATGTGAGAAGCACCCATATCCCTATCGTATATCATGGTTCAAGAAAGGAAATGAAGTAATCATAGATAAAAGATGCCTTATAAAGTTTTCAATTAGGAATACCTACAAGGATGAGGTGTGGTGTGATGTTATCCTAATGGATGCATGTCATATATTACTGGGTAGGCCTTGGCAATACGATAGAAAGGTTACACATGATGGAGGGAAAAATACATATACCTTTTGGAAGGATGGTGTAAAGGCGGTATTGTTACCCTTCAAGGAAGAAGAGAAGAGTGAGGGCTTATTGGCTACAAAAGCAGAAATGGAAGAAGCTGGATGTTGTTATGCACTAATGTCAAAGAAGCTGGAGAAAGAAGACTTTAATATACCTGTTGCGGTAGAAAAGATACTAAAAGAATACAAAGATGTCATACCAGATGAGCTACCAGATGGGTTACCTCTAAAGCAGGATATTCAACAACATATTGATTTGATCCCAGGATCGGCCCTTCCAAACTAGGTAGCCTGTCGGATGAGTCCGACACAGAGTGAAGAGTTGAACAGACAAGTGATAGATCTAATACAGAAAGGGTTAGTGAGAGAAAGCATGAGTCCTTGTGCAAATCCAACATTATTGACTCCCAAAAAATATGGAGACTAGAGAATGTGTGTAGACAATAGAGCCATAAACAAGATCACAATTGAGTATCGGTTCCCAATTCCATGATTGGATGATATGATGGATGTGCTAGTGGGATCCCAATATTTTAGCAATATTGACCTATGGAGTGGTTACTACCAGATTCGAATCCATGAAGGTGACGAATGGAAAACTACTTTCAAAAAAAAAGATGGATTATATGAGTGGATGGTGATGGCATTTGGGCTATCTAATGCACCCATTACATTCATGAGGTTGATGAACAGAGTACTCCAAGAATACAATGGTAAGTTTTTTGTTGTCTATTTTGATGATATTTTGATATTCAGTAAGACAGTGGAAGAACACTTGTTACATCTAAAATTGGTGTTAGAATTATTACGCAAAGAGAGTCTGTATGCAAACTTAAAGAAGTGTATATTTCTATAGAAAAGTATAGTTTTTTTGGGGTTTTTCATCTCAGAGGATGGAGTGAGGATGGATGAGGACAAAGTGAATGCATTTTTGGAATGGCTTATTCCAAGGAATGTGACAAAGGTTCGTAGTTTTCATGGATTGACAACTTTTTACAGGAAATTCATCAGGAATTTGAGTAGCACTGTTGCACCCATAACAGAGTGTACAAAGGGGAAGGAGTTTGTATGGACCAAGGTAGCAACAAATAGTTTTGAATTTTTGAAGAAGAAAGTGTTAGAGGCATATGTTTTGGTATTGCTGGATAATTTCGCAAGGTATTTGAGGTTTATTGTGATGTCTCACATGTCAAGATTGGAGATGTGCACTGAGTTAGGAAGGACGACCTATGGCATTCTTCAGTGAAAAGCTAAATGAAGTCAAGAGAAAATATTCTACTTATGATGTGGAATTTTATGTTATTATTCAGGCATTAAGGAACTCGAAGACATTACTTGGTAGTAAAGGAATTTGTACTCTTTATTGACCATGAAGCATTGAGGTATGTAAACACACAAAAGAAACCAAATAATAGACGTGGAAAGTGGGTTTCATGCTTTTGCAAGAATATACTTTTGTCGTAAAGCATAAGTTCGAGTAAGTAGAATCAAGTTACTGATGCCTTGAGTAGGCATGTAGTATCCTTTTTGATAAAAATGGAAAATGAAGCAATAGGGTTTGAGGCAGTTAAGGAATTATATAAAGGTGATCCAAATTTTGGTGATGTTGTGAGACAACTGTAAGAATCCTACATTAGGTAGTGGTTCTTTTGATTATTTGATGCACAGGATGGTTATTTATTCAAGAAAAAACAATTGTGAATCCCTGTTGGTTCGATGAGAGACAATATTATAAGAGAATTGCATAGTGGGGGGTTGGCTGGACACTTTGGTATAAGTAAGACAATTGCTCTTGTTGTAGAAAAGTATTATTAACCTAAGGTTAAAGAGGTACATAAGTATGGATTGTAGCAAAATGTAGAGTGTGCCAATTGACTAAGGGCCATGAACAGATTATCGGGTTGTATATGACATTACATGTCCCTACAAGGCCATGGGTTGATTTGAGTATAGATTTCGTGTTAGGACTTCCTAACACACAACGAGGGAATGATTCTATCTTTGTTATGGTTGATAGATTCTCTAAGATGGCACATTTCATTGCTTGTAAGACAACTAATGTAGCTTCCAGAGTTGCATATTAATTTTTTCAGAAGTGGTTAGATTGCATGGAATTCCAAGAACGATCACTTCAGATTGGGACACGAATTTTTTGAGTCACTTTTAGAGGACTCTATGGAAGAAATTGGGGACACAACTACAGTTCAGTAGTGCATATCACCTCTAGACTAATGGGCAGATGGAAGTAGTGAACAAAAGCTTGGGAAATCTCCTACATTGTATAGTTGGAGAAAAGCCAAAACAATGGGACTTAGCTTTACCTCAAGCTGAGTTTGCATATAATAGCTCAGTAAACAGGTCGACAGGAAGGTCTCCTTTCTAAATTGTATATGGTAGGAATCCCAAGGGGGTCCTGTTGTATATATCTTCCCCCCGGGTAGATATAGACAAATAGAAGAATATAGAAATCAAAGAAGCTCAAACCCCCGACATTTATTGTGTTGTCAACCGAAAATGTGCAGGAAAAAGAGTTTTGACATGTAAAAGGATGCACCAAGGTGCAGGTAAAGGGCACATGACACAGAGTGCCGACATGCCAAAATTTGTGCCTTGGCGCAGGTAAAGGGCGCATGACATAGAGTGTCGACATGCCAAAAGTCACGCCTTGGCGCAGGTAAAGGGCGCATGACATAGAATATCGACATGGAAAAATTTGTGCCAAGGTGTAGGTTAAGGGCACACAAAAAAGGATGTCGACACAAAAATGGATGCGCCAAGGCACAGGTTAAGGGCGCACAGTAAAGGATGTCGACACAAAGATGGATGCGCCAAGGCACAGTTTAAGGGCACGTGAAAAAGGATGTCAACATGAAAATGGATGCACCCATGGCACATGTAAGAGTGTGTCGACATAAGGATGGACGTGCCGAGGTGCACCTTCAGGAGGTGCAACATTTTGAGCGCTGACAGGAAGCAGACCCTGACCCAGATACTTAGATGGCCATAAATTTTCACAGGGAGCTCAGATTAACGCAAGGTCAAACTTTTCGGAAAGCTACGAGGTCCTATATCGAACTACTACTGGATATCTTTAATTGGGTGGGATAAAATTCTTAAAAATGAAAAATACAATTTGCCACTTTTTGGGTTTGCTAGGGTTCTCACCTACCACCATAATGAGATGAATTAAATGCAACCTGGAGGTGGTTGGGGTAGATTTTGTTTTCCTCTCTCTTCCCTCTCTCATTCTTCCTATAAATTGTAAGGAGGGGCTTCTTTCTAAAGGTTGGACATTCTAGTTTTGCCCCTCCCTTCTTCTCTTTGGCAGGTGAATTTGTGGAGTTCAAACCTCCCATTTAAAACTGTAATGCAACTTTGCCTCTTAGCATTTTTGTAGTGTATTGCATCAATATTTGGAGCAAATAATGCATTTCTATGGATGATTCTCAACCCTCCTTGTGTTCATTTGCATCCTCCTGATCTTTCACTGCAAATCTGGTTATCTGTGCATGATCTTACATTGCATTTTAATGGTTTGTGTTTATTGGCAAAACATATGTTTCTTCATTCCTCGGTGCATCACCTTTGTTAATATAGGTTTATTTTTGTGCATCTTCTTACCCTGCCTCCTTGGCAAGTTAGATTAGGTTTTTGAGTAAACCCTCTACATTTTTACGTGTGCATCTGAACAGAGGAATAGGAACCGGCCTTCATCCGGAGAGCTTTTCCGATTTCGCAAGGTCCCACACTTGGGAAAAGCTCCATGTTATGCAATCGCACTGAGAGTCTCAACCCATCGAGTTACAGACATTCAGGGGTGCTGTGATTCGCCATCAACAAGTCCTAGATCTAATTTTTCTACCAGGTGAAGATGAAACCAGTGATGATGCAGAAGCATTTGTAGAACACATTCTACAGCTGCAAGATGAAGTGATGGAAAAGCTGAAAGTGAGTAATGCACAATATAAAACAGTTGCAGATGCCAGTAGGAGAGTAAGTGTATTTGAAGACGGAGATATGGTGATGGTTCATCTTAGAAAAAAGAGGTTTCCAAAGGGGACATATAATAAACTCAAGTATAAGAAGATAGAGCCATGTAGGATTCTGAAGAAAATGAGTGATAATGCCTACAAGGTGGAGCTGCCTAAAAAATTTTCTATCTCACCAGTTTATAATGTTTCTGACTTATATAAGTTTCTAGGTCATGATGAATATGTTGTAGAGGAGGAAGAAATAAACTGGAAGCAACATTTTTTGAAGAAGAAAAAGGAGAGGGTAATGCGTGTCTTGGACCAAAAGACAATCGCTACTAGACATGGGAGCTATAACAGATATTTGGTACAGTGGAAAGGTTTGCAACAAGAAGAAAATACTTGGATTCCTGAGTGGGAGTCAAGGAAAATTGACAGTACAAAATTAGATGAGTTCCATCAACAGAATTCGCAGGAGCTGAATTCTTTTCAACCAGGTGAGAATGATGTAGGAGCATAACTTGCAAAGACCATAACTTTTGATCTGACCATTGGATCATCCTGAAATTTTATAGGGTGGTAAATATACATTAGTACTATGCTGGGGTCAACTTTGTATGTAAGGTTGTGCCCATTTGGGGACGTTTTTAGGCTCAGATTCCTTCATCTAGTGGCCTAAAATTGGCTCCGAATGGTTTTTCCACTTTTGACTAGGTCTTAGAACTTTAATAACTTTTGTTTTTCTTGTCAAAATAAGTCAAAATTTCACATGAGCCCTAATTTAAGAATTCATATTTGGCACGCAAATTTTGGGGTCAATCTGAGTTGTTTTGCATTTTAGGGTTTTTTGGCATTTTAGGGTTTTAGAGTAGTCTTGAAATAAAAGGAGGATGGTAATGATGTAATAGATTAGTGTGAATTCCATAATGAGAAGTAAGCTATTTTGATACTACTGCTTTTATTTGCAAATCTGTTTATGTGTGTTTTTGGAGGTATTTCAACCTCTTGCAACTAGATTCACATCACTATATCCATTCACATTTAGCAAACATAGAAGAATAATAGATATTTAAATTTTTCATATGACCACTCTCATATAATAATTACAAAATATAGAATGGTAATTTCTGCATTGTAATAGTAACATATACATGATGAGAAGTTGTGCATTGTGACACTAATTTTTTTTTTTTTAATTACTAAAAATTGTATTATACTAGTTGGACTATCCCTAGAAGAGCCAAGTGTTGCACTACATACCATCGAGAGGGATCAAACCTTATGTATTTCTCAGTTCTCATCTCACTGTGTGTGTGTGTGTGTGTGTGTGTGTGTGTGTGTGTGTGTGTGTGTGTGTGTGTGTGTGTGTGTGTGTGTGTGTGTATCCTTTCACATTTAACAAACATAGAATAATAATATATATTTTGAATTGGTATATTTCCATTCTCATATAAGAATTACAAAAGATAGAATGGTAATTTGTGCATTGTGACAACAAATTTTTTTGTTATATAATTATTAATAATTGTATTATACAAGATAGACTATCCCTTGCAGAGCCAAGTGTTGCACTACATACCGTAGAGAGGGATCAAGCATTATGTAGTTCTCAGTTCTCATCTTACTATATATACACATTTATGTGTGTATATATACATTCACATTTAGCAAACAAAGAATAATCATATATATTTTGAATTCGCATATGACCATTCTCATATAAGAATTACAGAATATAGAATGGAAATTTGTGCATTATGAGAGTAACATATACAAGATGCGAAGTTGTGCATTGTGACAGTAATTTTTTTGTTTTGTAATTATTAATAATTGTATTATACTAGCTGGACTATCCTTGACAAAGCCAAGTGTTGCACTACAGAGCCTTGAGAGGGATCAATCCTTATGTAGTGCTCATCTTACTATATATATGTATGTATGTATGTATGTATGTATGTATGTATATATACATAGATATACATACACACACACACACACACATATATATATATATCTGTGTGTGTGTGTGTGTGTGTGTGTGTGTGTGTGTGTCTATGTATATGGGTTTTTAGAATGGGTTAATATGTTGATGTTTAAATTTATATTTGTTCTAGACCATTGCCATAGTGAGACCACCACACACACACACACACACACACACACACACACACACACACACACACACACACACATATTTCTTACAACTAGGTTTTGAGAATAGATTAAATGTTTAAATTTATATTTGTTCTTGACCATGACATACCGATACCAACATGCAAATATATCGGTTACCACCATTTCTTATAAATGAAAATAACCTACAACATGGTTATGCTTAAATAGAGATGATGATTATTTATACATATAATTGGAATACAACAAGAACAATTATTTAGATAATTTAACATAACATATAAACTTAATTTAAGTAATTATATGGCAAAAAAGTAGTAGTGACCCAAAAAGGAAACATGTAAAGAGAAAAATACAAAATGCATATTCAATTTACGAAAAAGGAAAGTAAAGTAACTAACAGTCCAGATTAGTGGCCATCATAAATCTCGAATGGATCTTCTTTGACATTAGTGAATGAGAAGGAAGAACTCATAGAGCTACCCCAAGTATCCATATGACGGCGACCATCACTAGCAGTGGCAATATTTAACAAGAATGTGTAGGTGGGACACAAAATCTCCCCAAATGTAGAAACACCAGTAGACTCACAAACGATAGGAACATGAATCTATGTTAAAGCAACATTTCTAGGAAGATGGAGAGGTAGTTGGTCTGGGTCGTCGGATGTACAATACTCTAAGATAGCCTACATGAATTGGGTGAGGCCTCGGGACCTCTCCACCAAATGTTTCACCAAAGAAAGATGGATCTAGCCAGCTTCTGCATCAGGACTAATGAACATGGATAGATTTTTGAGATTACAAAGCTCAGATTCTTCATCCAAACCAAAGCTATGTGAGGGAAAGATTAAACAAATGATCAATATTAACAACTTCCAATTTTTGCAGCTAATCAAAAGTAGGTTGGAAACAAACACCAAGGAAGTTTATGAGTTGACCTAAGATATTTTTGAATCACAACGATAAGCGTAACCCAAAACATGTTCAATGGATTCACACATAGACGTCGAATCAAGCCTAAAAATTCACTTGAGATGTGACCGAGAAAGGGAATTGAAGAAGGTAATTTATTTTCTGTTGATTTATAGAAAAATGGCAGGAAAAGAGGGAATAACCATGATGTAAAGATAATTCACATTAGCCATTGGCATTGACCACTTAATAGACAGATGCCCATATATTTTCATTTTAGCGGTTCTATGGTAATCATATCTAGCTATACAATACATGATGCTATTGGAGAGATAAAATTTGCTTTGTCTTTTTTAAGAATGGGATTTTTCCCATTCTCTCATACAAAAAAAAGTCAAACATTTTGTTTTCATTTTTCTACAATATAATTGTATCATATTGGTTGGACTAACCTTGGTGGAGCAACTTTCTGGCTCAGTAAAGTGCTACACTACATACCATCGAGGGGGATCATGCCTTATGTAGTTCTATTATATTGTTTTAGGAATGGGCATCTTGGCTCCACAAAGTGCTGCACTACATTCCCTTTGCAGATGCCCATTATTGTATTATTTAGTTCTATTAATTTGTTTTAGAAATGGTAGATGCGCATTCCCCACCCATTCTCATATAGGAGTATTAATGAGAATAGGCATTAGCTCATTCTCTAGACATTCTAACATTTTTTTTTGGCCAAATTTTTGGTCACTTGTATTGGACTATTTAGAAATATGGGTATTTTTCCATCCTCGAATAAACAAACATTTACTATTGGGTTTTCCCACATTTTTCATGGAAGGAGGACCATTGCAATGTAAGGAAGACCATATTAAAAGAATAATAATAGTGTAATAACATTCAAAAAACCTTTAAAGAGTTAATAATTGTTTCATATTGGTTGAACTATCCCTGATGGAGCTTAGTGCTACAATGCATACCCTTATAGTGGGATCAAGCCTCTACCTATAATCGTTGTTTATTCTTAAAAATTTTGGTTCATTCTCTTTTCATGAAGAATATGAAGGAAATTTCTTTAGTAACAATAATGAATATTTTCAACTCTTCTTGATGTGAAGAATGACATCTGGTTTTCCTTCAATGACAAAATGGGGCACAACACACTTCATCTTCATGTCATGTCGATTCAAGTAGACTAATTCCCGTATATAGTTCCCCTTATGCCTATTTTTCTTGTTGATTCCTACATTAGAGTGGGAATAATGGGTATATGCTCATGTCTTGAACATTATAATATAAGAAATGTTGAAATATAATGTCATATGTTAATTCTAAACATTATAATACTTGCAATATTGAACTTAGTATGTTTAGTACTTCTATATTACTCATAGCTTGTCCATAATGTACGATGCTAATGGAGAGATAACATTTATCTACTCTATCTTTATTTAAGAATGGGTAGTTGCTCATTCTCTTATACAAACAAACAAACATTTTTCAACTTATATTGAATATAATGTAAATTTTCTAAAATGTAAAAAACAATAAATTGATACAAATTTAATTGGCATATGCCCATTCAATTATAATATGAGTAATATAATAAATTTATTGTCATTTTAGCACTTTTATGGTAATAATATCTAACTCTATGATAAATGATGTTATTGGAGAGATAAAATATACTTTTTCATTGTTTAAGAATGGGTACTTGCCCTTCTCTCATACAAAAAAATGTCAAATATTTTTTTTGTTTTTTATGGAATACAATGGTATCATTTTGGTTGGACTAACCCTAGTAGAGTAATTTTATAGCTCGGCTAGGTTTTGCACTACATACCATCAAGGGGGATGAAGCCTTCTTTAGTTATATTATATTGTTTTAGAAATGGGCATCTTGGATCCGCAAAGTGTTGCACTACATTCCCTTAGGAAGATGTTCATTCTCGTATTATGTAGTTCTATTAATTTGTCTTAGAAATGTCAGATACCCATTCTCTGCCAATTCACATATTGGATTAATAATGATTATAGGCATTAGCTCATTCTCTAGACATTCTAACATTTTGTTTTGGCCATATTTTTGGTCAGTTGTGCTGGACTATTTAGAAATATGTGCATTTATCTATTCTCAAATTTTATTTTATTTTTTTGGGTTGTCACACATTTTGCATGGAAGGAAGATCATTTCTATGGAGGAGGACCATATTAGAAGAATAATTATAGTGTAAAAACATCCTATCAGCCTTTATGATTCAGAATAATATATGTTTAGAATGGGCATATGCCCATTCTCTCTCTCTCTCTCTCTCTCTCTCTCTCTCTCTCTCTCTCTCTCACACACACACACACACACACACACACACACATTCTCCTCCAATTCTCATATTGGATTAATAATTATTATAAGCATTAGCTCGTTCTCTAGACATTCTAACATTTTGTTTTGGCCATATTTTTGGTCAGTTGTGTTGGACTATTTAGAAATATGGGCGTTTTTCCATTCTCGAACAAACAAACATTTTTTTTTGGCTTGTCCCACATTTTGCATGGAAGGAAGACCATTTATATGGAAGGAGGACTATATTAGAAGAATAATTATAGTGTAAAAACATTCTATCATCCTTTATGGAGTAATAGATTCAGAATAATATATGTTTATAATGGGCATATATATATATATATAGGAATCATAGAAGAAGAATAGATATTTTGAATGGGCATATGCCCATTCTCATATAAGAATTATATAAGAGAGAATCGGAAGATGTGCATTGTATGTTTTGTAATAATTTGTGAATCATTTCCTTATATATATATATATATATATATATATATATATATATATATATATATATATATATATATAATCTATATTTTTATACAGTTAATATGATCATAGTAAATGTTATATATATTCTTCTTATGTGATTCAAATAATTTTATCTCTACTCTATTTTAGTTTTAATTGTACGTGTGCTTGGAATAAAATAAGATCAATAATATAGCAATTTTTTATAGAACATTGAAACTTGAGATAAGTAATTGTAGGGCTAAAAAGAAATCTGACGTTCAGTGATAAAAATTAGCAGTGACTAAAAAAGGTAACACAAAGAGAGAAAAATACAAAATGCATATTTAATTTACTCAAAAAGACCGTAGAAGAACTAATAGTCCATATTAGTTGCGATCACTAATATCGATTAGCTCTTCTTTGACAATAGCCAATGAGAAGGAAGAACCCTCATAGGTATTAAAATTATTATGTTCAATCTTGTATCCAATGAAAACTACCCAATCCCATGTAGGAATCATAAAATAAGAATACATATAAAATATAATTTGTTTTCACTCTTATATTCTCACAATCGTCATATAGTTTTTAAATTGATTAAGTTAAATATTTCTTGTACTGGATCGACCATTCTTTTTCACTCTTATATCCTATTACTTTTCCATAGTAATGATCAAGTTCAGTATTGTTTGTATTGCAATGATAAGGATGGTATACACTCATTCTCATGCAAATGAATATTTTTATATTGAATGGTCATATGCCTAGTCTCTTATAGGAATCATTGAAGAAGAATTTAGCCTACATTTATAAGATGAGAATAAATATATAGAGGTTAAATAGAAGTTAATTAGAAACTGCATCGCTAACCGCTTCATCAAAATATCTTCATCATATTAACATAACGTATATTGCTTTTACAATAATTCATCACACTTCCCATAGTGTCTAATTATTAGAATGGGCATCTGTCCATTTTAAACATTCTCATAAGAGGATGTAATTACATATATTACTTTTGCAAGAATTTGTCATACTTCCCATATTCCTTGCCTATGAGAATGGACATCTATCCATTTTAAACATTCTCATAAAAGGATGTAATTTTCACTCATTATTTATGTTTCGTGTAGGAGAATATTTATTTCTTTCTATATTGATTTTAAGACAATGGGCATATATCCATTCTCATCATAATGATAAAAACATTTGTTTATATGAGAAATAGCATATGCTCATTTTCATCACAATCATAAAACTCTTTGTTTGTATGAGAATGGGAATATGCCTATTATATCCATTCGACCTCATTGAAGCAATATTGAACTTAATAATTTTTATATCACTATAAAAGATGTGGGAATGGGCAACTGTCCATTCTAAAAAAATTAAATATTACCTCTATTTCTCTTTTATGTTTCTTAAATGAAAATGGTCATATACTCATTCAATACAAGATAAAAATGTTTAATTGTATGAGAATTAACATATGCCCATTCTATTTATGTTTATTTTTCTTCTATGATTTTTTATATGAGAACGGGCATATGCCCTTTCAATAAAAGATAATTAATTTATGTTTGTATGAGTATGGACATATGTCCATTCTGTCTATGTGTATTGCCACATTTTCATTTTTCTTGTCACTCACTTTTTTAGCCATTAATAATTATTTTTTTCTCAAAAAAGAATAAAAGCTAATTGCTCTAAATGTTCTTCCAAGGTACCATCTCATTATTTAGACTACCTAATATAAACCTCTGGTGTGAGTACTATAAGTTATGTAATTTTTATCATTTTCACATCCATATTATAGTATGAGTAATATAAGAAAGTTCTTATCATTTTAGCACTTCTATAGTAATCATATATAACTATGTGTATTTTTTAAAAATTGGCAGTTTCCCATTCTCTCATACAAACATACATTTTTTTCATCTTATCTTGAATACAACGTAATTTTTTTCTCTCAGAATAAATTTTACTTCATTCTCACAGCAAACATCATATAAGAATGATAGAATAATGGATGTTGTTCACTCTCACTGGCTTAGGGAAGATTCCAATGATATATTTTTAGAATTGTCATATGCCTATTTTGATATAGGAATCATAGTCATAGAATAGAGAAAACACAATCTCACTTCCTTTATAGAGGTATTAAAATGGGTTCAAACTCATTCACATACAACCATCATTTTATTTTTTGTAATGTAAAATACTATTTTAAACGTATAGGTATTATTAAATGATAAAATATTATTTCTTGTATTTATTATTAGTATTAATAATTAATGTTATTAACATATTAATTTTTATTAGTCCTAATATGATATTCTAAATACATATTATCTGATTTCTAATTATTTGATGATTAAAGTTTAAATATTTTTATAGGCCCATTCTAAGCATTATAAGTAAAGAAGCATTATAAATAATGGTGATTAATTTTTTAATTAAGTTTATAAAGTTTAATTATATTTTTATAATATTATTTAATTATTTTCAAATTATTTTTTATTTGTTTGATAATATAATTAGATGTCATTTTTTAATATAATAATTGAATTTTATTAGTAATATTAATTCTTGTAGTTAATATTAATTTTTGTTTATTAATGGCAAATAGTTTTGAAGGGACTATACCTTGTTACAAGGAAGGCTCAACAGTGAGATCAAACATGAAAAAAACATCAAAAGAGGATCAGAATCCAGATAATATATAAATTCCAACAGTAACCCAAGTAGTAGCTACTAGGAAAAAGAAAAAATAGGGAAATAACTACAATTAAGAAACCAAAAACAACATATTATCTGAAATAGAGAAGCAACTAAAACAAAACTAGCCAGCCCAAGGGGTGTTATTTCTTGGAGACCCTTTCAATCCTTGATTTGATTGTGCACAATGAAGTGAACAACACCAGAGTGAAATTTTTTGTTGGATCATTCGTGTTCAACTTTGAGATAGCCTGATTTCTTTCCTTTTCAACCCCCCAAATGGCTTCAGGGACCCCACTCAACATAGAGATGCTTCTAACATGTTGCTCCAGAAACTCACTAATGCTGTTGAAAATGGCCATATAATGATCATGTATGTCCTTGGACCTCCCAATCTATTTTCCAACAAGTTCAACTTTTTGTAAATATCCTTATTCTAATCAATTTCAATACCCACATCATCATTTAGCTTTCTTTTCCCCTTCTACTTGGTTAAATGATGTAACTCTTTCTTGATATTCTCAACCTCCTTTTCCAATAAGTCTAGTATAAGAAGAGTATTATCCCTCTCATATTGTAAGGCATTATCCTAACCGACATTGCTAATGTGTAAAATATTTTAAACAAAATCCATTTCTTTGTTGCTCTTTAGAACACGGGAAGATGGAGGAGAGGCCACTTTACTAAGTTTGGGGTTCTTAGTATTGGTAACTCTAGCCTTGGAAGAGGTGGCTGGGTTGTTTGATGGAACAGTGAGGATGGGAATGAGTGGGTCGCTGGGAGAGACAAGAATGGCAGGGAATTTGGAGAAGTAGATCTTATGAAGGAGGAAGATGAGCCCCTAGTGGAGGGTGATGGCCCTGGTATGTTTCTGGAATTCGAGAATGGAACATTCTAGAGAATTCAAGAGGTAATTCGGGAAAAAAATTGCAAAGTGTCTCCTAAAGTGGTTGAGCAAGACCAAGTGCTTGGTAAGAATAGTAATATAACATCCTTCAAGGGAAATGAATCGAACCATCATTTTAGTAACATCATCGTAGGGTTTCAAAATTGAGCTTACCTTAATCCCGCTGTAACAAAGATGAGCTTCTCTCCTTCTTTAGAAAACTTCTTTGCTTCTACAGTTTTGTCAACCCTTTTGCTAAAAAACTAGAAGCCATCCAAATAGAGACTAGACACCTCAACAATCATCTCCTCATTCATCATCACATGATGACCCCCATACTTTACCTTCCTATCCTTCCAATCCATGGCAAAATGCATTGAAATGTTTTGGTCATGGCCTTGTATTTTTTTGATGAAGTTGGAAACACCCCCCTTTTTAAAAAGATTCCAAAGCTCCACATTGTCCTTCCAAGTGGGATCACAACTAGGTTCCAATTGGCACGGAGCACCCCCCATCTTTTTCCCTCTACAATTTTTGTGACTTCCCTACTTGAAACAACCCTTAGAAGCATTGTTTTTGATATGACTAAACCAGTTTTTTAAAATCCAACCACAAGTTCAAGAATCATGTGAAATTTTATAGCCATAATTAGGATTAATTCTCTCACATGTACGATATGTCTTGTATGTTGAAGCCCACACAATCTCATTATAGATCCTACACATTGTGTGAGTGTCCATGTTTATCCTTATTAATACCATTTTGTACCTCCTTGGGCGTGTATCTCTCATTATCCCAAAAGGTGAGATTGTTGTTGGTGCCATAATTTTCCAAGGTGTCCACCACCTTGTTGCCCTCCCTATAAGTATGCCCAATTTTGATATTTTTGAAAGTGTGACAGATATTAATGGAGTCCTTGATGAAATCTTTAATAGTCCAACTAGGGGGATAAATC
Source organism: Taxus chinensis (assembly GCA_019776745.2). Lineage (NCBI taxonomy): Eukaryota > Viridiplantae > Streptophyta > Pinopsida > Cupressales > Taxaceae > Taxus > Taxus chinensis. The sequence goes on along the minus strand of CM034147.1, from coordinate 288,350,789 downwards.
TAATTAAGATGATTGATAATATTTAAGGAGCCCCCTTCCACAATGATGTTTTGGATGTTATATTCCTTAGCAAACCTTATCCTGCAAAGAGCTACTAAGGCTTCTACATAATGATTAGTCTGATTATCCATTCTTCCAACAAATATTAGCAACTAAGTAGCCTTTATGATCCCAAATTACACCTCCACCAGTAGTTATCCCTGGGTTGCCCTTGGAGGCTCTATCAAAGTTAATTTTGTACCAAAAATTTCGAGGAGGGATCCAGTGAATTTCCGACCTATAAATGTTTGGAGTTCTCCATTTTTACACATTTGCAACACCAATCTTCTAGTTGAAAAGAATAAATTCTTCATCTTCAGGATACTTCTTATTCTTGGGAGGTTTGAATCTCTCTATATTTTCTTTAATAGCATTAGCAATCTTAACAAAGTTGTCTATTGTTTCTAAATATGATGCCATTTCTATCTTTCTAGACCCTCCATATAACATAGGGCATAACCAATTTCCAAAGTATTCTAAAAACACAATGCTTAAAAGGAGGATCCCACTCAATCCAAAATTGGAGAAAATCCTTTGGCACTGTCCAATAAACATTGAACTTTGAGAAAGCATTACTCCATATCATTGAAGCATACTCGCAGTGAACCAAGAGATGCTTGATGTCCTCAGCCTCTTTTTTGTAGTTAATATTAATTTGTATGATATTTTTTGAAATTAATTATAATATTAATAATTAATTATTTAGATTAGCACTAATATTACTTAATTATAATATTATTAATTAATGTTATTAATTTATTAATTAATACTAATATTATATAATCAAAATGATTTCTATTACTAATCAATGTTATTGATGATGTGTTAATTACTAATATCACATCTTGATTAGAAACACTTTGATTTCTATTGTTTTAAATTTTAAAATTTTCAATGCTTTATTATAGGAAGACAATTTGTACCAATTGTTAATTACGTTTATAAAGTTTAATTATATTTTTATAATATTATTTACTTATTATGAAATTATTTTGTATTCATTTGATAATATAGTTAGATGTCATTTTTTAATATAATAATTAAAGTTTATTAGTAATATTAATTCTTGTAGTTAATATTAATTGATAGGATATTTTTAAAATTAATTATAATATTACTAATTAATTATAATATTATTAATTAATGTTATTAATTTACTAGTTAATACTAATATTACATAATCACAGTGATTTCTATTACTATTCAATGTTATTGATGATGTGGTAATTACTAATATCACATCTTGATTAGAAAAACTTTGATTTCTATTGTTTCAAATTTCAAATTTTTGGTGTTTTATTATAGGGAGGCAATTTGTACCAGTCATTTATTATGGTAGGTTTGATTCAAATTTTGAATTTTCGGTGGTTTTTTTTAATTATATAGTTTAATTTTTGGGAGGTAATTTATAATTGTCATTTAATATATCAAGTTTCATTAAAATTTTTAATTTTAAGTGCTCTTTTTTATGAGGCAATTTATTTTGGCCAAGTACATTATAAAGATATTGATTTTGAATGAATCAGGTTTAGGTTTTCCTTCTATTAGGACCGATATTTTTTCATTCAGAGATTTATTTGGGGGAAGTTGAAGAACATAGATGTGGTTGGAAAAATATGAAGAAAGAGATATTTTGCGAAAGAAAGAAGAAGATAAAGTTGCCGATAGCAGAAAAGATACGAAGATACAAAGATTTTTGCAGAAGAAAGAAGAAGAAACTACTTTCGAAATAGTGATTTGTAAGGAAGACTATTGAAGATTTCTAAAATGGAATACAACAATGTCAAAGTAGGATATTCAAGGTTTTTATATCTCATTTTTTCCAAGTTTACTTCAAAAGCATAAAGAATGTATACTAACAAATATATTTCAATTCACAATCAACTATTTGAACCGTTTTTAGATATATCTCGTTTATTTTAATGTCTGTAAAAAATAACGATTTTTTTCCTTGTATAAATGTAACAACAAATAAATACAATCATTTTTTTACATTCCTTTAAACGTAACAGCTACCAAATATACTAATCAATTTTTTTACGTTCCTTTTTTAATGTCGTAAGCTCTAAAATGAGTACTTGTTTATGGTGCAAAAAAATGATTTGATGGACTCAGTAATGCTTTTATCTCTTTGTTTATTTTTTAATGACCTCCCCAACATTTTTTTTCACCTCTACAAAAAGTTTCTTTTTCAATAATCTTTGTATCCAATCAACCCAAATCCTTTCTTATACCCTCGTCTTTCTCCTAAAAAACTCTGTCGTAAGACTGAAAAAATAAAAAATCAGTCGTAAGAGAACAAACAATCAAAACCCAAGCCGTTCAAATTCAATATTTTTATTAAATATTTGACCATTGAAAATTGCCTCTAAAAGAAAGAGCCAAAAATGTGAAATTTGAATTTATTGTACCATAATAAATCACCCTCCTTTAATGACTAAATGTCTTTAATATCCTAATATCCTAAATCTCGAAATTTGAATTTATCCTACTATGATAAATCACCAACCTATAATGCATAAATTCCTTTAATATACTAAGTCTATCATAAATACTTAACCACAAAAGGGTAAATATTTAAATGCTTTAATATGTTATTATCCCAATGTAATACTTAAATTCTTTAATACACTTTAATATGCTTAGATATTTGAATTGATTTTAAATATAAATTTAAATAAATAAAAATATATACTAGAGTTTATTGTCATACTAATTTAGACACATGTAATGTTTTTAAAATGTCCACATTTACCAAAAATATGTTTTAATAATGAATTCATGAAAATTTAAAGATTTTTTTAAAATACTGATTCAATATTTTGTCCTATTTACATATTTACTATGTTTTAGAATGGTCACCCATTCTCACGACTTGTATAAAGTTATAAAAAAATATTATCTATCCTACAATAATGAATCAACACCTTTTAATGCTAAAATACTTAAATATCCTAATATCCTAAGTCTATTATAAATATTTTTAAAATATATTTGAATTTATTAGACCCATTTTAGGTTTTAATTACATATTTGAATAATGAAAAATACATAGTAGACTTTATTGTCATACCTAATTAATAACTTGTAATATTTACTATTTTTGTATTTACCGTCATTAGAATGGGCACCATTCTCACGGCTTGTATAAAGTTAAGAAATTGATTGAGATTTTTATGTTGTCTTGTATTGAATGGATAGATGCCCATTCTCATATATGAATCATACAAGAAGAGTGTTTGGGTAGTCAGGAATTAAAAAAAAAAAAAAAAAAATCCATTCTCATAATTGATTGATTGAGATTAATAATAAAAAAAATCTTGGGCAGTCAGGAATCATACAAGAAGAGTATAGATTAAATATGTTCATTGTTTTAAAATGGGTATTTAAATGACTATTGAGTAAGTATTAACAAATGTTTACATACCCTCCCTCATAAAATATATATTTCTTGTATGAGAGTGTTTGGAATGGGAAAATGTCAATTCTCATAAAACAAATATGTTTCAATCACGAATGTGCACATGCCCATTCTAAAAAAAATAAAAATTACTTGTATTATTAAGTTTAGAATGGGCATATGTCATTTATGATATTGAAATTAATGGAGCTTTTCGGCATTGTCTTGTATTGAATGGGAAGATTCCCCTTCTCATTTAGGAATGATAGAAGAAGAATAAGAAGAGTATGGATAAAACAATCTCATAGTTTTTAAATAGATATAAATAGGAATAATAGAGGCATACTCATAAAATCAGTATTGCTTGTATTACAATGTTTAGAATGGGCATATGCCCATTCTCATGCAAAACAAAATTGTTTCGTCTTGTTTGAATGGGAAATGCATTTTTAATCTTCTTATTCTCATATAGTATTCATAAACGACTTTCTTCGGAAAATAGGAATCATAAAAGAAGAGTATACTTTATAAATGCTCACAAATTTTAAATAGGTAAAAAATTGGATGACCATGTTTACATTGTCTTGTATTAAATGGGAAGACGTCTGTTCTCATATACGAATATGCCTATTCTCATATAGGAATCAAAAAATATTTCTTATGGAAGATAAAAATCATAAAGAAGAGTATGGATTAGATATGCTCACAAATTTTAAATAGGTATTCAAATGACTATGTATGGAGTAACTATTGACAAGTGTGCACATACCCACTCTCATAGAATCAAAATTGTTTCTATGCAAATGTTTAGAATTTGCACATGCCCATTTTCATCAAAAACAAATATGTTTCAATCACAACCGTGCACATGCCCATTCTCAAAAAAAAATATTACTTGTATTATAAAGTTTAGAATGGGCATATGCCATTTATGATAGGAATAATCAAATTTACTTTGTTTTAGAATGGGCACCCATCCTCACATCTTGTTAAAGATTTATGAAATTGATGGAGATTTTCGGCATTGGTTTGTATTGAATGGGCATATGGTCTTTCTCATTTAGGAATCATACAAAAAGAATAAGAAGAGCATGGATAAAACAGTCTCACAGTTTTTAAATAGATATAAATAGGAATAATATAGGCAATCTCATAAAATCAGTATTATTTGTATTACAATGTTAAGAATGGGCATATGTCCATTCTCATGAAAAAAAAATTGTTTCATCTTATTTTGAATGGACATAAAAAAAATTATCTGACTATTCTCATTTAGAATTCATAAAAGCCTTGTTTAGATAGATAGGAATCATAAAAGAAGAGTATGCATTATACATGCTCACAAATTTTATCTAGGTATAAAATTGATTAACTATGTTTAACTTGTCTTTTCTCATATAGGAATATGCCTATTCTCATATAGGAATCAAAAAAGAGTTCTTCGGGAATATAGCAATCATAAAAAAAGAGTATGGATTAGATATGCTCACAACTATTAAATAGGTATTCAAATGACCAAGTATTGAGTAATTATTGACGAATGTTTGGAATGGGCACATAACATTTCTAATAAAAGAAATATATTTCAATCATGACTGTGTACATGCCCATTCTCAATAAAATAAATATTACTTGTATTATAAAGTTTAGAATGGGAATATGCCCTTTATGATAGGAATAATCAAATTTTCTTTGTTTTAGAATGGGCACCCATTCTCACATCTTGTTAAAAGAGTTATGAAATTGATGCAGCTTTTTGGCATTGTCTTGTATTGAATGGGAAAATGCCCCTTCTCATTTATGAATTATAGAAGAAGAAGAAGAGTATGGATAAAACAATCTCACAGTTTTTAAATAGATATAAATAGCAATAATAGAGGCATACTCATAAATTAGTATTGTTTGTATTACATAGAAAGGGCATATGCCCATTATAATTCAAAAAATTTATTTCCTCTTGTTTAGAATGGGCATTGCATTTTTTATGTTCCTATTCTCATATAGGATTCATAAAATCCTTTCTTGGGAAGATAGGAATCATAAAACAGGAGTATGCTTTATAAATTTTCACAACTTTTAAATAGGTAAAATAGTTATTAACCATGTTTACTTTGTCTTTTACCAAACGAGTAGATGCATGTTCTCATATAGGAATCTACCTATTATCATATATGAAACAAAAAAGAGTTCTTAGGGAAGATAAAAATCATAAAAGAAGAGTATGGATTAGATATGCTCACATCTTTTAAATAGGTATTCAAACAAATAAGTATTGAGTAAGTATTGATGAGTGTGCACATGCCCACTCTCATAAAATCAAAATTGTTTGTATGAAGAATGGGAATATGCCCATTCCTTTTAACTTCAATCATAATAGAAATTCCATTATTGTTCATGGAGATATGTGAATAAGATACATATAACATTTGCTTTGTTTAGAGTGATCACTTACCCATTCTCGGCCTTTGTAGGTGTTTCAAATACAATGTGTCACTTTGTAATTATTACTCTGATTCGTGCATACTAGATGAAAATAATAAACTATATGCATGTTAGTTCAAATAACTTGCATGAATTTTCAACTCGTAATCATGTTGAATTATTTTAAAATGAACAAATTACGAAATGAATAACTATCCTTTATATCTACATAGTACATATTATTAATAAACAAGGTAATAACGCAAACTCTGTTGGAAAACAATTTTTGCTAACTAATTTTATAATCATATAGAAAACTGTAAATCTCATTAGCAAGAAACAAAGGTCATTGATCATCACAATAATCAATATATAAAACAAGGTAATAGTGCCCACCTAGTGCTTCCTAATATGAAGACCCTCTACGCTCCGTTAGACCCTATCCCACCTGGATGGACTGAGATGTGGCTGGGGCCTATGACTTTCTCTTGCTGAACTAGGCAAATTATGAAGTGAAAGTTGAAATGGAAGATGATACTAACCTTGGTCGGGTGTCTCAAGCTACTAGTGTTGATGTCACCTTGGGGTCTGGAGAGTAATCCCTCTCTTGCCTAGTACTATAGTTATAGTATATCTTGAATAATGTTGGCCTATGTTCCTATATATCCAGCTACATTTTTGCTCTTATGATTTTGTTGTTTTTCTTTGAAATCTTGAGGTCGGGCCTTTGTTTATGTAAATAGGGAACGGGTACCTTCAACCCGCTTTATCTATAAAAAGTTTTATTAAAATGTCAACATTAAATAAGATCATTCCTAAGTCAATATTTTACATTAAAAAATTCATACATCATCACAAGAATTAGTAAACATATAGATCTCAAAATGATTGACTTCAACAGTATAGATGAAATTTAATTTTCTATTAGTTTTCTATGATTCCTATGTGAGAATGGCAATATAGAATGGGCATATGACCATTCTCATATAGGGATCACAAAATTATAGATATAGAATTTCATACATTCTAAAAGTGTGAAATGATTTGTTTCTCTATTATTATGCTATGATTCCTATGTGAGAATATCTCCGATGTGCTAGGTAATGACATCAATTAAATGCCATTAATATCTCCAATTTTACTTTAACAAGCGGTCAAAGACGCATTTCAAAACAAATATTTGTATGGTAGTCTCGTTATGTCATGATTAGAAACAAATATAATTTTTTTTACATTTTTTGTAGCCATGTTTTAGGTTATTTGCATTTAAAATACATTGAAAATAATATCACCTCTTTAACAAGTAGTGGCCTAGATTAATTTCAATTTATATTGATTGTATTAGAATGTTTAGAATGGGTATATGTCAATTCTCAATCAAACAAACATTTTGTTCTTGTATTCAAAGGGGATTTTGTTTGTACAAGCAATAATAAACTATATCATTTTAATATCTCTACAAAGGATGTGAGAATGGGAAAAAAAATTGATTTCAATATAGCTTGTATTATTTTTAAGTTTAATATTTCTTTATAGGACACTACTTATATAAAAGTTGAAAATCGTAAATAAGGCTTGAATATGTGCAAAAAAATAAATGACAATGATAATGGGAATAGTGGTACAAAACATATTTTGATAGTGGTCTACTTATGTAATGGTGAAGAACAAATATATATTTTAAACAATATCATAGCCATGTTTTAGCTTTCTTACATCTATGATAATTTGGTAAAACTTTTAATTTACATCTATAGATGATTTAATTTTATGATTAAGTTCAAAATTGCTTAGTAATAAATCTTCCCATTCTCACATACCTTAACTTAATCAATTTAAAAACTATATGAAGGCTGTGAGAATGGGTAACTTGTCATTTTAAAATGAATTAGATTTTATCTATATTATTGTTTTATGATTCCTATATGGTTTGGGGAGTTATTCATTTGATACAATATATGACATAATCATTTAAATAAATATGAAGGTTGTGATTATGGGGAACTTACCATTCGAAAACAAAGTAAGCTTGATCTATTTTAGTTATATGATTCTTATATGTCAATGGGTAACTTACCATTCTAAAATAAATTAAATTTTATCTATATTCTTCACATATGATTCCTATATGACAATGGGAATCTACCCCTTCTTTATCTCATAATAATTCAACAAGAAGAGTTTTTCCTACCTAAATTTTTCTTAAAATATTGTGCTTCACAAGCCGAAATGGTCTTACGAAACAGAGGGAACCCAAAGCGGAAATTTAAAGGGTCAACAAAAATTTATCTAAGAGAACAAACAATATCTCATAAATATTCTTCAAATATTTTGCTTCAGAGGATGAAACGGTCTAATGTAATATAGGAAGCCCAAAGTGGAAAGAAAAACAAAAAAAATGAAAACTGGATGAAAAATAAAGCGGAAAGGATGAACAAGAAAGAGAGAGCTTCACTGACCGTGGTTAACCTTGCAATTGCCAAGATCTCTACCATCATATAAAATAATAACCGTCATCACTTTCTCTACCATGCCGTGGAATAATTAATTTCACCAATTTCCCTCCAATGGGTGCTTGAAGACGTGTTTGAAAAACAAGTATCTTAAATTAATAAAAGGTGGTAAAAAATTATTTGCAAAGTAATAGTCTCTCTATGCCATGGATAAAACAAATGTAAATATTAAACAATATCGTAGCCATGTTTTAGGTTGAATTATTGCAGTTAAAATAAAATTTAAATTTTCAAAAAAAATCATAGCCATGTTTGAGGTTTTTTATGGAAAAATGGTTTTGACAAGAGCTTTGAACTGGGGGCTTCGTTGGTCCCCTCCCTTAAATAAAATTGTATACAATATTGAGAAGTAGAGTAACTCAAAAGAAGGAAAAAAGTAAGCATGGATGCCGTGAAAAAATGACAAAAAAAAACCAAAAACAACATACTATATAACTAAGATACACAAGAGCATTATTATTCTGATAATTTTGAAACTTCAAAATTCACTTTGACCTCCTGAGATTCAGTTGGAGCAAGAACCTTAAGTCTGGAGCTACTACAATGTTCTTGAGAGCTAACCTATACAACGCTTAGCAAAAAAAAAATGAATTTATTCCACCCCTCCTGAGTTTGAAAATTCAAGCTGGAACATGTCCAACTAGGAAGGATAAAGCTTAGAGGTTTAGTGGGATATATAGGTAGGACCTTCCTTGATTTTGTCAATTCGAGCTGGCTCATGGCGAATTGTGGCAGAGTTTGGGGAGGATAAGTATGCATGACCTTACTCCTTCAATCGATATTTTTGATGAACTGAAACAGAAAAATCTAAAATATTCTGATACCTCCTTTCTAATTCTTCAACATAGCCCCGAGCAACCAAATCCCATCAACTACCATTCAAATTTTTGAAATACCTTTGGGAAAACCAAAATTGTTCACCACTTCCGCAAGATCAATTACATGTCTAGGTTAAATAAAATGCTGATAAATCTATAGGGACTCATCCTTGAATCCTCGAAGGATCATAAAGTGGGTGAAGAAAAAGGAAGCGACCTCGGTATTAATGTGAACTCGACCACAACCTTGCATGTAATCCTCCATAATAATACTTTCTATGGATTTCTCCACCGAATCAGAATCAATCTGGAATATTTTTCTAAGTCTGACAGAGGAGATATGGCCATAGAAGGCCATATTCCTTGATTCCCCCTTAAGAAAGAGCCTTGGTAGGGGAGGGATCACCATGGTAGCACTGAGAATCAGAAAAAAAAAAAACCTAGTGCAGAGAATCAACAAAATTAATTGATATTAATTTATACTAAAGAGAGGGAGATATGCAATCATGGATAATTAGTAAACTTGTTTCAAATTTGAATAGTATTATATTATTAATGACATGTCATATATGTTATCAATATTATTATTAACTTTACTATTATGATTGGATATAATATTTATGAATAGACATAAATGATAATTTTTTAATTTATTTTATGAAATTCTTTAAGATATTTTCCATCATCTCACACAATTTTTATTTTATTTTGTTACATCAGCGAAGTATTTTGCATTTGTAGAAGATGATCATGTGGACTTGTTTTCAAACAGAACCAATGTTTCGAAAATAAGAGTATATCCAAGTGGGAAGACAGTAGATTGTAAAGATGTGGGAAAAGGATTTGTGGTTGTTAGTGTTAACATAGTACTGGATGGAAGAGTAAAATTTGGTTTCTCAGTTGATGAATTTGAAACCTTAGTAGATGTTGAGAATAAAGGATACTACATTTATTGGGAAGAGAGTGAAGTTTCAAAGCATGTAGATTCATCCATTCCCCCCAATTTGGGAAGTGAAAACATTTTTAGTGGTTTAGAGGATTACAATGCAGAGATTGACATAGATTGTAGCAATGACACTGAAAGCACCATCATATTTGTAGGTCCTAAAGATATAAGATATTTTTTCATAGAAAAATTCATTCTCATACACAAATCTTGTAGCAGACACGTTGACATAGCCATGAGTTATATAACTCATGTGCTATAAGTTCATGAAATTGATGGAAAGAGGTTGGGTCTTTTGAATTTTGGTGTATGGATAGAAAATGTGGTAGATATGTGTTTTGATTTCTCAAACTTTCTAAAATCTAATAACTCAATAGTTTGTCCAATAAAACATTTGATTTTTAATGAAACAAGAAGTTACCTTATGATTAAGAGAGGGAGTGCTCAACTAGATGGTTTGCACCTTATACATAGTGATCAACTAGATATTTACGTTGGGCCTATTTGTGGAAGATCTAACTAGGAATTCAATCTGTTGAAGTATGTGTTCAAGGTAAAAATGCTACTTATACAACCAGGAAATGATAATGAAAAGATATGGATAGGGAGAGAAGATAGGGATATTTTCCTTCAATAGGAAGGCAATGATGTAAATAACAAGATGAGACTTCAATATTGGAAACCTGCAAGGAGAGGAGAAATTACAACATTGTATCATGATTTTTTAAAGCTAAATAAAATGTGGACCATCTCAGACAAACCAAAAGTAGATATTGATGTGGATAGCATCATCTGGGCATGGACACCAAACGAAAAAAGGAAAAGTGGATACATAAAGATACCTGATAAAGGACACATGGCCACTAAATCATACCTTGAACTACTTGAAATGGATAAGGAATGTTGACTTGGAGAAAATATTGGATTTTATACATTTATATGTGAAATCATCTTGGCCCACGATGTGCTTTTTAAAAAAAAAATATTCCAAACATTGGTCCTATAAAACTTTACAGTTGTACTATTATTTGATAATTAAATGAAAGACCAAGTATTATATTACTTTGGAATATATTTTTTCATAGTATAATTCTATATAACATTGTGTTGCTTATGGAACTCTTGCATCTTATTAATGTATTATTAATAATACAAATTCAACCATGCAATTAATATAATTTGAAAAAACAAATCATTAATTATGCTCTAAGTTTACAAGGAGTTGGATCTTGTGATTTAAAGGTACATGGATGTGATTTACAAGGAACTCATTTCATAAATTCAATCTATTTAATGAATTGGTTTATGCATTCATTACAACCACAAAATTATTAGCTCTTTTCCTAAAGCTATGAGCATAAGTCTAGATAACTTATTATGTAATTGTTCTAAAACTTTATATAATTCAAACCTTTTTGAAGTGTAGATACTAAATTATATGCCTAGAATCCCCTAATTCTTGAATTCAAAACTACAGTATTTAGAGTTCCAAGATATATTATTTAATGATCTCAACAAGAGTGTCTGACAATGCTCCATGACTTAACCTACTATCTACCAAGATATAAATTTTCAAAAGAGGTCAAAATCGCTCATATATGAATTATAGAATAAGAATAAATATAAATTTGATACACTTAGAAAGAATTAGGAACATAATTTTACCATGAGTGTGATGAGAATGGGCATATGTCCATTCTCATAGACTCAATGGTTGTTTCTTATTTCATACAACATGTACCCATATCACATTGTTTTAATTTTCAAAAGGGATCAAAATGCCTCATATAGGAATCATAGAAAAAAAATTGAGATAAAGCAAATACACACTAAAAGAATTAGGAACATACTTATACTATAAGAGTGTTGAGAATGGGCATATTCTCATTCTCATAAACTCAATATATAATTAAGAACATATTTGTATGACATATTGTAAATATTGGAATCTGATATTACACTAATTAAATTCCAATAATAAACATATAAAAATCCACTATCACACTACATAAAAACCAATAATGACAATTTAGGAATCCAATTTCAATAATTATAAAACCAGAAATAATAATACCATAAATATAGATTCTTAGTAAAATGTTCATATGTAATGAAATTATGGTTATACACATGTAAAGATTATACATTTAATATGTTATATTTCAAATTATATGATAAACATCATATGTAAAGAGAAATGACTACAAAATTAATTCATTTGCAGGTATTAATTTTGTACTTTAAAATATTTGAAATGTTTTTGTGATTATTTGAATTAATTGAATGTTATTATATTTTATAATATTTTTATAAAATAGTATATCAAGGTTAGAGCTAACCTATGATTGAATAAAAATGGTGATGGGCTGACAAAAGAGGCTTAAATCTTGAATATGCAACATGTGTAGATAGAAAGGTATAAACCTTAGCAAGTGATGGTTGTATAACATGATTATACCACACCATGATGTGCTATATAACTTACTAGGGATATTTTTTTTGAGGAATTTTTTTATTTTTTTAGAAAGTATTACATGAGCAAGTCCAATAGACTTATCCACACCTTCTTAATGTAATCGAATTCAAATTAATGGGAATTAAATATTCTTAATTTAAATTTCCCGAAGTAATTTTTTCCTTCAATGATTTAAATGTACAACATTACATTTAAATTCTCTTACTTTCTTAGAGTATAATCCAATGCTAGGAACTATGATCCATTTAATAATTTATATAAACTATACCTTACTATCAAGTTAATTAAAACCCCCTTTGTATTCATTATCAAATACTTTATGCATAATTTCTAACTCATTGATTCCTTTCACCGAAAAGGTCATAACTTGACCTAACCACTAAGTGGCCCCATTCCTACGAATAACCCATTACCCTTTAAGATTAAATTCCATTCCCATGAAAATTCCATCATTTTAAGTTGTAGGTATCATCCTCCACCATTTGAATATAATGAAGTCATTTTTGGGCCATAATGGAATTACTAATGATGCTCTCTAAAATCCTTATGAGTTATCTTTTATAAATACTTTTTACAAGGATAAGAATCCAGTAGACTCATTTTTGTTTAATGTAGGTTTTGGGAGCATGGACGTACTATGGAATTTTGAATTCCAAATTGCTCTTGGACTAAGATACTCTCACTAAATGGGGATTAACTTCTTTCATCCCTCTCATAGTGGAAAGTTATTTACATTTTATTTGTTATTGCATTATTATATAATGAAGTTGGCTACCCTATTTCAGGTAATGGAAAATGCGTTTTTGACCCCATTTTAAATTCCACACATGAGATTTTAGATTAATGTATACACATTAGACTTGCTAGAGTATATATATATCTTAGCGTGTGTGTATACAATGAGTATATATTTTCCAACAATTGCATGTTATAGTCTTGGAAGAGACTTATTTTGGGCTCTAATAATATTTGGGTTCTAAAAATTATTGATTTAATATATATTCGACCTGATATAGATTATCTTCTTACGTACACACACACAGGATGACATAAAATGGTCTGACTGACTAATGTAGAAACCTTAATGCACCAATGAATACACAGTGTGATCATGGCCATTAGCAAACCAAAGGTTATACAGTGTGAGTGTTTGTGGGTGTGTGTTTGAGGATGCCGCCCCACCCCGTATTTTTTATACTCCTAGCTATCAAGAAACAATGCAATGGAACGGCACCCCACCCTAGTTTGGTTAAAATGTGTATATAAAATCTACATTGGCCATTGGCACAATATTTAAATGATGCCATTTAAAAAAAAACTTTGTTTTGTTAGTAGTGAGGCTGGTTATATCCAAGGATTTTATTATAATTATGTTATATATGTATTTCATGTAAGTATGTGTGTATGAAACTATATATGTCACTATGTACATATAGCCTTACGAATTTATTTAATCATATAAATTTATATAAAAGTTTATATCAATATAACTATTTTAAATTGTGTACACGCACACACACACACACACAATTTAATATATATAGTTTTATTTTAAATTAAACATGGATACTAATAATGCAATTTCTATATAGGCCCAATGTACTATAACTAGGTGAGCCAATACATCTGGCTTTTATGTGATCCTAATGCATGACAAAATGTAAAAATTGATTATGGATACATCTACTAGACACTTTAATTCAAACTTAGATACTTAGAACCTCATTCACTTCAAATAGACTCCCTTTTTCTGTGTTTTTTTACATATGACAATTATGAAATAAAATGGAATCATAGAAACACAATGAACTCCTTTAGATTTCATCCTTTCAAATACTAACTTTCATACTTCTAAAAGATGGGACAATCACCCACACACCTTGCATATAAACTATCATATCCTTATATTGAATGCATTTCCATGGAAAACACTTTCCAATAAAAACATCAGATTTAAAAAAAACTTCTTTTCTGTACAAAATTGATAGTTCCCACTTCCCTTCAACACCTATTATTGTTGATTTCGATACTCAATTGACTCTAGCTTATGGACATTTTGTTACATGTATTCTGGCATATACATTTATGGACAGATGTTATGCAACGATACTGAAGACTATTGGTACATTTTTGGATTCTTAGTATGTGTGTGTGGAATTCTAGATTACATTCATTCACTGATTGAATGATTCATATCTCTAAATCATAAGACATGGTCTATAATATAAGGTATATGACATGTGATATTTTCATCACACTGAGTTTAGGCCTTGATACATTTGGTACATCAATCATATCTGATAATTTTGCACAATGGATGAAATGTAGAATAGAGATGTTATTATAAATTGTAAATGATATCACTAATTGCCTAGATGATGGTACCTATATTCATCCGCAATGTTGATAATTCAATGCATTTAAATTTCATATTTTATCATGGATGTTTTCATGTAGTTGTACGTACCCAAAATTGGAGGGTACAACACCACCGGAAAAACGTAACACATGCCCCACTGATGATACAGGTCTCCTTGCAAGGTGTTCGGGATTCTGAAAAGATCTCCAAGTATGCGTTAACATCTCGCATGCCCCCACTTAGCCCCTGCATCCTTTGTTTTTCTCTTTTTCCCTCTTTTCCTTTGCCTTTTTATTTTCAGTTACGAAACCGCTGCCCTGACTGGGCGGCGGTCCTCGTGACCGCCACCCTAGCATTAGAGCGGCGGTCCTGTAACCGCCGCCCTACTCAGGGCGGCGGTCCTTCACGCATTTTCCAAAATGCTCTTTTAATGCGACTCATGTAAAATTTCAACGTTTACCAACTTTTTTTCACCGCCTTTGGCTTGCATTAATGATTCTGGTTCCCTGGAATAGTGTTTTGCCATTGTTTATAGTTTAAGAGATCAATTTGGTTTTTACCTTGGGTAAATGCAAATGCTATAAATAGTTGGCTTGTGCTCAAGCAAATGGCCCCTCAAATTTGCCTCTGAATTTCTCATTGCAATAGATTAGTCTTTCATTTTGCTTAGAATTCTTAGTTTCATTCATTGCATGCCTAGTTAGTGTTGTTTTGCTATTAGGAAGCCACATATCCATCTTGTGCAAGTGCTGTTGATATTTCATCCAATCCATTGGAGTAAGATAGTTTATTTTTCAATAGGAAGCCATTAAAGTTGCAGGTTTTGTTCTTCAAACAGGATAGTTTCAGGTTCTGGACGTTTTATGTTGCATGACTCGCAATAGATCCTGCTAGGAATTACATAAGCCAAGCTCTGTACTCTTGTGCTATCTCTCTCCTACTCACATTGTATTCAGTCTGTATCCTAAGCTGTCTTTGTCCTAATATCTACTTCTGTTGATGCTAGCATTACATGCTTTTCTGGATCCACGTGAGCACGAAGGAGCGAGGAGATCACACTGAGGGGAAAAAATCACACACACCATCAGATTCGCCACTGTTATGCAGAATCCAGGTTCTAGCTTTCAAAGTTCTAATTAGAAGCATATCAAATAGAGTAGCCAATCACTTTATTTCAGTCAATTTTACTTTCGATATTGCCAGGGAAGCTCATGGGGATTGATAGTTTCTAAGAAACTATGATTCATTCCTCACTTCTGAGGTAGGATAGAGAGTCTTTCAAATAGATTAGATCAGTTATTTCTTTATTTAACATAGATTCACACTGCACAGGCAAGTAGCTATACTCGGTTGCTTGGTTTTTTTTAAATTCGTCATTAGATTAATGGTAAATTTCTAGATATATTAAAATAGCTGCTTTCAATTTCATTCATTTAAATACATTAGAAAATTACAAAAATAGAGAAATTATATATGCAATAGAAGCACTTCACTTAGTTAAATTTCACCTTGCTGCATTTACATTTACGTTGTTGCTTTTTGTATGAATATCATGGGACCTAGAGAGCCCAAAGAATATGTATTTGAGCCAATCGTGCCCCAACCCAATCTCTGATGTAGATTAGAATCTTAGGATCCAAGTCTTCCGAACAACGGTAAACTTACAATAAATCATTTCCCAGTTACACGGGTTGAACATAGAAGATGACCAAGCACACACATTTTGTTCAAATCAACAAAACTACATAGTACCCTAGATATATACCCACATGACTGTGGAAGGGCTTGAAAGAGAGAAAACATTCAGTTGTGATCCTTTGGTCCCACAACCATACGTAGGAGACACTCTCACAGATATAGATACCAACTTAAAAATTCAAGTTGCACGAATACCTGTGAGATACTCTTAAAAGGTAAAACAACTGTTAATTATGAATATAGAGGCTGAGAAAGCATATGACTATTGGATACTAGGGATTAGGGACTGAATCTACACATGACCATAGTAGGACCACAACAAACACGAATCTATGGTTATGACCCACAAATCTCATAGCCCAATGAGTCCATAGGTGAATCAAACATAGATGTTGGCCTACATACATTAGTATTTAGATCTACTCCACTTCCACCTATCATCATCAAATAGTTATCCTTATTAGACATAGTAGCTAACGAAGCTAAGGAGTTCTGGACTAGGCCAGAGAATCACCCATAGAGTCAATTATATTCCACCCTATGACCTTATCTGGAGACATACACGAAACTATCCCAGGTCATTTTCCACATATTCCACAACCCATAGACCGAATCACGCCAGAGCTCGATATTGATTGGAGCCTTCGAGCAGTCATCCTTGTTGATCGATCTATCACACCAGTTCAGGTTAGGAGGGCCTTCTTTGCCTTAGATTCACAATTTCCACTAGTGTGCGTCAAAGACATCAGATTTCCTAACTAGTTTGTCTGCATCCCATGCATATTCAATCCCCACTGGCTATCTCGGCACGACCTCGGGAGGTCGGGTGCGAGGAAAAGTTACTTGTAGATTCCCATGCTCTGCTTGTCACTTTTCCATCGTACAAAATTGGTGAACCCGACGTGAACTTTCTACTTTCTGGTCTGGAGTCAAATTTCTACTAGTTTTTTTTTTTAAATTAAACTACTTTTTCGTCTTTACTACCTCATCATCTTTCACCATCACCTTCGCTCCTTCCCATTATTCTGCGGGTATTCATATACCCCCCAAATATGTCGGGATTCGATGCATATGGTAGGCCTCTCTTAGGTCTTGAGGCATACTACGCTCAACTGAATAGACAATCATCGCCCTCGCTCTCGGTATGGGGTGACAACTACTCAACTAACCAGTTATCAACACAAACTCCAAGGGTCAGATATAGCTCATCTTTTCAAATAGAGGAGTTGGATCAACTCGACTCAGACACAACCAATCAAAGCCTTCAGGCTCGAACAATATGACGTTCACAGGAGAATCTGGTTCATCTCCTCAGATACTACTTAGACCACAAATTAGCAGACAATCAGACCCATACCTAGGTTTAGATGATGAACATTCAGTACGTTATGTCAGGAATGAACAACGCTCTCGGAGTATGTACCCACCTATAGGGAATTTACAAACACAACCCGAGGTTTCTTTTCAAGGAAATACCTTCATGCCACTACATACAGGAAATGCCCTCGGGGAAACTTGGCAGGGGTAGCGATCAATTCATAGCAGGATATCACATGCCTATACAACACCATGATATACAACAAATGCCGCTAAGGAAAAATACCGTGACTTCCCCAAATGAATTCATTTTAACATTAGTAGAAAAAGTGAGGGGGTTAGAACTTGCTCAGGTAAACCACCATTCTCAACTCATGCAGGCAAGAAATTCTAATCCTAGCCAAATAGACCTCCTCATAGGAATAGGCACGTTAGGCATGACCCCTCAGTATTCACAACAAACCCCAACAAGAACCGCCATTTCTAACACCATTCTGACACCTCCCGGTCTAGTACAAAATAATCCATTCTTGGACAATACCCCTTCATACTTAAACATGTATTCCAAATCACCACAAGGGGATATGTTCTCCTCTCCTGGTATTTTTACTCAACCACAGGGGTTTCCTTACGCTCCTACCAATGCATATGCAATGCCATGTCAACAAACCATTCCACCGCCGCTCCCTCAGCAGGCACCATCAATGGTCGAAACATATGCGATAGGGACTTACTCAGAATATTTGAAAGAGCCCTTAGATTTCACCATACGAAGCGTCATGCTTCCAAGACCCCTTCCTGATTTGCCCAAGTACAAAGGTGAGGGAGATCCAAACGCACATATCAAGGCTTACACTATAACCATTCGAGAATTACTCCCTTGGGATGGGGTTGTTGCTAAAATATTCCCAAAAACCTTGGAAGGCATCACTCTCGATTGGTATTATAGAATACCTGAGGCTTCCATCCATTCGTTCAAGCAACTCGTTTCAGATTTCATCAAGGCATTTGACATGAACAAACTATTAAGAACAGGAATCAAGGAATTCTTGCATATTAAGCAAGAACACAATGAATCTGTCACCCATTTCATCCAGAGGTGGCGTACAGTTCTTTATTCTTCGGAAAGTGCTCCAAATATGGATCAGATGGAACTATGAGATTTATTCCTTCATTCTCTTAGCAGAGAAGTGAAGGAAGAAGTCTAGAAGTTCCCACTAAGAACTTACGATGAAGTACTTGAGAGCACTCTCCGAATAGATCAAGCGGCAATTGATAGTGGTCGCAAGACATATGGAGCAAACAGGAGGTTAATCACCTCCAACCAAAACACTACAACTTATCCTACTATCACGAATGTCAATCAAGGACCTAAAATCCTTAATAAAAATCACAGAGTGACAACAGATGGAGTAATTGATCAGGTTAGAAAGGTAAATGTTGTGAATACTCCACCACAAATAAACAACCAACGAAACAACAACTTTACTCCAACAATCAATACAGTGGATTTTAATCATCCACAACAACAACAACAAAAACGACAACGGTGAATGGGGTCCCTACACAACTAGGGTCCAAACCAAAAAAACTTCAACTGGCAACGGTATCAAAACCAGAATTCAAACCAAAGACAACAAACGTAAAACTTTAATCCTAATAGGCAATGGTTTGATCAGAGTTTTAGGACCACAATATACACCAACCAAACAAACTAGGAATTACAATCCTAACTCATATTGTGGTTTTCACAAAATCTGAGGGCCATGACACTAGAACGTGTCGTGACTACAATAAATTCATGCAACATTTTCCAGAGGAACAAAGACAACTTTTTATAGATATGTTCTTGGCAGATCCTACGTCACCAGCACCAAATACTTTTACAGGGGTAGTTTCCCCTCAAAATGCACCCCTCAAGATCTTCAATGATCCGCTCCCAAATCACAACAATAACAAGTTAAATCCAAATGGGGAAAACAAGGGTGTAATTATAGGAAACAATGATCATGAAGCCTCAACTTCACTGAATCCATTAGTTGCGCCACAATTAGGAAGTCAGCCACGACCCAAGATAGTCAGATTAGTGGAATTAGACGCTGAACTACCCGTAGAAGTTGTAACAAGGACACAAGAATATTCCTCTTAGCTAATTCCAAGCTACCCGCTAGAAACATACAATATCCAACAAGTATCAATAAAGCCCGTGGGTGCTTACGATTTAATTAATGATCTAACAAAAACCTTCTCGCACATCTCCTTTTTGGATTTATTGAAGAACTCCCCTGCTCACAGGGCTGCTCTTTTAGAGGCATTAGGCTTAGGTCATTTAATTAACATCACTCCACCTCCCGAAACATAGGTAAACCATGTAGACTTTGATATCCATCCTCCGGGACAGCCGGATAGGGATGTCGAATTCATATTTGAAATAAACAAAATGCCAATAGATGTTGAGATCGCACGCCAAGGTGATCCAGCCTTACACTTGCAAGTGTGGGTTTATAACAATTATGTGAAACGAGTGATGGTTGACGATGGGGCAGCAGTTAATATAGTCCCCTTCTCTTTCCTTCAAAAGCTAGGGTATGGAGAAACCAATTGTTCCACGACCCGAAATACACTAAGAGGCTATGACAACCTTAAAGCCACTTCAATTGGAACTATAATACTACCAGTCACCTTAGGACCCAAAACAATCCTGACTGAGTTTTATATTATAGATCGGGAAACTAACTATAATATGATTCTCAGCCGACCATGGATACACCGTATGAAGGCTATCCCTTCTACGTTATTTCAAGAAGTAAGATTCTTGCATTTAGGAAAGGTGTTCGTGGCCAAAGGTGATCCAAAACCATTCGACATACACCTGGCTGACTTAAAGAGAAGACCAGGCATTCACTCGGAGTTTGAACTCCCAACAAACCAACTTAATAAGCCTACCAGCCCAAAACCAGAAGAAAAGTTGGTACCTATGACAGATCTTGAAACCATGAGCCTAGCCAAGACAATCCTAGCCCTCAAAGATGAGGCTAACATTGTAGAAACAATATCATTAGGAACTACTGCAAAAATTGTTGAATTGCTAGAACAGGATCTACCAATGTTCCTACCATTTGATTCTATAGGCATGGGATCTACCCTAGGTGTTGGCTCTCTTCTAGTAGTGGATCTCTGCATGATAGAGGTAGAGGATGTTAACACAACAAATATCCTAGTGCCCATATTCCCAACTAATTATTGGACTCTCCATTTCGATGGAGCTAAATTTTTTTATGGAGTTGGGTCAGGCGTAATCCTTACTTCTCCAGAGGGAAAAGTCCTACCATTTTCCTTTAAACTAAATTTTGAATGCACAAACA
The DNA here is from genome assembly GCA_019776745.2 of Taxus chinensis. Classification (NCBI taxonomy): domain Eukaryota; kingdom Viridiplantae; phylum Streptophyta; class Pinopsida; order Cupressales; family Taxaceae; genus Taxus; species Taxus chinensis. The sequence goes on along the minus strand of CM034147.1, from coordinate 288,329,437 downwards.
ACGGTTCTGAGTACGAAGCCCTCCTCCTTGGCCTCATCTTAGCTAAGAGAATCGGTGTTGATAACATCAGAGTGTTAGGAGACTCGCAATTAGTAGCAAACCAAGTTGCTGAGATGTATGAAACTAGAGCCGAGCACTTACAACTCTACAAAACAGCTGTACTGAATTTAAGCAAGGAGTTTGACTTTATATCAATTGAGGCAATCCCACGAGAACAAAATCTTCTCGCCGATTCAATAGCAACCTCAGCATCATGCTTTACTCCAAACAGTAAGTTGGAGGACACCCATTTCGTGGTATCCCTTCGTACAGAACCATTCGTGAAAACAATGTCAAACCTTCTTCTAACAAATAGAGATGAGAACAAATCTACTATCCTAAACCACATTGATAGTGATACAATCACTCTTGATTACTTAAATGCCTATGCAGTGTTACATCTCACCCATCATGTAGGTAGATTTATCCCTAATCCCGCATTCATCCTCCTACTTCGGGAATCCCATGACAGAACTTCCCCCACAAAAGGAACTCAGCATATACACATTCGAAGAATGAGATGATTTGGAATTATCTCTAGCCCCACCTAAGTTTGAAGAAGGTAACACTTCTCTAATCGAAGACACAATCGATATTAATATCGAAACGGAAGACGAACCAAGGATATTGAAGTTAGGATCCTCGTTAACTCCATCGGAAGTAGAAATACACACTCGGATCCTCAAGGAACATCAGAAGGATTTTGCATTTAATTATAAAGAAATGACAGGGGTTGCACCACACATTGCGGTGCACAACCTCATCACTAAATCAGATGCAAAACCGATTAAACAAAAATCGAGACCAATGAAACCCAAGGTAGCTCTCATGGTAAAAGAGGAGGTAATAAAGCTCCTCTAAGTAGGATTCATCAAACCAGTCGATTACTCTCAGTGGGTATCTAATATCATTCCAGTTCTCAAAAATAATGGAAAGATACGCATCTGCATAGACTTCTGAGACATTAACAAGGCATGTCCTAAAGACGACTTCCCATTACCATCCATAGATGTCATTGTTGATGCAACAACTGGATTTGAGCTTTTATCTCTCATGGATGGATTCTCGGGATACAATCAAATCAGAATATCCAAACAAGATCAAGCTAAAACCACGTTTATAACTCCTTGGGGAACCTATTGCTATGTTGTTATGCCATTCGGACTCAAGAACGCTGGCACTACATACCAACGGGCTATGACATATGTATTTCATGATCTTATTCATAAAATTGTGGAATCCTACGTAGATGAATTGTTGGCCAAGGCCAAGAAGTGTTGTGACCATCCGGAAGTGCTTAGCGTCATTGTTTCACATCTGATAGAATACGAAGTCACACTAAATCCAAAAAAATGTGTCTTTGGTGTGATAGGAGGGAAGCTCCTGGATTACATTATATCATCATGTGGGATCGATGTTGACCCAACCAAATTTAAATCTGTTCTTGAAATGGTCCCACCCTCGAATGAATTTGGAATTAGGTCAATTCTCAGAAAACTTGGTGCAATCTGGAGATTCATCCCGGACTTAAGTTTTGCCATTCATCTAATCAACAATCTACTCAAGAAAGATTATAGCATTGATTGGACCGAAGACTGCAATGAAGCTTTCGACGCAGTTAAGTGTTTCTTGTTATCACCGCCCACGCTAATGCCACCTAAGCTGGATTGCCCGTTAATTTTATAGTTGCGAGCCACCAATGTCTTGCTAGCCTATATGCTGGCTCAAGAAGATGATGACAAGAGAGAATGTGCAATCTATTTCATTAGCCAGACATTGCTTGACTATGAAACGTCGCTATACGCAAGCAGAATGAGAATTCCTCGCCATAGTATTTGCAACCAAATGCTTAAGACATTACATACTAAATCAAGAAACAAAGGTCATTGTAAAGACAGAGCATTTACGAACTTTCCTCATGTAAGGGTCCTTATCTAAAAAGGTTGGATGCTTTATAACATTAATGGGTGAATTTGAATTAACCAAATCGTAAATCAGATGTCGGTATTAAAGGACAAATCATTGTGGATTGGTTAGTTGATAATCCGTTAGACGGAGGCGATCTAGTAGATCTGGAATTTCCCCGATGAGTGCATATACTACAATCGAAACCTGACCTTCTATCTCTCAGTGTCCTTGGTACACTAATATTATTAATTATATCATGGACCATACATATCTAGAAGGTGTTACACCACAACGAAAAAGGTGTTTACACATTATCGTAGCTAAATATGTCATCATAGAGCAAGTGCTCTATCGAAAAGCATTTGATCGAATTCTTTTAAAATGTGTCAAAATAGAAGAATCCAAGAAGATTATCCATGAATATCACAGTGGAATGTGTGGGGGCCACTTCGGTGGCCATGCCACCGCTCGTAAAATACATTAGATGGGCTATTTCTGGCCTACTCTAGAACACAATGCAGTAGAGTTTAGTACGAAGGTGTCATAAGTGCTAAGAATTATCCCATGAGATTCACATGTCGGCACAAGTTCTACAACCAATCGCTACTCCATGGACCTTTTCTACGTGGGACCTAGATTTAATAGGAAAATTCACTCCCTTGTTTACAGATGGCCATAATTTCATAATCACGGCCACCAAATATTTTACCAAGTGGGTAGAGGCTATGCCTCTTACTACTGTGTCGGGTTATGTAATCGCCAAGTTCATTTTGAACCAAATCATTTGCAGGTACGGTGTCCCACAAATCATTATCTCGGATAATGGAACTTCTTTTAAGAATGATGAAGTTCACGAATTGTGCAATAAATTTAAAATAAGCCATCATACGGCCTCATTGTATTACCCTCAAGCCAATGGACAGGCTGAGGTGACAAACAAAATATTAAAATCCATTCTCCTTAAAACGGTGAAAGAAAACAAATGAGATTGGCATTTGAAGTTATATCCGGCCTTATGGGCCCACCGAACCTCAATAAGAACACCAACAAGAACGACTCCTTTCTCATTAGTATTCGGGGCAGAAGCAGTTCTCCCACTTGAGATTGAAATACCTAGTCTCCGTATTTCATTACAAGGGATTCTGGATGAAAGACGCTTACAGAGAAGCATGTCTCTCCCAACTAGAAAGCATAGATGAAGCTAGGATAGATGCTGAACAGTGGCATAAAGTCTATGCTAACCGGATGTGCCGGCAATATAAGAATATAAGGTGTATGAACGAGAAATATATGAAGGTGATCTAGTTCTAAGGCTAGACAGTCGGATCGACAAAAAGACCGGCAAAGGAAGGAAGTTCCGACCCATATGGTTGGGCCCATACCAAGTCATGAAAGACTACAGAAATGGTGCATATCTTTTATGCACGCTGGAAGGTGAGGAAATTTGGTGAAATAATCAATTCCCTACACCTCAAATGATTCTACGCATAAGCAGCTAGTACTACTTGTATAGTTATATCTACATTGCATCTTCATGTAGTTAGGATCATTTTGTCCACTTGTTTTGTACAACTTTGTGATCAAGGAATTTATTCTTAAAAAGTAATTCACTACAAACTTCATGATAGTTGTTGGCATAAACGCTCTAATCATAATTCTTTATTTCCATGATATCATCAACTATTTCGAAATCATTTCATCAAACAAAGTTAGATATGACAAGGTCTTAATGGTAACCATACCAAGATCTGCAGTTTTGTTTTCACTTTTGGTTTCTTCTTAGGATAGGTGTCTTTCCTATGGTCTGTTCTAGAATCTTCATTGTGTCACATATATCCCATACGTATATCTCTTTGGAAACAAGAACACACTGATATTTTTCTCAAGTAAACAAGTCAAATATAAATCAAATAGATTTTTTTTAAATTTACGCATTTCCTTACCCCACCAACCTTCGGTGATGAGCTTCCATCTCTTACTAGTGATGTAGGGTTGGGAAAGGATGGAAATGCCCTTACTCACCTATGCCTTGCCTATGATGATAAACCCATGCTTCTTACTAGTAGCATGGGGCAAGGTGTAGGGGGTCCTCTTAACAAACCAATGTGAAAGGTCATAAACAAATAATTCAAATCTTGAAGTCTTGAGTCAAAAAAAAATGAATCGGATTTTCAAAATTCCATGAGAATTAAAAATCGTAAAAACTCAAATTTTTTTCTACCATGTGGCCATTTACGAATCTAAGTATAGATAAACTACAAAGCAAGTTGCATCCCAAAACTATGGACTCACTCGAGTGAAGTAGGCTTGTAGCATCCTAATTTGGTTCCGCCAAAGATTTGTCTATCTTTCATCACTATCATTTTCAACACATTTCATAACTTGTTCCCTTTTCATCTCTCGGTGATGAGCCCTCACATCTCACTAGTTGTGTGGGGTTAGGAGAGGGGCAAGTCTATCTACTCATCTTACCGGATTATCTTTACCAATTTTCCAAAACAAATATGAAGTATCCAAAAATTTCTTACAGAAACTAAGATTCAAAATCACATTGTATCTACATTATCATATATCAACATCATGAAATACAAAAAGAAAGTAAACAATTGTATCATTTGTTCTCTGTTGCATACATTCTAAAAAGCACATAAGCATAACATCATAGTTCACATAATGGAATGGAAACAAAATCATAAATACCAAGGGTTTGATCTAAAAAGAATATATATATATATATATATATATATATATATATATATATATATATATATATATATATAAATGATCAAAATTCCTGTACAATGCCATCATGTGCTAAGCATGGTCAAAATGCTCAAAGATCCTAGGAGAGTATACAAAAATATCATACAAAAATCTATGAGAGCCAAGTGGCTTCTCAATCCCTATGAGACCCCTCTAAAGGTGCATGCCCACGCCTAGGAATTTGACTATGCTCGGTGCTCCGAGTGCACGGAGGGCTTAGGATCCCGAGGGGCAGCCGCAGTCTCACCATGAGAATGAATCCTCATCAGGTGCTCGGCTGTCCTATACCTTGCTAGCTCCGTGCGGAGAGTTGATACCATCCTAGCCACATTCTAGACAGGGGAAAAGACGTTAGTATGTCTGCCAGCTGCTGAGGGCTCCCCTAGCATCCACATAAATAGCTCTACACAAGTCCTCTCCATGGAGATCATCAGCGTATCGGTGCATACCCTGCGAATAAAGTCTTGCCACTCATCGAAGGGTCTCTGCAAACAAAGGAGAAAATTAATTAGAAATAAAATAAGAGATAAACACAAGTGTAAACAAAAGGAGAGATGGAAATTAAAGAAATCCTAACTCAATGCAAAAAGAAGATAACTTACTCGGATCACCGAGCCTCCAGGATGGATCTCTAGGGTCAGCACCCGCCATAGATGTCGCCACTGACTGAGGTGCTCCCCCCATGGCTGGAGGGACGTAGCGTCCCGCAACGGACTCGTCCTCCCCACCATGGCCCTGGGAGAGTAGCTCCTTTAAAACCAGAGTCACCCTCTCTGCACTCTGCTCTGCCCTCTCTGCCTGCATGATATCCTAAGTGTCATGCCACTCAGGATCACTGTCCTCCTCAGTCTCCTCCTCTATCTCTCCCCCTGTGAACTCCTCATACTCGGAGTCTATGTTGAAGGAGTCATTACTGCTATGGGCAGGACCCGTGGTAATCTGAAGTAAGGGTGCCTGAGGGGCACCGGCTCTCCCACGGGCACGTACTACCTGCTTAGCTGCAATAGGAATGCCAAGGGTAACAATTGTCCAACCCCGACCTCTAGGACCCCCTCTGGCCTCTCGAACTAACCTGTATACTGACACTACCGGGGAAAGCATGCCCATGTAAGGTAGGCCAAATTGTTGAGGAACTTAGCCAAAGGGGTGTATCTCCACTCACCCTACTCTGTCAATGAGCTACCCTGTGGTGGAGCAGGAAATCAAAGTAAGAGCCTCCTTCCCCCATAAGCCCGCTATGGTCTGATATGGTGTGGCCTCCATGTCATCGGTGGTCAAAGAAGCAACTGGCTGATGAGGTTCTCTGAGCATCGACATATCCATCCATCTAGCTCCCTCACAGCTCTGAGATCTTTCACCTCTACACCTCTACCGTAAGGAATGAAGTGCTCAGAAACCCAACTTATAACCAGGGTCAGGTGGCTCAAAGACTACCCCTGTAAATGGACTACCTTGTACAAGTCATGGTAGGTAGTCCCAAGTATATCTGCTCCCCAGGTGTAAATCTGTCCATGTCCCTCGATCTTTGCAATGATGGGGGACCAACAGTATAGTAGTGTGTCTCCTCCCTTGTCCCCAATCAATCTCGAGGCAAGGATCCCCATAATAGCCCAGCGAATCAAGGGGATGGGAAAACTAGGAATAGACCGAACTCTGTCCCCCTTTTTTGAACCCATAGAGATGACTGCATCTCCCATATAAGAATCCCACTGTGCTATCTAGGCCCGTGAACCTACTGTCTCAAGGGTGAGTCATCTCCCGATGATCGAGACCCCCAGGATATGGTAAACATCCTCTAGTGTGATGGTCCACTCACCTCGAACCCTTGGTAATCAGAAGGTGTTCCGATTAGCATCTCAGTAGGAAAATAAGTCACAGAGTATGTGACTGGATGGTGCAACATGTGGAACCCACGATATACGTAGTATACCAGCCCTCTAAAGAGTATCCTACTCGTCTTGTGAAAGGGTGTCTAGCACTGCTGGGAGCCAGTCACACTCCCTCTCTCGGCTCCAATGAATGTACTCCTCTCTCACCTGTATACACCTAAAAATACACAAAATAGAGCAAGTTAGCATCCGAATGACATTAGAAAAATTATGAAATCACATAGAAATGCTAAAAATGCAAAAACAATCTCAAACAAGTATTCTTTTGACATTCTGTGAAGAACCGCCGCCCTGAGCAGGGTAGCGGTTTCGCAACCGCCGCCTTAAGGGTGGCGGTCTTGTAACCGCCATCCTGAATAGGTGGTGGTCGTGTAACTGCCGCCTTGGGCAAGGCGGCGGTCGTGTCTCGAAAACCCATGCAGGTTTTATATCCTAAAAAGGCTTTAAAACATGAAAAAAGACCATTTTAACTAAAAACAAAGCCTACCCAATAGGTGCCCCCCCTAGATGGACCTTTTGAACCTAACATTTTCAAAAATAACCCCCCCATGACAAAGATTTTAGCATTTTAAAAGTTTGGAGGAAAAAATTATAAATTGAGGAAAACTAACCTATGATCTCGCAGGTCGATGATTTTCTCGTGGAGGCATGATCGCTATCTTGTCACGAACATTTTGACTCTACTCTCGTAAGAAACTGTCACTGTGGGTCCCAGAGCTCAAATTCAATCAAATCAACACGTGCAAATGAATAGGAAAATGGGCCCACTTTCATATATATAGCAGCCTAACTTGTTTTGAATCCCCCTTTTTGTAGGTTTGGAGCACCGACAGAGGTAAGTTCTTACCCCCGCACAAATGGTACGCCCTCATTTCCCATTATTTTAGCATTTATTTTCTGATCTATCTTGTCTATCTACACTTGAGTTCTCTTTTCATTTTGTAGGGAGCGGGAATTTTGGATGGCATCATTTCAACACACAGACGTATCATGTATAACTTCCAACTTCCCATTTCGGGACCGCCATACTCGGACCCACCGTTTTACGCCTCTTCATGGCTAAAACACTTCTCCGAGGGGGCAATATGTACGTACCCTAATTTGTGGGGTACTACACCGTCAGAACAACGTAACACATGCCCCAATGATGATATAGGTCTCCTCGCAAGGTGTTCGGGATCCAGAGAAGCTGCCCAAGTGTGTGTTAACATCCCGCATGCCCCGCTTAGCCCCTATGTGCTTTGTTGTTCCCTTTTCCCCTCCTTTCCTTTGTGTTTTTCTCTTCAGTGACGAAACCGCCACCTTGCCTAGGTGGCGGTCTCGTGATTGCCGCCTAGGAAGGGCGGCGGTCCTGTAACCGCCGCCCTGCTCAAGGTGACGATCCTTCACGCGTTTTCCAGAATGCTCTTTTAATGTGACTCACATAAAATTTCAATGTTTACCAGCTTTTTTCACCACCTTTGGCTTGCATTAATGATTCTGGTTCCCTGGAATAGTGTTTTGTCATTGTTTATAGTTTAAGAGATCAATTTGGTTTTTACCTTGGGTAAATGCAAATTCTATAAATAGTGGGCTTGTGCTCAAGCCAATGGCCCCTCAAAATTTTCCTCTGAATTTCTCATTGCGATAGATTAGTCTTTCATTTTGCTTAGAATTCTTAGTTTCATTCATTGCCTGCCTAGTTAGTGTTGATTTGCTGTTAGGAAGCCACATATCCATCTTGTGCAAGTGTTATTGATATTTCATCAGACCCATTGGAGTAGGATAGTCTGTTTCTCAATAGGAAGCCATTAAAGTTGTAGGTTTTGTTCTTTAAATAAGATAGTTTTAGGTTCTGGATATTTTATGTTACATGACTCGCAATAAATCCCGCTAGGAATTACATAAGCCAAGCTCTGTACTCTTGCGCTATCTCTCTCCTACTCACATTGTATTCAGTCTGTATCCTAAGTTTCCTTTGTCCCAATATCTACTTCTGTTGATGCTAGCATGACATGCTTTTCTGGATCCACGTGAGCATGAAGGAGCAAGGAGATCACACTGAGGGGACAAAATCACACACACCATTGGATTCACCACTGTTCTGCAGAATCCAAGTTCTAGCTTTCAAAGTTCTAATTAGAAGCATATCAAATAGAGTAGCCAATCACTTTATTTCAATCAATTTTACTTTCGATATCGCCAGGGAAGCTGTGGGGGTTGATAGTTTCTAAGAAACTATGATTCATTCCTCACTTCTGAGGTAGGATCGAGAGTCTTTCAAATAGATTAGATTAGTTATTTCTTTGTTTAGAATAGATTTACAACTGCACAAGCAAGTAGCTATACTCGGTTACTTTGTTTGTTTTAAATTCGTCAATAGATTAATTGTTAATTTCTAGATATATTAGAATAGCTGCTCCTTCAATTTCATTCATTTAAATTCATCAGAAAATTACAAAAATAGAGAAGTCATTTATGCAATAGAAACACTTTACATAGTTAATTTCACTTTACTGCATTTGGTTTTACGTTGTTGCTTTTTTTATGACAATCATGGGACCTAGAGAGCCCAGAGAATATGTATTCGAGCCAATCATGCCCCAACCCAATCTCATCATAGCAATAACTGATGTAGATCAGAATCTTAGGATCCAAGTCTTCCAAACAATGGTAAACTTACAACAAATCAGTTCCCAGTTACATGGGTTGAACAGAAGACAACCAAGCACACACGTTTTGGTCAAATCAACCAAACTACAGATTACCCTAGATATATACCCACATGACTGTGGAAGGGCTTGAAAGAGAGTAAACATTCGGTTGTGATCCTTTGGTCCCACAGCCATATGCAGGAGACACTCTCACAGATATAGATACCAGCTTAAAAATTCAAGTTACACGAATGCCTGTGAGATACTCTGAAAAGGTCAAACAACTATTAATTTTAAATATAGAGGCTGAGAAAGCATATGACTATTGGATACTATGGATTAGGGACTGAATCTACACATGACCATAACAGGACCACAATGAACACAAATCTATGGTTGTGACCCACAAATCTCACAGCCCAACGAGTCCATAGGTGAATCAGACATAGATGCTAGCCTACGTACATTAGTATTCAGATCTACTCCACTTCCACCTATCATCATCGAAGAGTTATCCTTATTAGACATAGCAGCTAACGAAGCTAAGGAGTTCTGGACTAGGCTAGAGAATCACCCATAGAGTCAATTATATTCCACCCTATGACCTTATCTGGAGACATACACGAAACTATCCCAGGTTATTTTCCACGTATTCCATAACCCATAGATTGAATCATGCCAGAGCTCGATATTGATTGGAGCCTTCAAGAAGTCATCCTTACTGATCGATCTATCACACCAGTTCAGGTTAAGAGGGCCTTCTTTTCCTTAGATTGGCAATTTCCACTAGTGTGCATCGAAGACATCAGATTTCCTAACTAGTTTTTCTACATCCCACACATATTCAATCCCCACCGGATGTCTCGGCATGACCTCGGGAGGTCGGGTGCGAGGAAAAGTTACTTGTAGATTCTCACGCTCACTTGTCACTTTTCCATTGTACAGGTACCTAAGTGTGTTGTGACATATAGCACATTTTTCATTCTATTCTCACTAAAATATGTAAGGGGTATCTAGAGACTTTATGAAAACAATCATCTCTCTAGATAATTCTTGAATAAGTTGTTAGATTCCTTATGATACCCATCCCTTAGTTAATTGAGAACCTAATTTCCTTTTTGGGTCTATATAATCTTTATTGGTGACTAATCGCATCCAATTCTCTTAGGAATAGTTCCAATCTCTCCTCCCATGTTCATCAAAAAATGAACCTCCGTCTTTGGAAAGACAAACAAGTGTATTCCTTCCATGATTTTTTTCTTTCAATTTTAATAATTTTAATAAGCTAAATTGTTTCTATATGGATGTTGACTACACTCTATGTTGCATATTTTCATATTGTGATCTTGTAACCACCTCAAGAATATCATGCAATTGAGAATATAAAAAAGTGTTTTTATAGTTAGGTATTATTTTACTTAACGAAATAAAGTTCCATTTCCTATCTCAAATGGAGATAAAATCCAGACATATAAATTTGAAATTTAATCATGCTTGATAATGTCAATAATAGTTAAATTCTTAAATCAAGGCTTATGTACATATTTTTATCCTATTTTTTATATCCCTAGTCTTATTGCAATAATTTTTCTCTCATTTTCAAATATAATTCACTAATGGAAAAGATTACATTAGAAAAAAAATAATCACGGTAATTTTACACCCTCACACTCCTTGCATGGACCAAATTGCCAAATGATTTTGTATGAAGTTAGTGGTTTATTTCCATGTCCTTATAATGGTAATTTTCACAATATTAATTTTTTATGGGTCATTAATTTGTATTCTGTCAGACCCAGTCATAAATTATACCTAGAGAACCTTACATAAGAATTTTCAAACACACACATTTACTCAACTTTTTAAAGCATTGCTCAAGAAAATATCTCTCAAAATTTCATCAATCCATCCTAAATATATATATATATATATATATATATATATATATATATATATATATATATATATATATATATATATATCCCATACAAAAGTATAAAGCACTCAAATAAAGGTTCTAAAGTCAATAATTTCAAGACAAATACCATGAAAGACATGTCAAGAACTAAGTACGTAATTCATTTCAAAAATTACCAAGTGATTGAATTGTCAAATATAGTTTCATCTATGCAACTATCACATCTCTAGGTTGATAAGTACATGTATTATTAGGAATATTTAGAGTAGTTCCAATGTAGGAGGTGTATACATTTCACTTAAACCCAAAAAATATTATTCTTACAAGGGTTTCACCCCATGATAATGGTTGTGGGTAATTTTAGATGATAGAAAAGGTTTTCACACATTTATGAGATTTAATATATTTCACTTAGGAATATAAAATTTAGTTGTAAGGGTGCCAAAATTTCATATATCCATTTTTTTCCTTGATATAATGGGTAGTTAGGGATGGAAGTGCTAAATGGTTTAGTCTGAATTTAAAGGCTTGGTCGCATTATATTTTTCACTACCATAATTAAAAGCAAACCATATTCATGGAATTTTCAATTTTTTCATTAATATTTTATAGTGATATAAACTTCCAAATCATCTAAATAGCTAAGTACACACTTTATTATGATTTTCTATATTTAGCACATGTTCAAATTGATCGATCTAGTAAATTTATATATACGTGTATATTTTGTTCTGCATAGTTAATTGGTAATGTTAATATACATCTTGTTTCTAACCTTAATATAGAATTTAAATAATAATTCACACTTATTTCATTTTGGGGTTGACTCAATGATCCAACTATACACCTAAATGTAATTAATGTCAAATGTAACATTAAATATAATGAACATGAATACAATACAAATATTGTTACACATATCATATGCTTCTTTCAATACATAACTATTTTCACACTTCATCGATGTCAAGTTGAATATGTTCAAATTATAATAGTGAAAAGATAATTTTTTGAAGAAAAATTCTAGTGATGCATTGTTAACCAATCATATTTGGTTGATTGAAAAAACATGTGGTATAATTTGTACAATTGATGTGATTAAGAGGATATTTTGGGTGAGTGAGGATGTCATAGTTGTAAGCGTTATAACCATAACATGCCTTTTGACATGACATTTATATGTAGATGTTTGTGGGCCTACAAGCAAAGGAATGTCAGTGCCACAACAAGATCTTTGAGATGAGACAGAGGATTTAAAGATATAAGGCCCCCATTTATATAAGTAATAAAATATAAATTTACTATACTTCGGTAATATATACATTATTCTTATATTATATAAAAATGAAAGTATTGTTATCCATGGAATATTTAAATATTTTGTATTTATAAGATTATTTTAATAAGAAATGTGAAATTGGTTATAAATATTGTAAAAAGATCATATTTTCATTAATTGAGAAGGCAAAACAATTATGTAAGTTGTCATTATAATATAATTTAAATTTATTATTATGAAATTGTGTGGTTGATTTCTTATGATATTCGATTAAATGAGTTTAATGAAGAAGTGAATTTTTAATTTAAATTGTTTACAGTTATGATAACAAATGTGATGTACAATTAAATTTAATATAGTTATCGAAGTACATATGAATTTATGACAATTGTGTTCTAAAACTTAATATAATGGTATTTATTCACAAGTTTAAGTTAGTATGTTTTCTTTCTCAAGCTTCTCATCCCTTCCTTTGAGGCTTCACAAATAAGAAACTTTGTAATTTCATTTGAATACATGCCTTATGACCCCAAGTTAGATATGCCTCTTTAGTGTATCTTAGAATTCTAGTTACATTTTTGAAAGCCCCATTCATGTAAATTATCAATCACATTTTAGTTGGTAGGTTTGGATGCAATATCATATAAAACTTAATGTTTTGTTATCCTTATGCCATTCTGGATGAAAAAAAAATAGAAGTGGAAATCCTACTTATGTAACATGATTGATTGATTTTCATATTAGTATGTCATGCTTTCTCGACATTCCCTTATCCTCACACATGACATAATAATCCCAATGATTATGAATTATTCACTCTAAAAATAGTCCTTACTACCCCAAATTTAATATGCCTCTTTAGTGCAACCTTGAATTGTTTCTAAAAATCTAAAATTCTCATTCATTCAAACATTTATTCTCACATTAGTTATTAGGTTTGGTTTGTGGATACATCTAAAAGCGTGCCAATTGATATGTACCGGGATCCTTATAATGACCCTCCTACTAACATTTAATATTTTAGTGATTTTTTACAAATTGAGTTTGTTTACCTTCTCGTCCTTCCCCTTTCATCCTTAGTCATTTCACAATCCCAAAACAACCCATTTAATTTCCTCTTAATGTATTTTTCCTATCTTGAGTTGGATATGCCTCTTGATTGCATCTTGGAATTCATTTTATAACTATATATCCTTGCTCATTTACAAAAATTCCATGCATTAATTTGTATATTTTGTAAGAAATTTAATACACTAATTACCCTAATATATCGTGATCCTTATTGTAATGGGGGCAATATTACATCCGGCATTTTCGGGCTTTATGTATACAATGGTTGGTTGATTTGAGTATGAGTATGTTTCCTTTTTCACATTCTCCTCTCCTCCTATATAGGGCTCTATAAGCCCAAAAATGTCATTTAATTTTTTCTAAATTCATGGCTTACTACCACAAATCCGATATGCCTATTTAGTGGATCCCTTATAAGTTTGTAGGTTTTTTGGTGGCAACATGCAAACTAGATTATAGCATCATCCTTATGACAATGGATGTGACTAAAAAATTAATGTGGCGCTCCTATTGACACAATGGTTGACTGATTACATGATTAGTATATTTGTTTTCTTAGTCATTAAATCTTCAAACCTTTGTGCCTTTCTAATCCATATCATGAAATCCTCAATTTGAGTATACCTCTATGTTTACTTGCTCGGCCTTCCCCTATCCATCTTTCGACTTCAAAGTTAAAAAACAATTTGATTAATTTTCTCTAAACACACAAACTTATCTTATAATTACTACTCTAAAAACCTCATTCATTCCTTACTACATATTCCATGTTTAAATTCTTATAATTAACTATAATATCTTAAATGTAAATATATATATACTAAATTAGTTTGTTCCTTTTATGAGGAAATGTGAATCCCTTTGTGATGTTCACATTTAAGATATCATCTTAATTATATCAAGATATATATTTTAAAAAATTTATTAATGTGAGATTAGACATGTAATATGTAGTCATGAATATATATTAGTTATTAATATTAATTTTTACAATTATTAAATAACAATAATTGTAGTGCCCACTTTTATTTGACACATTTTGATACTAATCATGATATTGTTGATTATATTATGGAAATGATTATGGACCTTATTATAGTATGATGTTAGATGTTAGATCATGGATTATTGTTGACTTGATTCAGTTATGATGCATGATGATTATTAGAGACATTTTAGATATTGTGAGTATACCTAGAAATGGAAATTATTGGATGATGATATAGTTGGTGATAAAACCATAAATGATATTGTTGAATTGCTTTGATGTTGTTTTGATTCACCTAAATGATTTTGGGAATTATATTTATATTATTTTGGATGTTTTGATATGGCCATGAGGCCGAAGAAAGTATTTGTGTTTTACAGGTTAAACTATCACAACAAACATCAGGGGATTGCAGACCAACCACATTGGAATTCTAGATGAATTCAACAAGGTCACCATAGCAACTAATATTTGTTTGTGCGTGTTTGTGTGTGTTAGGGATTTCCATGGGGGGGATCAACTTTAGATGTGACCAAGGGGTTTTATGTTTTTCTTTTATTTGGTTCCTTTATGTTTAATTTTTGCATGTGTTTTATGTGGTACACTTACCCTTTCATTATTTATTTAATGTGGTGTTAATATTGTGAGTAATCATATTGTTTAGTTATTTAATTAAAAGATGTCATAAGAATGTAATTAATAGAGTTTTTGGCCATGTTTTAAAGTGTTGTAAGAATGTGTAAGTAATGTGTAAGTAATATGTAAGTGATGTGTAAGTTAACTTTTGAGTGTGAAACACTCCACCTTCTTGGAAATTCGAATTTGTCCTTGGAGGCTGATATTGGAGGCTTATGGGACAAGTTAATTACTAGCCATACCTATGGTTGGAGAGTTAAAATTAGAATTTTATAATGTATTTTGGGAAGACAAATTATAGGTTTTAATTACACTTTTCTTACATGATTCAATTTCAGTCATTTGGGGTGTGGGTTGGATTTGAGTGTGTAAGTAAACTATCATATTCTTCACCCACCTATTTATTATGCATTGGAGAATGATGTTGACTTTTGGGGTTGGGGTTGAGGATGTGTGATTTAGCATCCTACATAGATCCACCTCATCCTCTTCTCTTCCCTCTTCTATCAAATATGAATTTCTTGTCTTATTTTTTATTGCTTCACTTGGGAGACTTGATTCTTGGAAGAATTTTCTTGTTGTTTGGGAGCTCTTGCTTGAGGGAGTTTTGGAAGATTGTTATATGCTTGTGCTTGGCTCTTTTTGGATTTCTTATGTTGGGATAGAGCTTGTTGTTTTGGAATTTAGAATAACTCCATCATGGAGAGGTAAGAGCTTGACTCATGAAATGCTCTTCTTATATATATGTAAATGTTCATGTGTGAATGTCTTGGCATGTTTGTGGGTTGTTGGATAGATGGCCTAGGAATGGTGTAGGAGAAGACTATGGGGCTATTTTGTGGGAGGAACAAGTGTGTTTTAGGGAGGTATAAGGGTAGAGGGAGTTGGGATTTGGGTTCCACCTTACAAATAAATAGCTTGCATTTCAGTACTCGTTATGGGGTGCCATAAGAGGTTGGGAAGGCATAAGGAATGTCAGGGTTTTGATATACTATATTTTGGTGGTTTGTAACTCAGGTGGTGATACCCATTTCCCCGTTTGGGAGGCATAAGAAGCATCCCCCATAGTTCTTACTCCTTTGGCTTTCTTGATGAAGCCTTAGAATTGTTCGTAATGGGTTAATGTAGTTGTAAAACTACATTTTGTTTTGGACTATGTTTTTTTGTGATAATGTTGCTTGTATGTTTGTGGAAGCCTATTGTTGTCATGAGTTGGATCACACATTTTATTGCATTGTGGTTGAGGCTTAGGGGTCAATGAAGAAGGATGGATTCTCTTCTTAATTGGATGCCTTGGTTGGGTGGAGAGCGTTATCTTTCCCCTACTCCTATTGTGATTAATTTGGAAGAATGAGAAGAATGTATGTTGATGTTCTGGAGCTGAGAAAAGACAATTTTACAGTCCCTTATGAAATGAAATCTCGTTGTAACCTTTCCCACTTGAAGTGGATGAACTTTTAAATGTTTGAAATGGAAATACATTGTACTGATTGCAAGTGGAAATTAGAAATGTAAAAGAGTTATACTATGTATTCTGTTTTAGAAAGAATGATATTGTTTTGTATACTGTATTTTGAAATCAAATGGAAAGGAGGTTGTATGAGTTTCATTAGAATTATTGGAAGTGTTTACCTTGTTCATATGATATTCTTCCATTGGAAATTTGTGTTTATTATGCACTAGGAAGTCCCTGTTTTGAGATTGGAAATGTGAAACACGTGAGAAGAAAATGTATTATTTTGTCCTATATATAATATATGTTTTGGAAGAAATAAAAGAGGGAAGATGTATAATTTCCTTTTGAAATCAATAAATGAATTTAATACTTTTCTCAAATTGCATTATTGTATTGAATATGATTATTTCAATGTATTGGAATCTCTGCTCGAAAGAAGTAAATGCGTATTAAGGAAAGTGTATAACTCTGTCTTTGAAATGTGAAAAAATTGAAATCAGAATTGCATTTTGGTCTTGAATAGTTTGATTTGAATCAAATAAAATATGTTAGATTGGAATTGGAACGTATTCTAAATACTTGGAGGAAGAAATGGCAAATAGACCCATCAAAATTTGATCCCTGTTACTTGTAATTTCAAACTGGCAATTATCTAAACCAAAAAATACACAGTTCAAACCTGCAACAATAAAATAACAAAAACACTTAAAGGAAATATGTCAAAACTTAGTAGGCCCTAAACGAGTTTAAATAGACTAAAACACTTAAAGGAAATATGTCAAAACTTAGCAAAATCGGGCTCAAACCGTTTATAGTCGTTCTGCTGTCAAGAAAATGTAAATGTTCAAATTGCAAATCAATCAGACAAATTGAACCTGGAATCATTTCTTAAATCTATTTAGGAACAATCCTCCATGTCTATTCGACATGTTGAGAGAGGAAGAAGATCAAATTGGACAAATCTCACAAGTTAAGAATTACCAATTCACACTATATAAGCCTGCAGGCCGTTTTCTTAAAATTGACCCCTTAAAATTTGTCAAAATCAAAAATTAATAATCCCTGAGTCAAAAGGATGTCAATAGTTTTCTAGAAAGTCCTCGCTTTCCTAAAACTGAGCTTTGTATCAAAAGTTATGGACTTCTGAAGTTTGTTTCACTTGGTGTTAAAATTTTGGGAAAAATTTCCTTGGCAGACCCGCGGCCCAAATTTTTCCCTTAAGCACTTAGGAAAATTTTTGGAAAAATTTTCCAATTTTTTCCCACCATCCTGCCGGCCCACAACCAATCAGAGGTTGCCACGTGGCACCATGAGGTGTTAGCGGAGGGGCGGATCCCTTTTTTTAACTTAGCGCTTTCAGGAATTTTTGGGAAAATTTTCTAAATTTTCCCCACTGGCCCGCAACCAATCAAGTGATACCACGTGGTGTCATGAGACATCGGTAGAGGAGCGGGCCCCTTTTTGTCTTTTATGTCTCAAAATTTTTTCCAATTTTTCTACGTTGTCCCGCTGGCCCGCAGCTAATCAGGTGCTACCACATGGCATCGCGAGGTGCCGGCGGAGGCGCAGGTCTATGTACCCTCTTAGCCCTTCAAGGCGTTAAGCAAAATTACTCCCCGCCGCCCCACTTTCCCCGCGTTGGCTTAGGTGATGCCACGTGTCCTCTACGGACTCACGGGAGCGTGGGCGCAAAATCCGGTTTTTACCCTGTGCGGGAGAATTTACAAATTGTCTCCTACTGCCCTACTTTTCCTCGCTTTATTTCGCGCTGCCTTAGGGAGTGCCACGTGTCCCTTGTGGACTTGCGGACACACGGAAGCACAGGTAAAAATGTGTTTTTTTTTCCCCACACGGGAAAATTTACAAAGGGCTCCCCGTGGCCTGCCAACCTGCCCATAGGGCAAATTTTCACCCCTAAGCCCACATGCCCGTTCTTGGGGAAAATTTTCACCACAAGGCTCGCCGGCCCATAACTTGAAAAATATGAGGAGTTAGGAGGACTTCTTTATATCAATGGAAAGGTGAGGAAATTTCCTATCCAAGGGAATGATTTAGGAAAATTTTGAATGCGTCAAGTATGAGAAAAATCATGTTGAAATGTTGAGCCTATTAGAGAGTGGGTATGGTGGGTAATTGCCCTCTAAACCTAATTGAAACTTTTAACCCTAAAATTTTGGACTTTATGACCTCTAATAATTATTAATATAAGAAAAATCTACTCTAGTAGATTAGAATTGTTCCAGAACCTGTTAGTGACAATTGTTGTCTTGTACCCTGGTTGTAGATTCTTTTACATAATTTTCCTAACTAATCCTAAGTTGTTCTTGGGTCTCAAGTAGATTGTTTTAACGGGTGTTACAATAATGGCCTCTCCATGATAAAAAGTAGATTATCACAACAAACAATGTTAATCTAATGTTATGTTTCTCAATACAAAATTAAATATCAATATATCTTTTTATTTTCATTTTTTTATTTATTTTTATATTTTAATGGTCTGTAGCATGTTTTTAATTTATCGGACCGTACATTAAGGTCATCACATTGCACAGGCTGTTTGCAGCTTAGAAAATCAGTAAGCTATAAAACTTTCTAGTGTGTATAATATATATATATATATATATATATATATATATCTGTGTGTGTGTGTGTTGGGGGGGCGGGGGAGGGCAGTGAGGGGGGATAATTTTTTTGTAATAAAAAATGTCAATTTGAACTGAAATTGCTGGCCTACGATGCACCGTTAATTTGAAATTCAGATTTTCATGTTTATTTTTTTGTTTTTTGTTTTTTTTTTAAGTTGATAATGTGTGATTCGCACCTGAGTTGGCATTCGTTAGGTGGATCTGATCTTGCAGCCGCCATGCCCAGCAAGTTACGTTCAATAAGTCTCTGAATTATTGCAGAAAAAAAAGAATGGGTTTAACTCTTGAACGTTACTGTATTAAGACAGTGTTGTCGTTCATGGTGGATTTGTTCCAACTGGATCACATGATTAACAGCTGCTTCATGACATCATCTATTTCCTGTCAACATCTGCGGTGTAAGTTTCTGAGTTCTAAAACATTATGAGGAGGCATGACTGAACATTACGAGAATGACAGCAGCTTGTGACTCATTAGTTTCTTCCAGTAAATCTATATACTTTTACCATTAGTTTCTGTTTGAAAATTTATTATTTTTGTTTGTGTTTTATTTCGATATGATTTATACAATATATAAGTTAAAAATTTCTTAAATCGAAATGTTTTTATTATAATAATAAATATCCAATCAATAACAAATTTGAAATCTTATTTTAATGTCATCAATATTAACAAATAGTGATATGATATTATTTTCTAAATTTTTATTTGTATTAATGATATATTCAATATTTTACCAATTTAACAAAATATTATTATTTTAATTTATAAAAACCTTTCGAATACATTTATATATATATTAAATTTGTTGTTTTTCGAGATATATTTGACTTCAGTTTATTGTGTTAACTAGTGAAAGCAAACTAATTATTAAAATTACCATCATATTGTTTTCCTTATTCCAAAGAAATATGTTCATTCTCTCCGAACATTATACATTATTTTCTAATAACAATTTAAAATCTACTAACTACATGGTGTCATGATTCAACTATCAATCTAATATATATGTACTAACGTTACATATGGTGGCTAAATAGTCTATCTAACATATTTGAGAGGCATCCAGAGTTTTACACAAACAAGCCAAGCTTTCTATTATTATAATGTATTGATTCTTCCTTTATATAGATAATTTTCTTTTAAAAATATTGTTAATTGGTTATTGGTTGATTATGAAATTGTTTGGTTTCATAATATTTTAAATAGTATTTGCATATTTTTTTCCAGCATCTAAAAGAAAAAATCAAAATTCAACCAAAAAAAATGATTGAATAAATATCCCTCAAAATTTAATAAATAAAGTTTCAAAAGAATTAATATTAATTAATTTTAAGAAGAAAAATTATACCAAAAATATTTTTTTAATTAACAAAAATTTCATTAATATTTTTTTTACAAAAAAACTAAAAATACATATTTATATTTATTTAAAATAATCTTTTAAAATTGTTTAATATTATTTTTTGATAACATCCAAAATTAATGTATTTGTGTATATATATACAAAATTTATTAAACATATTTATAAATTATTTTGTGCTGTGGATTTTATAAAATTTGGTATATTTATATCTCTAACTTTAATATTTCCATCATTATACACTATATGAATATTAATTTTTTAAATATTTCAAATACAAATATTTTATACACTTTGATTTAATTAAATATTTATTTATGAATAGAGTTAAAATTTTATAATTAAATACTATTGGTATTTTTTGTGAAGTTATTTTATTTAACTTTCATTTATAGAAACCCATTTTATCTTTATATGGCTCAAAAACATTGATGGCTTGTTTGAAATTTTGATGATTAATTAGTATTCTCTAGTCACTAACATTAATAGAAGGTCAAAATACATTCAATGTTCATGTTAGGTTCCTACAGGTGTCCGTAGCAATGAAACATATTTCTAGTTAAATTTTAAATGGGAATGTTCATCTTGTATAATACTTCAACGTACAAACTAATTGTAATTGTATGTAGTGTATAAGGAAAAAATTTACAATTGTAATCCATTTATGATCTATGAAGTTGAAATATGCAATGATCATAATCAAGTAGAATAGTTATTGTTTTATGGGAAAGACTAGATAAACATTGAACATTCTCATGACTTGGTTATATTCAATGGCACCAATACTTTTCCCACTGTAATAGCCCTACCTTCCTCCCTTATCTCAGTGACTCTTATGTTGTATATTAAGTTTTTGCTAATATGTATTTTTATCATAATGACAAAGCTTCATTGGTCTCAACACCATCTCTCCTCATCGACCATGTTAGTATATATTTTTGAGACACGCTGAAATTAAATTAAATGCAATGACATATTGTGATACATATACCCTCCAGATGAAATCAAATAAAAAGAATTTATAGACACCTTCATACAAGGGAAAAAGGAAGTTTTTCTTAAACAAGCGTAAAACGATTCTCAACAAGATATTATGTGTTCCTTTTTTTTTACACCTAGTTTGACTATGCTTTTAGGTAATACAATGCTCCAAAACAACCAAGCATTTGAATCAACTCAAAATATTTTCATCATCATGTCTTCGATTATTTATTTATCAATTATTACATCCTTAATCTTTGATCAAATGAAGATCATGATGTGGATAACATTAGAGAATAATCTTAAAAACATACTCCTAAAGTTTTAGCAGTCCATATCATAGACTTGTTCAACTCATACATAGTGCTCTCTGGATTTCCACCTTAATTACATTCCACATCATCCATCCCACCTATAAGAGTATGGACATGAATTACCCTAGTAGTTACGAAAATATTATTGTTGTTCATGGTGTACCTTATCTAAGATCTTTTCCAAAACTCTAGATATCGATATATCTAGATATAAAGAGAAAGAGAAGCTGGGACAAAAAGGACATACAATATTTAGAATGGACTAGTGTACTAGTGATGATATATTCACATTGACCTCTATCATTGGTAAATCTTAGTTAAATAAGCATCAAATATATTTTTTTGTTATATACTTCCACGAGGCCTTTCATACAGTTCCTATGAACATTCTAGTGAAGAGGCTTAAGGATTTAATTCTTCTACCCTTTGTGGTTTTAGTTACAATGGCACTAACTGAGACCATTTCTTGCAAGATATAAATGATGGATATTTATTTAAAGGAATTATGGAGTACCATAATAGTTATCAAAGGTTTCCCAATCTCTACAACTCTATTTGATCTTTATATTAATGAGATGGAGGAAATAATTTGCAACACGAGTGCGACATATGGTTTCCTACTCTTTAGATTCTCTATTTCAATTCTTGTATTTATAGATTATAGTGTTATTTTGAAGTCTAATTTAATGGGAGATATCCAAAAATAATTTTATTTTTTATCCTTGTTCAGTGATAGGCATCTTAAATGGAATTTTGGTAAAATAAAATTCACGGCTTTCAACATCTATACCAATATAAAATGTGAGATTATTATTATATACAAAAAAGAGAGGGTTGAGAATGTATCTTCATATGTATTTGGGGTCCCATTATCTATACCATGTTTTAGTTTTGATTCACTAATATATTTTAAATTGAATAAGGGGTTTTCAGGTCCCAACATCCTTGAAAAGTATTTTTTTAACTTCATTTTTAGGACATTCAAATGAAGATTCACCTCAATCAATAATTGATTGTGTCTATCCTCTTGTTTGGGGCCATACCTTCAAGTTGAAGTTAAAAATAGGATAGAGTGTGATTATCATAATGTTGTAAAACATATTCATCTATTACCATGAGGTAAATCACTGATGCCATCATTTTTTACATAATTTTTCATAACACCACTCACCCCTAAAATTATGTTTCATATGGTTACTATGATTTACAAAATCATATAATTAAGTTACTCCCAAAGAACAAATATTTGATATCCATACCTTTCTTTCATATCATCTATGGAGAAGAAAATCCAAAGTGTTTATTCATGTCGTTATGTGAGAACCACCTCAATTGTTCCCCTCAAATATCCTTATATTGATAAGAAAATTCACATAAATATCTTATGGATGCTCCTCATATATATATATATATATATTATATATATATATATATATATCTATATATATATTATTATATATATATAGAGGATATATATATATATATAGAGATATCTATCTATCTATATATATATATATTATATATTATTATATATCTATATCTATATATTGAAATTCATATTTACATTTACATATCATACCTCTAGGCCACATTGACCAATCTAAAAAAGATGCTTTCCTCAAAACTCAAAAATTACTTTGAATGATATCTTCACCTCATTGGTGTGTTCATCCAACCCCATGGGAACATAAAACTACAATTACCTTGTATCTTGACAGTTCCTCTTGTGAAACTTAGAGTTTTTTCCCACCAATTTTGTATTGAGATAGACCATAGTATCCATCATAACCATTGTATTTCACATATTTTCTCTTCGATGTTATATATCAAGGAACATACTTTTAGTTTCAAATTATCTCATTATACTTTAATACTCACAAATTTTAGCATGTTAAAGGTCTACACCAACTTCTCAAGTATCTTATAAACCAAACTTTCATGATAAAAGTTAGCAATGGAAAAGAAAATATAATTAAAATCATGGATATGTATGAAAATTTCATGTAAATGTTCCTAATATACATCCCACCAAAAAATAACTTCTCGTCAAACCATGGTGGATAATGATGGGAGGTATATATAGAGGTTTTGTAAGTCCTACATAGAGGATCTCTCAACTCTTCTATATTAAGATGTTGATGGAAAATTGTGTGGGAGGAAGAAGAGGGGTAAGGAATATTTCCTCCATTAGATATAAGAGGGGAAGACTCAACATAGTGATTGGTATTTTCAAAGGTATTGCTAGGATTAGGAATGTTTCAGACTTCTTCATTTCTAGTGTTGTGATTTTGAAGTCTTATTATGATGTTGAGGTATTTATAATTTTGAGATTTAGGTTTCATCATTTTTGGATTGTCAAATGTACAAATAAGATAATATTTCCTCTTAGCCTACTTGAAGGTATCCTTCATCTTGATAAGAGAAAAGGGATTTACTTTATACTAAAGGAAAGTTCCAATGACACAAAGAAAGATATAATAAACATTGTTCTCAGAAAATGTCTTTTTAATTTTGTTACAAATATTCTTCCATAATTTGATGAAGGATTGTACATTTTTATTATCATCCTATTTGCAATTAATACATATGTTCAATTCATTCTCTAATATATATTGAGAATGTAATTCCTTAAGTATTATATTTACTAAACCCTTAGATTAAAGAATGGATCTAGGTTTAGGATTTTGATTCCAATAAAAATCTATTATTGTGAGGATCTTACCCAAGAGCTTGGTAATGGCATATGAATTATCTTTGATCCAATCTTTGTAAAATTTTGTAGAGGATTTTATGTGATGCTTTTAGTCAAAGTATCTTTCATAAGTAAGAGAAAGAGAAATGATTTTTATATCCAAAGTAGGTATATAAGGATCCAAATATCACCTCTTGATAGATTGGAACTCCTTGTTAGTAATGGGAGATTGTGCAGTGGGATATACTACATGAGGTATTGGAGTAAACTAATTATGATAACACATTGAATTTTTTTATTTATATTATGCATGAAAGAAAAGTTTTAATTCATTTTAATAATTTTGGTGTTAGCACTAGTTTCTTGCCAACTCATTTGGTCAAAGTGTTTCAAAGTAAAATGAGTTAGATCATTAGAGTAATTTTAAGAATAATTTTGACATGCACATATGCTAGAAACAACCAAATGAGAAGTATTGTTATAAGAATATTTTCTCCTAGTGGATTTTTATGCCTCCCTATTTTTTATAATTTATTTATTTGTAGAATATGTATGAGGCTCCAAGATCCAAATATTCTTAAAAAATATTTAGGAAGGAACTCTACATAATAAAAAAAACAAAGACCACAATTTTCATAATTAATTCAAGAGGTTGACCATGAAAAATGTGGTAGGCTAGGATGAATGTTTGCCTAGTGAGAGTATAAACATATTATTATTTCTTTTATTCCTCTTGTTATAATTGCTCCTGTTGGAATCTATTGTTAGTATTGGAATGATTATTCCTTAAATTGTTTACTTTTATCCCTATTTTTTCGGTATTGGTGTTGGTGATGTTGCTAATGAATTAGAAGGGAACATGATTAAGGGAGTAATCCCAATTGTTACTTTGGGAATTATTGTTTTGTTGATAATGGTGAAAGTTAAAGATATAATTCATGTTGGTGTTTTTAAGGAAATATTGTATAAGATATAGGGAATATTTTGGATGATTTCATAGTTTTGAATAAATAGGAGATAAATATGCAAATCTAAATCAATCAAAAGAAAGAGTAAGATATGTTAGGTTCACCAATGAGTTTGAAAACAAATTAAGGCCTAATATAACATTCTTGTATCTATCAATAATGGGTGATATAGCATAGAATAATCAAAGGGTCCATGCTAAATATGCACACCTTAGGGTTATATGTTACAAAATATGTAGAGATAAGAATGAGATAGTCCACAATATGTAAGAAATGCATGGTTCCGAATCCCATATATTTGGTCAGGTGGTGTCTTCTAACTAGGTTACAATAGTATGTTAATAATAAAAAGGAAATAATCATATTGTAACCTGATATATATTAATATAATAGGGTTATAACATTGGGTTGTAATGATCAATAGGTTGTGAAGGGTTGTACAACAAAAAGGGGGGTCTATAAGGAAATGATTGATTGAAAATTAATGTAATTGATCAATAATATTATTTTGTAATCTAATCAATATGTGACCACATACAAAAAACATCTAAATATGAAATTACACAAGGTAATAGAGAGGTTATATATAATCACCCAATTCATCCGCCATGGGAGAATTAACATCCCTCTAAGGTTAGAAAAACATTATGAGATATTTTATAAGTGGCATCACAAAGGAATACAAGAATACCTACATAAGGAACTTGTTGAATACTCTAAAAGAACCAAAATTTGGGGGAAATAGACAATAAGTGAAAATATTATGTTTAGGAATTTTAAGTACCAAATTCTCTAAGTGTAGAATCTAAAGAGATATATAAGACTAAATTTAAGTCATCTAAGGATTCAAGGGATGTCTGGTGAGCATTATTAAACCATATGATTGATGATTTTATTATGGAATGAGAATTCAAATGTTGAGATAGAAATCATGATTTTCCATTATAGTCTATTTTATATTAAAGTATTGATCATGGTTGATTCTATCAACTCTTAAACAATGCAAGGTAGATGAAAAAAACCATAATTAACACCATGAACTATGGGAAATGCACAATCAATGGGATTGTAAACATAGTCCTTATTTATGGAGGGATACTACATGATTCTAAATGGTGACATGCCAAAGCTATGTGTGTGTTGATATTGAATATGGTGTTGATTGTTACAATATATTAAGGTGAAATGCATAGGGAGAGTATAAAAGGACGACTCTAACTTAGGTATTAAAGCATTCAAGGTGTAATATTATTGGAATGCATGCTAATGGAAACTCATAAATACCACTTATAACAAATCAAATGAAACCATTTTTGGTTATGTATGTAACCATTTTTTGTCACTCCCCACTCTCAAAAGTGTTATTAAAAACACCATTTTGATAGGGCTAATACACAAATAGTGGTTGCAATGATCAAAATATATAAAATGTAAAACATTATTTGTATACACCAACATGGTAACTGTTAGCACAAAATCACAGCACCCCCCGAATGGCCCAGGTGTGGAGTGGGGCATTCGGTGTGATTGCACAACATGGGGCCATCTCTCAAGTTGTGGGACTTGAAAAACTTGAGATGGACCTCCGGAGAAAGCCAGTTCTTGCCTCCTAATCTACTTGCCACAAGCTACTCCACTACAGGAAGAACCTATCCTATCCTAATCTAACCATTCCAAGGGGACACAGAGAGAGATAGTAAAAGAGCCTACACTAAGCGGTGATATACCATAAAAGGAAGTGGTTGAATCACAAACCCAACCACCTGAAGTGGATAGAGGTGAGTAGAAGAGAGGGTAGACAAGATGCACCATAGACAAAAGATATATTTCACACAGAACACCACTTCAAAACCCATTAAACACATCTTCAAGGACCTGCAACAAACATCATAATATGCACAATATACCCTGCAATGATGAGAGGTGATGAAAGACAATAAAATAAGAAAAGGATGGATAGATGCATCAAAAAACAAATTTTATTTCTCCAAAATTTCACACAGTACATCATTAGTGGGCAAGAGGCAAGAAAAACTCTTTAAAATATTGCGCACCCGTGATCAAAATATTCAAATGGCCATATATTTTGACTGGAGACTCATATTTGGGCGAGAGAATACTTTTTGGAAATGTCTCAACACCCTCTATGCCATGGAAACATAAAATATCATTCTTAACAAGATTTGGTGGGTGAAAAAAGGTAAAATTCCTTCTAGCACATTAATACAAAGCCCAATTTCTCCAACTACCAGATCTGATTCAATTTGATCCGCTAAGGAACCAGACATAATAGATTAGGGGTGGATTTAACAAAGGCATTTATTGATAGTGGTTGAGCTTTCAAAGTAGGCTTTAATACGTATCTATAGGTGGTTGAAGCAGGATTCTAATTCTTCCCTCTTCTCTCTCTTATTCTTCCTATATATTGTAATGAAGGGGAAAATTCAAAGGGTTGGTTATTGATCTTCCCTCTTCTTCCCCCTCTCTCTTTCTTCCTTAGGGTAGAACATGGAGTCTAAGCCTCCTTTCACGGCTCTGTAATAGCATTCACTTGCCTCTTTCCCACTAACAATGTACTGTGTAAACTTTTGGAGCAATAAAATATGTTTTGTGATGCATCTGTCCATCCTTTGCTTATTTTATTGTCTCTCCTCGCCTCTCATCATTGTAGGGTATACTGTGCATATTCTGATGTTTTCTATAGGTCCTGGGAGCTATGTTTAATAGATTTTGAAGTGGTTTTCTGTGTGAAATCTACCTTTGGTCTGTAGTGCATCTTTTCCACCCTCTCCTCTTCTCACTTCTCTCCACTTCAGGTGGTTGGGTCTATGATTCAGCCACTTCCTTTTCTAGTGTATCACCACTTAGTGTAGGCTCTTTTACCCTCTCTCTCTCTCTCTGTCCCCTTGGAGTGGTTAGATTAGGATAGGATAGGTTTTTCCTGCACTGGAGTAGCTTTTGGCAGGTAGATTAGGAGGTAAGAACTAGATTTTTCCAGAGGTCCATCTCAAGTTTTGTAAGTCTCATAGCTTGAGAGATGGTCCCATGTTGTGTAATTACATTGGATGCCCAACTCCACACCTAGGCCATTCAAGGGTGATATGATTTTTTGCTAATAGTTTTGTCACACCCAGTGGGATAGGTCTGAAGCACCTTACCACTTCATCTTAGTAGGTTGGTGTGTTCCTGTTAAGGTTCAGCATTTTGAGGCACATGCAAGAAAATATGGCAACTCCATCTAGTTAATAACCCATCCTCTAAGTTGGAGACCTTTTCCATCCATTTCCACTCATTTTCATCCATTTTCTTCTTCCATCTCTTTCATTTTATGCCATTCAATGAAGTTGTGCAATCATGACTTCATTCCCTTCATGGAACTCACACTTGCAGCAACAGCATTGCAATCCACCTCTAATGCATTTGCCAACTCCTTCAAATCAACATTATGATCAGATCCAGAACCATTATTCTTACCCATATGAGTAGGGTCAAAATCAATTTGGCCATAGAGCTTATCAAGAACAAGGGGGCACATACAATGGTAAGAGCTACACAGAGGATGCTTGTATACTGGAGAAAATTTAAAAAATGGAGGCTAGCATGGTGCAGTCCAGGGCCATAGTGCAAATGAAGGCATTCAAGATACGTTGTAGGGCACCTTATCTATGGGGAGGTCCTTTTCTAAGACCTTACAGTCCTCAAGAGAAGCTAGACTTCATGGTTGAAATGTTGCCCCAACTTGCACAATGGATTGAGGAGATCGAGGCTTATGAGTTGGAGTTAAGACAACCTTGTTTATGGGTAAGTCCACCATCTCATAGCTTTTCTTTTTCTCTTTCTCAAGTAGCACCATCTCAACCCAAGCTCTAATTTCCAAGCTTCCCAGTTGCTGCCCCAAGTGTTGATTCCATTTCTCCATTCCCTAGTCTTCCACCCCATTTCAGTTCTTCTTCCCTTTTCCCTTCCAAACAGCCATCCCCTCCAAACAAACAAGAAGTTCCACCTCCCTCCCCACCACAAAAAATTGCAAAGTTTGTTGAACCCCAACCTGCCACTCCTCTTGCTTTCCCAAGTCCATGTTGGGAAGATACTCAAGAATCTAGTCAAGGACAACAAGAGGAGAAGCCCAATAGAAAAGAAATAACAGACAATCTGATGACTTAGGCTACTAAATTTGGGTTTAAAAAGATCCCCTTGATGGTTAAGCCAATAGAGGAGGTCAAGGTTGAAGAGCCAATGGTGGCTGAGGTTGAATTTGTAGCAAAGGAGGAGGACCATACAGTTTTAGAGGCCCCAAGTGTGGAGCAGGCTACAGAAGAACCTTCAGTTCTTCCTCCCACTTCATCCCCTTCAAGATCTAATGTTAAAGAAGGGTTTGATCTTTCAAACTTCATGTTTGAGGAAGAGGGAAACCATGGTGAGAAAGTTTTAGATCAAGAGGACACCATGGAGGAGGTTGAGAACATGCAACAGGACAAAAATGAGGTAGATTATCTGTCTGACTTAGAGGATTGCTTTGATAGAGAAAATCCCATGGAGATCACATCATTTTCTCTTCCATCATCCATCTTCCAAGTATATGAGCCTGCTGCCATGAAGGAGGGAATTCAAGAGAAATAGCCTATGTCTCACAACGTATCTCTGGAACCAAGGTTAGAAGATATGAGTCTTCCGTGTTCTTCATAAGAGAAGGAAGAAGAACAGTCGGCTCCAAGCCTAGTTAAAAAGGAGTATATGGGGGTGACCAAGAAAAATTCAGAGGCACTGAATCGTGAGCCAGTTGCACAAGAAAATACAACCCCCTCTCCCATTCAAACTCTCCAAAATTCTGATCTTTTGGAGGATCCTGAACTCATTAGCTTCATGTTTTAAGATGAAGCTTCATATGGTTAAGATAAGGAAGATTTTAAGATCACCATGCAAAAGGGAGAGACCTTGTTAAAGTAGGACAGTAAAGAGTTTGATCTCCTACCAGAATCAAAAGAATGTTTTTATAAGAGGGAGCCACTTGAAACTATAATATTTTCTTCCCCATCATTCATTCTTCAATCACAAGAGCCTGTTGCCATGGAAGAGAGCGTGCAAGCACAACCTGCAGTTTGTAACATGCCTCTTGAATCAAAGTTGAAATATTTTAATCTTCCAAAAGTCACACCTACTACAAAGGAAGAGAAAGAGTATTAGGCTATCATCCCTTCCACACCATCCATCCATGAGGGTAAGCAAGAAGGCTCCATTCTTGGAGTTAGAGTTTAGAACCATGGGTAGATTCAAAGGACCATACCTTCCCCAATCAAATATTTGGCTTCATTGGAGCCAAGGGAGAAGCCAAAACCAATCATGCCTACTTCAGGGCATGAGGATGAGTATTAAAGCACCAAGGGTCACCTTCAACACCTCCAGGAGTCCAATTCAAATCAGCTTGAGGAGGTATTTTCCATTAATGTTGATACCTTGTTGATATGGGTGGAGGATCAGCTTAAAGTTAGTTTTTCACTCATACAGGAAGCCATATTTAGTGTCAAATCATTTACATGGCTTCCTCTCTTGAAAAAGGGAAGCTACTTCTCCCTGCCTATAACAAGATTTATTTAGCCCCTTTTCTCTCTGGTTAGTTTAGGATTAGGAGTAGACTTTGTTTCCAATAGAAGTTCTTGTGCACACTCTACATGTCTTATTTGAGGCATGTATGATTTTGTCTTTGTACATAAGTTTTGTTCATATTGCTCTAGAGCTACTAAGGCCAGGCCCTTCACTATTCATGGCAGAAAACTCATAGTTTCCTGTAACAGTTACAAATTTCAAAATAAAAAAAATGCATAGCAACTAAAGAACATTTTCAAGATAGCCCATTTAGGGACAGATGAAATCCCTCGGTCAAAATAATTTTCTACTCTTAGAATCCTTTTTTTAAGATCTCTTATGAAAATTGAGAGTGTGGATGCACGAGTAGGCTCAGGGTCAGAAAAAAGTGAAAAGTGGGTAATCACAGAGTCCATTTTGAAAGAAGGGTCAGTACTAGGCCATTAGTTGTGACTCCATGCCCAATAGATTCTTCAAGGAAATTGGTCCTCTCATCTAGTAGGCAGATACCGCTGTGAGTTGCCAAATTATTATCCATATTTTTTCCCCCAGAAAAATTGATTAGCCACGACCCCGCACAAGAAGAATCCAGATAATTGACGTTCAAATCCTAGAATTAGGCAACAAAGGAACTCTATAATGGTGTGGAAAGGCCTGTGAAAGATCAAACAACCCCATGTAAGAAGAAATTAAAGAAACAGCTCTGTTGAGCGAACTCATGCTTCAAATCTAGCAAACACATTACAGGTGTTTTGTCTCCCAAAAACTATTTTTTCATTTTCCAAGTCAAATTTGAAATTTTGAGCTCACACCCTCCTAAAGTGTTCAAGACAAGTTGAAAGTTCAAGGAGATGGAGAAATCCAATCCCTAAAGTTGCTTCAAATCCTCAATCCACTTGTTTTGACAAATCTCCCGTTTCCTAGTCTATACGCGTGAATTTTCCTTCGCAACCTCCATTTAGATGAAATTTCTCACCTTTTCTATGACCATGGGTTGTCATACCTTGTTTTGTCTCCATGACTCTATTTTTCAAAAGATATTTGGAAATCAGAATAAAAACGATGAAGTCTTCTACTTCTCTGTATTTTTTACGGTCACAAATGAGGGGTGTCTTTTCCCCGTCAAATTCTGGCCTCGATGTATGTAGGTACGTGGACATGTCTGATAGGACACGGCATAACTAGTTCCTTGGCGAACTTAACATTTTTTGTCACTTTTGGAAAAAATGTCAAATTGGCCCTGCGGCCCCGATCACACAAAGGTAAAATTCAAAGGTGAAGCCTGCAGGGAAAAAGTCAAACGTGAAGCCCACAAGGAAAAATTCAAAGGTGAAGCCCGTAGGGAAAAATTCAATGGTTAAACCCTCCGTTGAAAATTCAAAGTGGATGAGTGGGCCATCGGGAAACTTTTGGAAATTTAACCAAATTTCAAAAAGTGAAGTAAAAGTTATAGAATGCTCCGCGGCTCCACCAAGGCCTCGGGCCCATCGTTGGAAATTCAAAGTGGGAGAGCGGAGCGGCGAAGACCTTTGAAGTTTTGAGCATTTTTCTAAAAAAGGTTAAAATTGAAAAAAGTGATCCATGATTCCTTCGCCACTCAAATAAAGCCACATTTCAAGCCTATGGTGGAGAGACAGAAGGACAAACCAAAATGTCAAAAAAATGCCAATTTTCTACAAAGGCATAAAATGCAAAAGGAATCCTCGATGCCCGCTCCAATAAATTTCTTCCACACGGATGACTCTAGTTTAAATTTTTGAAGGTAAGATGAATGATTCAAATTCAAAGTTACAAAATGAATGTAACAACTGCATTATGAAAATTCTGGTTTTTCCGCCATTGGTGTTTCTTCGCAAATCAAGAATCCGAACAGATGCAAATGATTGAAAAGAAATTTTAAACCATTTCTTG
Source organism: Taxus chinensis (assembly GCA_019776745.2). Classification (NCBI taxonomy): domain Eukaryota; kingdom Viridiplantae; phylum Streptophyta; class Pinopsida; order Cupressales; family Taxaceae; genus Taxus; species Taxus chinensis. The sequence goes on along the minus strand of CM034147.1, from coordinate 288,296,400 downwards.
CTAACAAAGAAGAATTTGTAACCGTTTCTTAGAGGATATTTAATGGCTTCTTCATGCCATTGTCAATGGTTGGCAATTGAGCTCGGAAACTCATGAGTGCATTGTACTTAGAGAAAATAAAGGAGACAGCCATTTTTTATTCCATTTTCCCCCTTTTCCTCAATTTCCTCCATTTCTCCACTATGTACAACTTCTAATTAAGCATCAATAGAAGAAGAAGGATTTTGTAGCCTCTTTGATGAGGAGATTTTAGAAACTTTGAGTTCACAATCTTATCTCAACTTGTTGCCATTTGTAGGGTTGTTTCTTCCCATGAATGCATGTGATGAATTTTCTAAATAGTGTGTGCAGGAATCTGATTTACTACCTACAACATTAGTCAGTGGAGTGCCCCTGTTGGATCCCTGGTCGAAATTCCACCATAGAAATCCACATTTTCTCATGCATATATATACGATAGCTACACCGGATAAGTAGAGGGATTTAGATTTCTAGAGCGTTGGAAAGTAATCCAAAAACTTTTCCACCCAACAAATTTCCTCGCCAACAGTTTTTGGCACCCACCGTGGGGAAAATTTAGCAGCATCTGTGCTTGAATGTGACCACAAGAAAAAAAATCAAAATTCAAAAAATAGAAAATTTATGGAATTTAAATGGCTATATGAGCCACATGGACTAAAATCATAGCTATTTCAGGAAATCCTCCTGTTGAAATACCTAAATTTCTCTTGAACATCCAAGAATATGTTGCTTCAAATTTGAGGGAAGCTATTTGGCATAATATACAAAGTGTCAATCACTACTTCATTGCTACGAGAATTCTAGACTTTGAAAAACAATGCACTGTTGAATTGGAGAGGCAAAGAAAAATTCTAGCACCGCAAAGAAGAGAATAAATTTTCAAGCTAGTGGATAGAAGATAGACCCATCAATAGAGATAAGGAGGACAAACTGATCCTATTTTTAAGGAACTTCAAAGGAGACAATAGCTACTCAGAATCTGGAGGCCTCCTTTTCAAGAAACCAGCCACGTTGGGAACCTGAGTGTTGCCAAGCCTTTACATAGTGAATTTCCATACATCAACAAAAACCTTAAAGATTTCAATGACATAGAGACCAAAGAATAAGCTAGAGAAAGAGAAGTAAGATCTGACAAAGAAATAAGATCTCAACTCAAATAAATAAAGAGATTTCAAGCCAAGGCAGACGAAAGAGCATAAATAAAATTTATAGCCTTAGCAAGGCTGGAAGATAGAAATAGACTTAGAATGGGGGATCGGGATCGTGAAGCCAATAGGCCTAATGTACCATGGGGAGGAAACAACGGTCCACTGTCTCTTGCTCAACCACTCCATGAGCTACCAAGAGGCTCGAGAAAAAACTTCCCAAAATTTAGAAGGGATAGTTCTCAACTCCCTGAAGAGCATGTAGCAACATTTATCACTACTTCCGGTGTGTTGGGTGTTGAGGATGAAGATGTGTCAGTTTGACTCTTTGTGGAGTCACTTCAAAAAAAGTTTTTCAAATGGTTCTATATGCCACCCCCGAGGTCTGTCACCTGTTGGGAAGATATAAGAAGTGCATTCAAACATAGTTTCAAGACCGCGGAAGATTGTCAAGATCTTTTGGTCCAATTAGTACAAATGAAGAAAGAAACCTCTGAGTCAATGAGGTAATTCATAGTAAGATATGATAGAGTGATAAGAAGGATCCCTGAAGATGTGGTGCCTCACAAAAATAATTTGAAGAGGTTTTTCATCAGCACTCTTCCATAAGAAGTAGGTTTCTTCCTAAGAAGAGATCAACCAAGAACATTGAGGAAATCCCAGGACTTTGCAATAGAAACTGATGATGATCTAATCCTTTCTGGAAAGGTGAAAGGCCCCAATGGGAAACAAAAGGGTCAGAATTCAAACTCTGTTATCATAGATTTGATGTTCCAAAAAATGGCAAATGACTTGGTTTCCTTGAAGAAGCAGCTATCTCATATCACAATGTGAAATGCTTCAAGGATACCAAACCCTCCAAATAGGTCAAGGATTTATCCACCTCCTTGTCAGCTTGCTCTTGAAGCACCATCAGTCAATGCCATCTGTGAAACCAAAGAGCTAGAGGAGGAAGCATAAATTGATGAAACTAAAGAAGAAAACATGGAAGATTATGAAAACTATCCTGAGATTGAGGAATTTGATATGCACAATGGCCTGATTGAGTATGTTGATGATGAAGATGAAGGTGATGAAGAAGTTCCAAGTTTCTCATGTGTTGTTTTCACTCGTGCTCAATCTAATAAAGGGATTTCAGCCCCAACAGTTGCAACAAAGGATAAGAAGAAGAATAAAGAATATTGTCCTCCAGAGGTTACACAGAATAAAATCATCAATAGAGGATCACCATTACCACTTTCCATGGAATCAACCAAAGAAAAACCAAACTCATTGGTTGTCAAAGAGCATGCTACTATACCAAGTAAATCATTTTATTCTTCTTCTAGCTCAAAAGTTGCTAAGAATAATTCTCTTCTAAATTTTGGTCCTGCAAAAACATTTAAAGTTTAGTCAAAGGCTACACCCTCATCCGCTTCTAAGCCAATTGTTACATCTAAAAAAGGGAAACCAACACCAAAATTAGCAAAGTCTCTACCATGTAGATCTTCCTTCATTTTAGGAGTCTCTTCCTCACCCACGATTGCCCCATTTGACTTTGTAGAACGTGAAAACAAAACCAAAGTCTAGCTCTCAAAAATAGAATATCTACAAACACACCCTGCCCAGTTTAACAGGTTCATTAATGCAATTTGTGGTGGCAACCATGTATCCTCAAGCTAAAATTCTAAAGGCTTACTCCCCACACCATTCACACCACCTTCCCAAAACATGTTAGCCCTCAGTGCCTCCAACACCAACAAAATTGAATGTTTCTACCTGTCACTCCTCATTAAAGGCTTCTAGCTAAATAATTGCATCATAGATTCTAGAGCCTCAGATAATGTGATGCCATCCAAAGTTTTAGATTCTCTAGGACTCACTTTGACTTGGGTAAATGGCACATGCTACTCAATGGAATCCACTCAGGTACCACTGGTAAGAAGAATCAAAGATGCATAAGTAGCGCTAGCGTATTTTCCAGGTGTTGGTCGTCAGATAGGACTTTACGAAGAGCAACAGTCAGGGGACAAAAATTCCCTCCTCTTTAATGGGAGAGGTTCCCTTATTCAGAAATGAACTTATTTACAAATGTACAAGACATGATTTGTTGGTTAAACTTGGATATCACGAAAGTGTTTTCTATGAAGATCATCAATTACAAAAGGACTGAGGAAATGAGAGTACGGGAAAGAGCAGAAAGGCAACATGCAGAATTATAGATATCAGAGTAATTCTTTATGTATGTGAAAGTCACAGTGAATTGAAACAAGATCATTTGTATCGAATAAATAAGATGGAATTTAAAGACACAAAGTTCTGTAAATAACATCTGCTTAGAACACAAAGTTTCTTAACATAACACAGATTCATTAATCAAGGAAACAAAGTTCCTTCTTGGTTATACAAGATCACCATGCTTGCAAAGTTGAAGAGTATGCAATCGGTAAGACTAACGAACTTGAGACAAATGATCTTCACAAAGAAAATAAATGAAAGCTTAGGAATAACAGAGATCAGATAGACAAAGAATGGAAAAGTCCTTCTGTATTGATTTCTTTATAATCTATTTACACTTTTCAGAAAAATATGCCAAGTTCTTCCTCCTTCAAAATGGCGTGGAAAGGCCATTATATAGCTTACAAATCAGTTACTCTTCGTAACTACGTTTCTTTTAACTAAAGAATAGTTAAGGACCGCCAATCGCAGTACCTCAACTTATTACAAGGAAAACGGAAAAAGAAAGGGAAGAAGAGAAGAAGAATGGGGAAGAAGACAGGTGGCCATTCACTGAGAGGGACCCACTGACTTCAGAATCCGCTGCCTAAATTTCTTTAACGCCTCAGCTATATCTCTGCCACGAGGGACTGACGTGTTAGTCGTAGACTGAGTCCAAAATCCCAGACACTTTTCCATCTCTTTATCAAACTCGACATGAGTATGATAATCTTTATTTGCTTCTTCAATGGCAGATTGAAGAGAGAAAATCTCCTTCATTTTATCCTTGGAGATGGAACTTTCCTTGAATAAGATTATCTTTGACAAAAGCTCTGAATTGAGCTTTGATTTCTTGCAAGGAAAGGGGTACACCAGAAGTTTCATCTTGAAGATGGCAGTGTATATCTTTGAAAGCAGAGACAACCAGTTTCTTGAAAGCTTCGCCCTTCTGCCAACTGTTCTTCAGTTCACCCAAATCCTCCTCCAGGACTCTGATCTTCCACTCCACGCTGTAGACCCAGGACTTCGACAAGATTATCCTTTGCATCATCAAAGACTTTACTCGCCAACAAAAATGTTCTCATCTGCCTGTCCCATGAGTCGGAGGTCTACTATGCAACTGCTCCAGAGTTTGAGCTCTTTATCCATGATATTGATAGTGGAGGAGAGCTTCAGTTGTACATTGCTCACCTTTTCGTGGAGTTTGAAAGCTTCATCGATGAAGTTTAATCCAGCAACAAGCATGTCATCCACCAGGGCTTCAATAGCTCTGCCATAGACAGAATACTTGTGCATATCTTTGATACTCTGCACTTCATCTTGGCTTAGAATTACAGGAGGTGGGAGAGTAGTCAATGGGGTAGGGTCCAAAACTTTGTCCTTAGACAAAAGAGACTTGATGAAACCTGTGAGAACTTGGGCCTGTTCTTCCAACTGTTCAATAGTTTGTTGCCCTTTCTCTACCCTCCCAATGACTCTTGTGACTGTTTCCTGGAGGTTGTGAATTTCACCTTCAGGGGTAGACTCTCCCATTGGGATTCTTGAGAGCTCTAAGTCAGATACCTGCAAGTCCTGCTCTGATTTATCCGTTGTAGGCTTGGCAATCTCCAGGAATTGCTGACCTTGAGCATCAGATACTATTCTAGAGGTAACCTTGGCTTTCTTGGTACAAGAAGGAGTGGTGCCCAACAAGGCTGCGACAGCATCAAAATTTGACCCTGAACTCGGAGAGGAAAATTTCCTCTTCCTTTTGTCAACCAAAGGTTGCACCCACACAAAAGAGGAAGAGGAATAAGCAGGAGGGGCAAGGGGACCAAGAGACAGAGAGCTCATGACACTCAAGGTCTGCGCAGCTGTTGACTCGAGTTGAGAAGTGAGTGGGGCACTTGGGGAAATTGCGGCAGAAGAGTCAACATCACCTGAAAGCTCAGTGCTCTGGATTTCTTTATCTTTATCAGCTGGATCTTCAGGAGCATTTGCAGGGGTTGGCATTTCGCTTTCTTCACTTTCACTGAGAACAATGATGTTCTCTGGTCCCATAGGCAACTCTGCCTACTTTCTTTGAGGGTCACTTTCTGCAGGCTCCTTCTTAACCTCCTTGAGTTTCTTCTGGTACACTTGAGTGGATGAAGAAGGAGTGGAAGCTGCAGGTCCTTGAGTTGATGAGGTAGGAGGGGTCTTCACTGGTGTTTCCGACCTTGGAATAGATGCTTCTCTTCTTGGTGTTGAAGCATCCTTAGAAGAGGATTCTCCTGAATGCCTCCTGAATTCTCAAACCATCCTGTCAAACCAGACCTTAGTCCTGACTAAGACTGGAGCAAGGATCTCAGCCAGATCATCCCTCTCTTTCCTGTTCCAATCCAGGTCCTCCAAAGGAGTGTGCTTAACCACATTTTCATACTCATATGAGTATAGATCAGAGTTGTCATCCTGGAGACCTTCAGGAACTTGATACAGACCGAGTTCTTGGATCAGTGACAGAGAGAACCTGCCATAATGCCTTCTCCTGGCCTCAAAATCATCTGCACAGTCAGCCCAGTAGTCTTCTGTATCAGCCCTGTGATGGTAGATTATCTTGATGTTCTGTTCAATGAACTTCTTCAAGTCAAAGCAGGTCCTTGGCTTGAAGAAATGAATGGTGATAGGGACCAGGGTTCTCTCTATGTTCTGAGCATCCAGGGCTGTTTTGCAAGTGTAGTTTCCCAGAGAGATGGGAAAGTGCAAGCCAGAAATCTTCTTATCTCTGCAAGTTCTGTGCAACTTGTCTAGTTGCCTGCATATTTCTATCAAGGCCATTTTATCATTGCAGAACATGGGCAGTCTCAAAGGGGTGCCCTCATAGCCGGTGAGCCTGATATAAGAGAATTTCCTGAACTGGATGAAGTAAGCACCGTAGTGCGATATTAGAGTCATAGCTTCATCTGAAAATCTCCTGGCAGTGTCACCTTCGAGCAATCTGACCACGTACATGGTAAAAGCGTCATTGACCCTTCTGAAATTACGATTGCTGGTCTCCAAGGTGAACTGCGGGCAGTAGGCATATACTGGATCGTCTTTGTGTGCATCTATATAAGAAAAACCGAACCACTGCCTTGATGCTGCCAGGGTATACATTAGGTACGAAGTCATATAGAATTTCTTCGTTTGCTGCACATTGGACAGCTGCTCCATCAAATTCATGCTTATGATTTCCGCCCAATTGATATTTTGCGTTCCTTCGCACACCATGCTGATGAGCGGGCACATCCAGAAGTGAAATTCGTTGGTAGAGGGCAAACCCATAACCCGAGCCAGCAAGATTATGAAGTCTGACAACTCTTCATTGAAATCTGCTCGGAAGAGGGTTTTGGTCAGATGAGAAGCTCCCTTCCTAGGGTTTTTAAGCCAGGACTTCGCCACTCGTGCCTTATATTTGTCATTGTCTTGGTCGAACAAGGCCTGTGCTTGATCCTGGGAAATGACTATAGCATTATCCATCTCTGGAATCCTCAGAGTAGTACTAATGGTGGCACCATCCAGTTTGGCGATGAGTTCCCCATGTATATTGGTTAATTCGCTCGAAGCGGGGTCGAAGTGAGCTCCGCATGAAAGCACGGTATCAGCACACTGTACTGAGATTGGGAAACCTCCAGCAAAATCCAAACCACTATCATGAATCATTTGTGCCATTAGTGTAGGGTTTGCATCTGCCATCCTCGCCCAAAAATCACCAAATCAAGATGGCGAGCTTCGCTGTCCCTAATATTGCAAACCGCAGACTCAAGTGGAGAAATTTGTTCCTGTCCCTGAAATTTGATCTTCATATTGATAGTCTCAGAGCCGCAACCTAAACTCGAAAAGGAATTACAGAGGGAGGGGATACACGCATAGGTTTTCAAATTGCAAGGGTTCGAGAAAAATATAGCATGGAAGTAGTGTGAAAAAATGCGAAGGGGAAATGCTCGATATATAGCCGTTTAGGAGAGAGAAAGGTCATAAATGCGCATTTAATACATATCCACCAATTTGAATAAGCATGATATTCAGGTAGAGCGGGAAAAATAAGCACGAATGACACTTGGTATGCTTGGGACATGTGAGACGCGAATGCGTGAAACACGCGGCTCGGCCGATTCGGGTGAATCAGGGAGAAGACGCACAAATGCATTTTGGGACATTTGGGACGAAAACGCGTGAAGTACGTGGTTCGGGTGTTTCAGCCGAAATTGGAACAAAAGGCCCGTTTGAACTTGGGACATTTGAGACAAAAATTCCGGAGTACGTGACTCGGCCGGTTCGGGTGAAAATGGAACAACTTGCACTTTTAACTTTGGGACGAAAATCTCTGAAGTACGCGACTCAGGCAAATTGGCCGAAAATGTTACAATAGGTCCGGAGAAGTTTGGGACATTTGAGATGAAAATGCGTGAAGTACGCAGTTCGGGTGTTTCGGCCGAAAATGGAACAACTCGCACAATAAGTTTTGGGACACTTGGGACGAAAAGTTCCGACGGGCCCGAAAATGGAACAACTTCGGGGATTTCGGCCGATCAAGGAACAGAACGCACTTCGGAACTTGAGACACGTTGGGACAAAAAGTGTCCGACAGGCCCGAAAATCATACAAAATGACCCAAAAACACAGATTTTCTCAATTTCACGACTTCGGTACTTTAGATAAAAACACTTAAACTCAAAATTTTGAAAATTTTACTTTCTTAAGAGTAGGAAATTTTGAGTGGACAACAGTTGGCTCCTTCTGGGGATGACTTGGCATAAATTCAAGGAATGAGACAAGGCAAGAACTTAGACAAACTCAGGGAAGTAGACCAGTACCTTATCCATTGGGCCATGGAGTCAAAAAGCAGACCAATACAGAGGAAAACACACCAAAACAAAAAGGAAAGAAAAACAAAAACACTATACAGAATATACAAAGGACTCCCTAATCACCTAGGACTTGAACAACTTGAGATACTGCCCACTATAAGGAAGTGGGAGAGAAGAACCATCCATGTAATCAAGATAAAAGGAATTCTCACCAGCAAAGTGTCTGATCTTGAAAGGTCCGAGCCACAGGGAATCAAACTTTCCATGGCTGCCACGAGGTTCATGTCTTTTGTCCCATAACAGCATGGTGTCTCCAACTTGCAAATATCTGAACCTAGCTTTTATTTTCAAACAGGACCTTTACCTTCTGCTGGTGAACAGATATCCTATCAGCAACCATCAATCTGTCCTCATTCAGTTTGTGTAGGTACATAATTCTCTTGTCAAAAGCATCTCTGAAACTAGTATCTTCAATGGCCTTCATTAGGTGCAAGGCTGGCAGTTCCACTGTCACTGGCAATTGAGCTTCTACTCCATATACCACTTGAAAAGGAGACATTCCAATAGCTCTCTTTGGTGTAATCTTGTCTGCCCAAAGAGCATCATAGAGCTTCTTGTGCCAGTTTCGTTGAGACTCATTTACTAATTTTCTTATAATAGTCACCAAATTTTTTTTAGTGGATTTTACTTGCCCATTTCCCTGAGGGTAGTAATCTGAAGAGTGAGCCAAAGAAATGCCATACCCATAGCAAAATTCCATTATCTCACCAGAAGAGAAATTCGAGGCATTATCTGTTACAATCTTGTTAGGTACACCATACCTTACCAAGATGTTCTCTTTGATGAAGATGCATACCACTTCAGAAGTAGTGCTCTTGACTGGAATAGCTTCCACCCATTTGGTGAAGTAGTCCATGGCAGTTAGTACATGAGTGTGACCAGCACTAGAAGCAGGATTAAGTGTACCAATGAAGTCCAAACCCCACTGTTGAAATGGTTCCTCAATCACAACTGGCTTGAGAGGCAAAGAAGCCAATTTAGGTCTTCCCACAAAGGTCTGACAAGCCTCACATTTATCCACCCACTTGGATGCATCTCTGAACAAGGAAGGCCAGTAGTATCCTCCACGGAGTATCTTATGAGCTATAACCATTGATGAATAGTGCCCTCCACATGCCTGATCATGAAAATCTGAGAGCAACTTTCTCTGTTGTTCCTTGTCCACACACTTCAAAAATCTCCCATCTAAGCCATGCTTGAACAAAGCATTTTCCCATAATACATATTGCACTGACCTCAATTTAACAGTCCTCTTTTCTTTGGCAGTTAAATGAGAGGGGCATTCCCCATAGGTGAGAAAATGGGTGATGTCAGCATACCATTCGTCAACTGAACTAAGGAACAGAACAGTAGGAAGGTCAACTTTCTCCTCCAGCAACTCATGTTTGGCTCCTTCAGCAATGAGCTCACAAAGACCTTTTCCACGAACCAGCTTGGTCGGCTTGATGTCAATGTCATACTCTTGAACCTTAGCAAACCCAGTTCCCTCTCTTAGATCCAAATTCTTGCTGTGTGAGAATTGACTTAACAGTTGTATCCGGGACCAATACCATGGAATGAGAGTTGAGGATGTAAAAGTGAAACTGCTTGACAGCTTTAACCACTGCAAAAGCATGTTTCTCCATCATGGTGTATTTCAACTCGTGATCTTTCAAAATATAGCTCATGAACACGATTGGTAGCTCATGCTCATTAGATTCTTCTTGAGTTAACACAGCAGCCAAGGTATTATCTGTAGCATAGCAATAGATGATGAAATCTTTACTAAAATCAGGACAGGCTAAAACAGGAGTTTTAGCGATAGCTCTCTTGATACCTTCAAAGGATTCCTTTCCTTCAGAAGACCAACCAAATGTTTGCTTCCCTTTCATCATCTGAGAAATATTCAAAGTTAACTCTGCAAAATTAGGGATGAATCTTCTCAAAAAATTGATCTTACCGAAGAAGGAGTGCACGCCCTTTTTACTGGTTGGGAGAGGAATTTGCTGGATGGCTTGAACTCGTTTAGGATCAATCTTAATACCATCCTTGGAAATGATGTGCCCTAATAACTTTCCCTCAGTGACACAAAAGACAGATTTTTTAGGGTTCAAAGAGATCCCATGTTCTCTGCATCTCAGCAGAACTGTCTCTAGGTGATCAAAATGATCCGCTCTTGTCTTGGAAAACATTGTCAGGTCATCAAGGTATATGACAATACACTTCCCTTTTAAGCTTCCAAAAGCCAGGTCCATAGCTCTCTAGAAAGTGGCACTAGCATTAATAAGCCCAAAAGGCATTCTCTTGTAGGCGAAGGTACCCCAAGGAGTAGTGAAAGTTGTTTTGTGTTGATCTACAGTATCAACCTCTACCTGATTATAGCCTGAGAATCCATCAAGCATGGATAACATTTTAGATCCTGTTACTGCTTGCAATACTTGATCCATCATAGGAAAAGGATAATTATCTTTCAGAGAACCCTGATTCAGATTCTTGAAATCAACACAGATGCGGATCTCACCATTTTTCTTCCTAACAGGCACAATATTTGCAATCCATGTTGAATGGTGAATGGGAAAAATGATTTTAGCCTTCAACAACTTCTGAATTTCCTGAAAGATGGTGTCAGCTATTTTGGGGTTGTAATGCCTCTGTTTTTGCTTGAAAGGCTTAATTCCAGGCTTAAGAGGAATAGAGTGCTGCATATATTTTGGTTTGAAATCTTTCAAATCTTCATAAGAGTAAGCGAGAACATCCTTATACCTTCTTAGAAGATCAATTACTTTTCTCCTCTCATCTGCTGTGCAACATTTTCCAATATTTACTAGCTTAGGGTCATTAGAACTCCCAATATCAATCTTATCATACTCAGCTGATTGCTGAGGCCCAGTGGAAGCTCTAGATTTCACATACCTATCATGTTTGTCAAATAGTTCCTCCAAACTCACCAAACCTTTAGGAATCTTGTTTCCTTTGAGATTGATGCATCCATCTTGATCTGTTTCTTTCCCTCGGGTGACTGCTTGGTCAAAGGGCACACTCTCACGAGGTAGGTTGTCACTTCCCTCAAAATACAGTTGTTCGAAACTACCCTTGAGTTCCAGGAAGGAAAGAAAATGTTGATCATCATTGAAAACTTGCCAGTTACTGGTATTGTCAGGTACACTAGGCCGATGGACCATTTCAATAGTGAACTTATCCTGAGAGAAGTCAGGATGGGGAATCAGTAGTGACCCCGAGACTGCTAGTGAATCAGCCCTGCTGTTCTTCTCCCTAAGTATTGCCTCAATGGAGAAAGCATCAAGAAATTCAATGGAATCCCAAACCTGATTCCGATAATGCTTCAGCCTCCCATTTTTTACTTGGAAAAGGCTTCTCACTTACTTTAAAATCAGTTCTGCATCACCACGTGCCAGAAGATTCTTCACACCTTGTTCTTTGGCCACTTGCAATCCGAGAATGAGAGCCTCATACTCTGCTGTATTATTAGTATTCTCGAACTGCAACTTAAATGAAAAAGGATGTAGGCATCCTTCAGGTGACACTAGCAGGACACCAGCTCCAGAACCAGCTGAGGAACAACTTCCATCAAACTCTAAAATCCAAATACCATTAGGATCTTTAGGTGACATTCTAGGAAGTTGGATTTCGTCAAGGGACATAATCATGTAATTACCATGACCCATATCCTCATAGAGTATTTGTGCTTTAGGATCATCCGTTTTTTGCACAATATACTCAGATTGCTTCTCAGGCATCAACTTCTTCATTTGTCCATTAACAGGTATGAGTGCATGTGACCAGTCCATTTGGATTTCCCCACCCACATCTTTGCAGAAGTTCCTACTTAGCAACATCCCGTATGAAGGAGGGATATCTGCTACTAAGATGGTAGCCAACACTTTCTTTTCAGGCAAGGCAGCAAAAGCCACTTGTGCATCTTTAATTCTTCCGACCAGGGGCACTTCTTTACTCTCCATGGAGTAACAAGATCCATAAGTGCGTGTGAGAGTCAGGCCTAAAGCATGAGCTACTTTAGCAGGCATCACATTATCTGAGGCTCCTGAGTCAATGACACAATTATTGAGCCTATGACCAGCTATAAGAAGTGTTACATAAAATGGTTTAATTTTGTCACCAGGCGAGGTGACAGCAGCTACCAGACTAGGCTGTGGTGCAGAAGGAGGAGTAGGTAAAAGGCCTTTAGAGGTGGTTTTGGAGTGGGAATTAACAAATTGAATCATTTTGGCAAAAGTTTTGGGATGAGTTTGATAATACTCAGCCTCTGAGATTTGAACCTTAGTCTTTTTCAGATGATCAATAATATCAAAAGACCCGAAAGTGGACGGGCCATCATCATTTGAAATTCTAGGCTTATCAACTTTAGGAGAAAAAGAAGGAACTTTGCTAGTAGGATTAACAGGACTCACCTTTGGTGCAGATGAAGTGGGGATAGGAGATCCTCTTTTTGCAATCACGGGAATAGTTGTTGACTGCTCCTTAGATTTCTTTATGGGCTACATAACTTTCTCCCTCTGATGTGTCTGCTCTCAAGTCATGACAGCAAATGATTCGCTATTCATGTCTGCTACCACTTCATCATAATCATCTCCATCATCGATTCCCTCAGTGGTGAAGAAATTAACCCGAGATCCCTTAAGTTCCTCTGCCTCATCATCAAATTCCTCCACAAACTCCTCGCAAGCTTCGTTATCCTCATCATCATCTGGTTCTTCAACCTCACAGGTTGCATTCACAGGAACTTTAACAGGAGGTCCTTCAAGTGCTAGTCTTGTTTGAGAAGGAGGTAAACGATTTCTGGGCTGAAAATTCCTCCTTGGAACATCTGCATAAGGGGCATGCTGAGCCAATTGTTTCTTTATAGCAATGAGATCATTCGCAAGCTTTTGGACTAATGGATCAGTATTAGGTCCAAGAGTGGAGGAGGAGGAAGCAACAGACTTAGATTTGGAAGGGTCTCTCCTCAACTTCCCTGACATGATCATATCATCCTCGACACTAACAGCAAGAGTTTGATCTTCCACCAATGTTGCAAGATTAGCCCTTCTCAGCACATAACTGACTTCAGATGATTGTGCATTTAAGAAGAAAAACTTTTGGATTTGATCAACAGGTCGAGTATTTACAGTAATTTTTTTGATCATTCTATTGAATCAGGCCACAAATTCTCTCATGGGTTCTGATGAATCTTTCTTTATCTGAGAAATTTGGGCAAGCAAGGCATGCACATCTTCTGCCAGCTTGAAACAGTTTTCGAACTGAGTTCTCATTGTGTCCCAGTCGGTGATAGCGCCAGCCGGAAGGTGGTAGAACCAATCAGCAGCATTGTCTTGTAACATCTCAACGAACAGCCTTACGGAGACGTCTTCATGTTCGACCCCCAGAACTCCACATGCAACAATGAAGGCCGCGATGTGTTCATCAGGATGCACTTTGCCATCACCTTTGAATTTTGGGAAGTTCTTTCAGTTACCTCTAGGTAACTCATGTAAAGGCTGAGGAAGAGCAAGGGGCCCGACACGATGACCCCAGGGCAATGGTGCCGCCATTCTTGGAAAAACGGCTTGGAGAGGAACTGCAACACCAGCAAGAATCAAAGCTCGTAGATTAGGGATAGCTGGCTCTGAAGGAATACCACCCGTAGGACTTCTATCTTGAACAGGTGGAGTGCTTGTCGAACGAGTCCTTCTATTTCTTGTTGAAGGAAAAGGAAAACCCTGCTGCTCCAAAATCTGGAACTGAGAATCTTCAATACCAAGGGTCCTTCTCCCTCGAGTAAAACGCAGAGTCGCCAGATCAAAAGATGATCAAAAATAACAGAACTGGAATATGATTTTCCCCAGTGGAGTCACCAAAAACTATTGGTCATCAGATAGGACTTTACGAAGAGCAACAGTCAGGGGACAAAAAGTCCCTCCTCTTTAATGGGAGAGGTTCCCTTATTCAGAAACAAACTTATTTACAAATGTACAAGACATGATTTGTTGGAAGAACTTGGCATATTTTCTGAAAAGTGTAAATAGATTATAAAGAAATCAATACAAAAGGAATTTCCCATTCTTTTTCTATCTGATCTCTGTTATTCCTAAGCTTTCATTTATTTTCTTTGTGAAGCTCATTTGTCTCAAATTCGTTAGTCTTACCGATTGCATACTCTTCAACTTCGCAAGCATGGTGATCTTGTATAACTAAGAAGGAACTTTGTTTCCTTGATTAATGAATCTGTGTTATGTTAAAAAAACTTTGTGTTCTAAGCAGATGTTATTTACAGAACTTTGTGTCTTTAAATTCCATCTTATTTATTCGATACAAATGATCTTGTTTCAATTCACTGCGACTTTCGCATACATAAAGAATTACTCTGATATCTATAATTCTGCATGTTTCCTTTCTACTCTTTCCCGTACTTTTTTTCCTCAGTCCTTTTGTAATTGATGATCTTCATAGAAAACACTTTTGTGATATCCAAGTTTAACCAACAAATCATGTCTTGTAAATTTGTAAATAAGTTCATTTCTGAATAAGGGAACCTCTCCCATTAAAGAGGAGGGACTTTTTGTCCCCTGACTGTTGCTCTTCGTAAAGTCCTATCTGACGACCAACACCAGGCAAGAAGGTGTTCTTGACCATGCTGGTAGCAGACATCCCAGCATCTTTTGGTATGCTTTTGAGTAGAATTTGTTTCAAAGACCTAGGTGGAGAAATAAAAATGGATTGGTCATCTGCAACTATCCCAGTAAAAGGTGAGATGAAGAATTTTCTACCAATAAGAAATATGAAGTTCACATTACGAAATTCTGATGATCCAAAAGAAAACATTCTCTTTCAAGATTTTGGGCTAGGAAAATACTTCCTCACATCAGAAAAAGAGGAGAATTTTCCACTCCTCATGGAGGAAGAGGAAGATCAAATTTGGACAATTGAATTTGATGGTATTCATTCCAGATCAGGTTCAGGAGCTCGTGTAGTATTGTACTCTCCTTCTAATGAGGTGTACCCTTTTGCCTATAAGCTGCAATTTGATAATACAAATAATACTACAGAGTTTGAAGCATTGCTCTTAGGCTTGAATGCAGTAGAGGACATGGAAATCAATAAGTTGAGATGTAAAGGTTATGCAAATATTATGGTAAAATAGGTCTTCCAACAATATCAGGTAAAAAATCCAAGGCTCGTGCATTACAGGAACAGAGTGTGGGATTGCATTGAATCTTTTGATGCATTTTCCATTGAATCTATTCCAAGGGAACAAAATGAAAATGATGATTCTCTTACAGTGTTAGCTTCCCTAGTGACACCTCATCCTTATTTTAGTAAAGATAAAGTGACCATTGAAATGGTATTTAGGCCTAGTGTACCAGACAATGTAAATCATTGCCAAGTCTTCAATGATGATAACCAAATTCTAACCTTTTTAGAGAAAAGGGATAATTTCAATAATCTCTTCTTTGAAGGAGGTGAGAATCCACATTGAGAAGAAACCCCCAAAGAAGAGAAAGAAGTCATTGAAGAGATTGATGATGGAGTAATAAAAATGAAAGGAAACAAAATTCCCAAAGGCCTAGTCCCTTTAGAAGACCTCTTTGAAAAACATGACAGATTAATTCAGGAGAAAGAAAATTAATCTTCCCGGTGCCCAACTGATTTTGATAAAGAAAACATTGGTACCTCAGAGGAGCCAAGGATGGTCAATATTGGAAAATGCTACTTACCTGAAGAAAATAGAAGATTTGTTGCATTACTCAAAAAGTGCTCAGATGTTTTGGCCTATTCTTATGATGAACTCAAATCCTTCCAGCCAAAGTAAATACATCACTCAATTCCTTTGAAGTAAGGTGCTAAGCCCTTCAAGTAGAAATAAAGACCTTACAACCCAAAGATTTATGATACCATCAAGGAGGAAGTGACAAAGATGCTCAGTGCAAGTATAATCTTTCCCATCCACCATTTGACATGGGTAGCCAACATTATGCCAGTGAGGAAGAAGAATGGTGAAATAAGGATATGTGTAGATTTTTGAAATCTAAATCAGGCATCCCTAAAAGACAATTACCCTCTTCCAATCATGCACTACATTTTGCAAGAAATCACTAGATCTGAAATGTTCTCATTACTTGATGGATTCTCAGGGTATAATCAAATCAAAATGGTAGAAGAGGATTGCAACAAGACAGCCTTCATAACACCTTGTGGCACTTTTGCCTAAAGTAGAATGCCTTTTGGCCTAATCAATGTAGGAGCTACCTTCCAAAGGGAAATGGATTTGGCCTTAAAAGATATGAAGCATTGCATTGTCATATATCTTTATGATCTCACAGTATTTTCAAAGAAGAGAGGAGATCATATCTATCACTTGGAACAGGTACTTGCAAGGTGTAGGAAACATGGTATATCACTAAATCCAAAAAATTGCATTTTTGGAGTCACATAAGGCAAGTTATTGGGGCACATTGTGAACAAACATGGAGCACACATTGATTGTGAGAGGATCAGAGACATTCAAGCATCAGCCCTACCCACAAGCAAGAAGGGAGTTCATTCATTCTTTGGAAAGGTAAACTTTCTTCGTTGTTTTGTGCCTGTGTTTGCTGAATTGACAAAACACATCACTTCCATGATGAAACCTCAAGAAAGTTTCAAATGGAGCAATGAAGGGAAGGCAACATTTGAAGAGATCAAGAAATCCAATGCCAAAGCTCCAACTCTTGTATCTCCATATCTCAACAAAGAGTTCATCATGTATTGTTATGCATCAGAACATACACTCTCTACTATTCTTGTTCAAAAAAATGATGAAGGTGTGGAAGCACCTATTTCTTTCATGATTTGTCCTTTGAAGAAGCATGAGCTAAAGTACAGCCAAAATAACCATTCATAATTATAATTTTTTTCAAACTTGTAACATTTAATAAACATGAAGTAATTTATTGAAAATATATAATAGAGGAGAGAAACATACTATAGATGAAAGAGAAGGAATGATCCAAATGTGAAACATAGATTAAAGTGTAGATCAAATAATATAATTTTTTTGGTACCACTACCAAGTATTGGAATTGCTAAGGGACAAGACTATATAAGTTATAACTGTTATATGATCATGAACTAATTTATACAGTCTTGATTTCAATCCTTCAAACCTCAACCTTCAAAAATATAATTATGAAACTACTTGTGTGCTTCACTTGTCATAAAGTGATATTGAATATCTTATATAGCCTTCTATAGGTAAAATATTTTGATATTATGCAAAAAATTAAGTTAAATTAGATCAAAACATATCTATTCTCAATGGAATGCTTGGGAGATTTTTGAATATGTTTCAAAAGATTTTTTGACATGATGTAGATAATCTTTAATCACTAAGTCTTAGATTTTTTTATAGTTCTAAGATAATTTTTTGGTCATTATAGTGTTAAGTATTTAATTTTGTTCACATTATAACCTTGATAGTGACAGTAGGTCTCTATATGTAGTAAAACTAGTTAAAATTATGACTACTCAAATAGTTTCTACATATCTACAAATTTCATGACAAATAAAATTATACATTGATTAATCAATCAAAACAAATATAAGAAACATTACAATACATAGAAACTGAGAAACACTCACTGAACAATCCTTGGACTACCAAGCTCTTTCTTTTATAAATAATCTTCCTCCTTTGAGGGTAAACCACTAGAATAGTTACACAAAATTACAACTTCCATGGGGCTTAAAAATAGGCTATATCTAGTTAAAAATAGCTCAAAAAATAAAAATGTTTATAAGTGAATTAAAGGATAAAAACTATAGCTTCCATACAATAAAATTGATACTTCCTATTTTTAAGATTACAGATGTAACAATATTAAATTGTAATAATAGGAAAACTACTACTTGATCCTTATTCAATATCTACTTACGTTCCACTAGAATTTGCATGTGTAAACTACACTTGACTACGTTGAAGTTCAGTCACACATGTTTTGAACTCATTCTCAATATAGCCTAAGTCTGGAATAGGCAGCCTCATCATATTGGGCACTTTTTATATGAGTATTGCAACTCTAATATAGATAGCTTCAACATTTTCACTCAAAATTTAATCTTTCTTAAGTTTTCCATTTTCAGAAGTCACAAATGCCATAATATATGATGTCTTCCTATACATATCTTCCTGGGAAAATCTAGCACTTAGAGTAGAAATGAATGATTGCAATTGTTTCTCAAATATGGGCTTGTAAATTAACCTTCCTTATGGATGATGCATAAAGTTAATATGAGCTTCAGCTAAAAATTCAGATATCTTCTCTACTATACCCTATATCTTTGGAAGTAATCCTTCCATTGTGGCCATCCAATCATTGGATTATTTAAAAAAGTTATCCATGCAGATTTTTTTTATTCAAGTCCTAGAATTTTTTCCATAATACATTGAGAAAAATACCCCTATTTATGACAAATATAAGTATTTCCATTGTCCATTATATAATTTATCATGGTCATATGTTTGTGTTGGTCTTGTACCTATTGTAACCCTTTCTCTACTACATCTTGATGAATTTATATAGTAAATAATAGCTCATATAAAGTTATCAAGGAAATTTGCACATTGGGAAAAGTGTTCTTTGGCACACTGAATTGCTTTTGAGCATGGAGAGCATCAAGCTTAGCCTGAATTCTCTTAACCAAATCAGCTACCATCAGTTAAGTGGCATCAATAACTGACCGGGGGCCTGCATCCATGAATTCTTCCCATATGTGTGCTTTCTTGAAAATACTCAAAATTTCCTTCTCTATTTCCATGTAGATATGATTAGCTCCTTAGGTAAAATTCCTCTTTTTGACCCTGTTAAGGATTCCCATGGGGGTTATCATAAAATATTTGTACCTTTAGGTCTTTAAGTTGTGCCATTGCATAAGCCATTTCTTTGTTCCTAATAGGAGTTGTCCATGTTCCTCCTGAAGTAGTAGATGCAATTGTTTTTATGGAATGCAAGGTAGAATAAGGCCTTACCACTTTTGGTAAGGTGTGTGGTTTCCAAGGAAAAGTTGGTTTAGCTTGAATAGGTCCTAAAGGGGTACAAATATGGATCATGAAACTCTAAGTGACCATAAGATCCTAGAAAGAAGAAATGGGAATGAAAGAGTGAATTCGAAGGAGTAGAACATGCATGCCTAATAATAAATTTTGGGAAACATATGGTGTGATAGCACGAAGCAAAGGTGGATGAAGAAACCAACCATGTTAGGGATAAATTAAAGGAATTTCAAGGAAATAAGGAGAAGGTTACATTTTTTCCTTCAACTTATCCTTAGAATATCTTCTAACAAGACTAACAAATGATGTTGGAGTTGAAGAAGATACAACAATAAGAGGAGTGGAAAAATAAATTTAAGAAGTAGAAGAAATGGTTGTAGGAGATAAACTAATTGATAATGATATTGTTGTAGTAGCTAGAATAAGATGGGAATAAGTGACTACAACAACTTGGGGAGATAATGATACAATCATTGGTGATGAAAAATAAGGAGAAGAAACAACTAACAAAACAAGTGAAGAAGAAAAATGCATCTAAATAGAAACATGTTACAAAATAAAAGTAAACAAGTATGGAGAAACAATATAAGTATTAGAAATAGTTGGAGAAAAAGGGGGAGTTTGATAACCAGTAGGATCTAATATCCCATGATCTCCTCCTTATCTTCAGAATAAGAACTAGTAGAAATGATAATACTGCTAGTGAAAGGTCCTAGGGAAGATTGAATTGGAATAGAACATGAAGAAACCATCCCTATAGAAGTAGGAATTAAATAATTAGAAATAAAAGGAACAGACATAGGAGGTATAATTGCAACAATACTCACCAAAGGAATACTAAAAATAGGAGTTACTTCTTGTGGAATGTGTGGACTTGTGGTTGTACTAATAGACCTTACAGGGATTTTCATTTGTATTCTTCGAGAAGGAGTAGAATGAGAAGGATCATATTTTCCTTTTGATGGAGGAGGAACTCAAACAAGAATCTTATGAAGTTGTCTTGAATCATTACTTTCATCATGTGAATCTCCTTCCTCATATTTCCTCCATACTTATACTTCTCTTGGCCTAACTTCCAATCCACAAACTCTAGCCTCCTACCCAATAGGTGCATAAGTAAATTCTAAATTTATGATCTAAATGGATGCCACTTGATCATTGACCTCATCCTTATAAGCTAGGAAATTATTATGTGAATGATGTTTGAATTTGTAATTGGTAATGCCAGGATTGTGCTTATAGAATTGTCCCACTCTTCCTCTCGGGTCAAAATGCCTTAGAGTATGATAGTTTAAGTGGAATGATTTCCTATGGGTGGCTATCCTCTTGGATTTTTTCCAATCACTCAAGACTATTGAACCTACTAAGAAAGGTAGAGAAGGGTAAGTAGAATTTTTCTTCTTATGTTCCTTTTTAACATGACTGATGTCATGGACAAATTGATATGCCTTCTCCTACTCAGCTAGATTGTATGAAACATATTTGGGTAGTATAAAAGGGATAGTGAGAATCCCCTATATTATTATCACTATACAATCTAGGTAACACCAGAAAGCTTCCCATTATCTCAATGAATTGATGACTCTTTGACTTACCCTAGGCATAGGGGTTTCATGCATGGCATTGTAGATCACAGGGTGGTAGTTATTACAAATACCCTAGAGACTATATTCCTTTCTTATGGTGACCAACTGGGGACTCCCTAAAATGTTTGGACTTCACTCAAAGAATCAAATAAGTAAGACGTCATATATAAATTTTCATGATTCTTCGGCTTCTTTGCACTCACAAGTTTTTTGAAGTGTTTAATATCTAGAACTCGATCCAACTTAGGTATAGTTTTTTTCATCGATGATTATGGATAGTAAGGGTACCCATATCTTATTAACATGCAAAATATCTAGAGCTCCAAACAATCTATTCATTAGGGACATTCCCACTCTCACTCCATGTCTAAAATATCTTATATTCATCTTGTGTTTTGAGACTTTTGACTTGAAACTAGTTGTGTCCTCTACCATATTTTTTAAGAAGAGTCTTAAGGTTAGTCCTATTTCCCAGTTGTTCCATTATTTCTTGATTGAGGTGAATATTAGATCTATGGATTTTATTGTAAGAGAAAAAATCCTCTTCAATTATATTGGAAATTACATTTCCTCCTTTAGATTTTAGAATTCCTTCAACATAGATTACATTATCACCAAAAATACCCCAAAGCAAGTCAATACAATGAATTACCTCTTATGTTCTAGCTGAAATGTACATCCCACTCTTTCTAATGGCCACTAGATCAGCCATCAACTGTGTTTTAATTTTTTCTGCATCGTCATCATCATCTATCAAACTATCTCCTTCTACCTTCATTTTCAAGGTTGTAAAATGCTCAAAGCTAGTGACTTGTTTGTAAACAACAATGTCTCCAAAGAATTGTTCTAAGTATAAAGTGTGTGGGTGATACTCCATTGAAAATAAACTTTAACATACTTGAGAAACTATATGCATGCAAAGCTCTTAATCTTAGAAAACACTAATACTCTATTTTTCCTTGTGATCACTTTAATTTAGAATTTGAAATCTTTCTTATAGGATATAACTCAAATACAAGGTGCTTGAGTATGAAATCCATTCAAGATTCATGCAAATATTTTTAAGTCATACTAAAATGGAAGTATAATATTACAACATTAAATTCTAGTCTAACATTTAATAATTTATATGTTTTACATTGATTTTCATCGATGTTTTTCTATATTTTCACCTCTTGATCTGGTTAATTCCATGTGGTAGGA
Organism: Taxus chinensis; assembly: GCA_019776745.2. Classification (NCBI taxonomy): domain Eukaryota; kingdom Viridiplantae; phylum Streptophyta; class Pinopsida; order Cupressales; family Taxaceae; genus Taxus; species Taxus chinensis. The sequence goes on along the minus strand of CM034147.1, from coordinate 288,274,355 downwards.
TTTGATGGATTTCATGTTTTTTATCTTTCTAAGAACCATGTTAGAGTGTCAAATGTGAGCCAGTAAGAAGGCTCCATGTATGTATGACTCGTACGGATTATTTTCTATTAAATTATCTTTTTGTCATGTATGTTTCACTGCAAGTGCAAACCAATTAAAAAACCATGTAAATACAGTTTTTGCAATGAGTTTCAGACTCTACATATCCTCTATTAGTCATTTCAAAGTGCAAAACAATATGAAAAATCTACGCTTATACTATTTTCCCAATGCCAATTGTTTGGTGGGTCATGTCAGTTATTACGGAGTGCGCGCTAATAAGAAATCTCAAAGTTACTTCACATTGAATGATTATTCTCCCAATAAAATGCACCACCCTACATCCATGCCCCATCATCAAGTATAAAAACATTAAAGCCTAATTTTATCAATATTCATTTCTCAAAATAAACTTTTCTACTTTTTTAGTTGTCACGGTTTGTACAATTTTTAATTAAATGCATAAGTAACAAATGTTTTGAGCTTCTAGTCATGGTGAATTATATATGAGGACATTTTACAGCTGGTATAATTCACAAGTTGTATAAGCATGCCAATTTAAGCTCTTTCTATTTGTTCTCATCCTGTGCTTCTCAAGGTTTATAGTTTCCCACTAAAATATGTTATTTTTGTTTACCCACAATGGATGACTTTCCAAGGAGCTTATTGCACACAATATTTTATGTTAGTGATGATGAATTATAATTTTTCAATCATGTATTAACCTTTACTAATCCCATGGAGTCAGTTGAGGATTTATAATCTGTTGACAATTTCCATTTTCATTTTCTTTTAAGGAAAGCTTCTATCACCCATGTCTATCAAATATATCAATTCCTTGTTCAAAATATTTTTCTTGGAGGATATTTTTATTCTGAGGATGGCATGCAACATATATATAAAAAATTCCACCCAAACATTATGGGGGTAGGATGTGCAATCCCTAACATAAATTCTCTAAAAAAATCCATTTCTGATTTTTTGAAGAAAGCAAGAATATTAGAATGAAATGTGTGCAAGGTCATCAAATAGATAAGTGTGAGTATGGAATTATGATTGAAAGGGAACTATGAATCACCATTGTTGGCGGGAAGGAGAAGATAACCATTATCCTATGTTGGAAAAATTATGCAAGACTGGATTTCCATGCCCGATGAGAAGGATAAGATTCTAAAAATTTAAATTGGTCCTCCTCCATCCCATAGAGGTTTGATTGAAAAGGGGGTGTTTTCTTCCTGGATCATTCAAATTTTATAATTATTTTAGGCCATGGAAAATTAATAGGAACTTCATGAGAGGTTGGAGAGACTACTCTCTGACTCTACACTAGTCGTAGGTTCTCTTTCGTGTATGGAACTGTGATAAAGAATGGTTTTGTATAGCCTCATAGTGTATATATAATATCTATTTTTGTTGATTTGTAATTTTTTATGTCAAGAGTGTTGTTTCCTCCTACAAGATATCTTTTGTAACTTTAGGTAACATATATATATATATATATATATATATATATATATATATAACTAACTTTCAAGGGTGATGGCCCCAATATATCCCTCTTCTATTATGTAATAAATAAAATAGTAAGATTTGAAACACTAAAACAATAACTTGGTTCATAACGCGGTCTTTATTACGAACATTTCTTGTTGTTACTATTTAGTTTTTTACTCTTGTAACATTTTATTATTAATAGAAGCATTCTCGATTTTAGAAAAACACTAAAACAACTCTATTTTCTTGTCAATATTTGGAAAAATTCATTAGTCTTCTTAGTGCTAGAACATCAAGTGGATGTTAGTGAAGAAAAGATAAATTATAGCTTTCACTGGAGAGAAAATTCGATAAAGGGTATTCACCAAACTAGTTTTACGAGATTTTTCATTCGATCTGTGACTAGTATTTATATTTTAACCACTTTTCCAAAACTACAAAACTGGTTATAGGGACATTCACCAAAACTAAACAACTAGTTACAAGGACATTGACTACAATTTCTATAAGTTTTTTTCAAGGGGGTTTCTTAGAATTTTGCTTGATCATAAGAAGGAAAAGTTCTCAATTTCATGCTATATAGGTGAAATATCCCACACCACATCTGGAGGAGGAGAGTGATGATAACATGAAGATACCCAACATATCATGACAATTTATAGGTGGTCAGTGTTAAGAAAGAGCGCCCCACCAATATTACATGCTTAAAAAATGACAAGAGAGGATATGTTGCTATTCCATTCCTCTCAAAATTGAATTCTATGAATCATAGGTAAAAAGAGACACATTAGGCACTATGAAAGGGGAATTTCCATAGTGATCCAATAGGGTGTGAAGATGGGTGATATTCAATTTTACTTTCTAACATTGAACTTGAATACTTAGTAATACATTTTAAATAACCATATATTTAATATAATTTATTGAAATTAAGAATATCAAGAGCCAATATGGGCATATTATTTTTTTTCCAAATGAAAGATAGAATTTCCACTCTTAAAGTATTCCAAAAAAAATTTATGTCAATTTGAAGGAAAGATTAGTCTTCTAAGAGGATATTTTTGCAAATGAAGGGTTCTAATCTGAATGGGTTTAAAAATATATATAACCAAATTATTTGAAATTTTTGAGAAAACCAAAAGAGGTTCATAAAAGATTCATATTTCCCAGAGAAAGGGAAAAGAGGTTGTAGATCCCATAAGTACACAATATTATGCCAAAGGGGGAGACACTAGTATAAATAACACCAAGCAAACTAAGAAATTTTAGGCTTAAAATGAAATTCCATAGGGTTATGAACATGTAGAAAAACCTCTACAAAAATGAGTGTTTAGAGTAATGAACATTAATTTTATCGATCATATGAAGCTTTAGTAAAAGGAGGTAATAAAACTTGTTATAGAGTACTTTTGGAATGGTATTTTAAGAATCAATTTCTAATACTTCCACCATTTTTGATAAGATACCGCACCAGTTTTGTGAGTCATCACAATAGGGATGGAAAAATAAATTTACATGTAATAATCTTTATCATTTATTAAAAAAGAGCATGAACTTGAATTCTAGCCAAGAAATTAACTGCCCATATCACATTAAAAAATATTCTTGTAAGATACAAATCCTTCATCTAAAAATATTAAGTGAATCCATCCATATAACATTATCAAGTGTATAATAATTGAAATTAAATATAGGAGACGACAATAATAAACTTGTTGATTAATAGATATTACATATCTAATGTTGGGCATTGTGTGTTAGTGTTGTCATTGATGTCAATTCCATTGAATAAAAATGGTGTCATGGTGTATTATGAGTCTCCATGAGGTTTCATTAAGTGTCATACTTGAAGGTTGATTGGTAGTGTCATGGCTTGTCAAGTTTCCATGATGTCTAGGTATGGTAAAAAAAATTGGTATTATTTTCATCATGGTCCATGAGGTGTGTTACAGGTGTTTAAGAGTCTCCATAAGGTCAACCAAGTTAGTTCATGTGATGGCATGACTAAGTCAGGTCATTTGAAGCCTATTTCTAGCCCTAAAGCATGCATAATGGTAGGGATGTATGATATTTGGAGTTGATTAGTCCTAACAAAGAATTGTATCAGCATGGTGATAGTTTACTTAAGGTGTATGATGATTTTTAGGTCAGTTCTCAAATGTTTAGTTGTGTTTTATGGTCCTTGGGAAGAGAGCAAGTGAGAACAAGGCATGATAGCACAAGTAAGTCTTAGTGGCTAGAGAGTTTCGTACCTATTTAGGATAGATAGTGAGTATGGATAGTGAGAGGATTTTTTCATGATGCTTCATGATAATTTTTAGGTTAAATTGAAGAATATGTTTTTAAATATGTCAAATTTGGAAAAATTGGATTTTTGTAGTCACAAAATCCTGCACTTACTACTATAATTATAACGCCATGTATTTTATTTATTGTATGGATCTTGCATAAGAAAAGTATTTACTAATTTCCCATCCCCTAGTCATATCACCAATCTGGTTGGTCATGGAAATTGTGTGTCTTGCACATTCGTCACTTACTTGCATGGTTATGGTCGTCTCTTAAAGTGTCTTGCTTGCATTATTCACTAATTTTTCATCTCTAGTCTTTGACTAAGGTGCCTAGGAAGGGATTAGGGAGCTCCAAGCACCTTGGTCATCATTTCTTGGTTCCCTAGTCCTAGTCACATTTTTTCTCATATAAATGTTTGAGTTTGGTCTTTATGAGTTTCCCTCCCATTCCCCTAGGTACTAAGCTACATATCGCATCATTAGTGTCGAAATTTGAGCAAGAGATCCCTATATAAATAGAACATACATATTATCTTATGGGTGTAATAATTATACTAAGGGATAGATATCTAGATAAGGAAACAGACTACATTTGGGCACTATTTTACATCAAGCATTTCATAAGAAGGGGAGTTTATTCTATTCCATCCACCATTTTGCATTTTTCTACAGCTATTATTTGCTACTTTGGAGTCATTGGCACTAAAGAACCCTGGGCACACCATTTCACACTCAAAACCCATAGAAATACATCGTGTTTAAGATTTAGTGCAGTACTCATTCATATGTCCATCCATTTAGTAGCTGAGGATAGTTTGACTCGTTCGTTTTCATCTTTCATTTTTAGGGTTTGATGGTTTTTTATGGGGTTTTGTAGGAGACTATTCATTAGAGACTAATAGTGACACCAATGAACCAAGTGTGACATCAACCTGATCAAAGGTGGAGTACTATGAAGGTTGAAAGACCATATAAGATTCAATTCCTAAATCAATACACAGACCAGGGAACCCATATTTTAGACCAGGATGCCCACAGGCGCCCCAGTCTGGCAAGATATGCCACTTCTGTAATTTTTTGAGGTTTGTTATGACACTCATCTCCACTAGTAAATCATCTCACCTAGTCCTAGTTTACTATGAGGTAATTCTAATTTAGGTTAGTACTTTACACCTATTATTTCATTTCATTTAGAATATCAAATAAATTATTTAGCATTTATATTTTAGTGTATTTCATTTATAACATTGATGTACTTCTTAGATTAATTCTAAAATCAATATTTTAGATTCTATTTTTTTTAACCCGTACTTTAGAAATTTTTTACTTAGGATATAATTCAAACCCTAATGGATAAGGATATCTCTTCTCCTTCTCTTCCCATCATGTCACACTTTAGTGTCAATCAAATCTTTGATGAGGTTGTTATCGCTGATCGCATGGCTCTTTATAGAAATGTTAATGTACCACAACATATTCAGCAAAAAAACTTAGAGGGTCAATGATATATACCTACTAGTTTTGAAATTTCTCCATTGGCATTAGTATCATTTTGGATCCAATAGCCTCACTCATTGTACACCATGCTATACTATTACTAGTGATCCTCCTTTTGATCTTTCTAAGGAAATTCTAGATGATTATTTTATTGATTACATGTTACATCTTTATAATAACTCTTATACTAATTCTCCTCATAATCATAATATTGTTATGGCTATATCTCACGACTCCCCTATTTTTGATAATGCTTCTCCTAATCCATCACATACTACTTTTCATACTCTCTCATATTATGTTGATGATCCTATTGATAATACGCTTAGTGAAATTTTCATATATGAGTCTTTATCTGATGTTGATAATACAATTGATAGTCATGATTCTACTAATTTTCATACTTCCAAGTCTAAATATCGTATGAAACTTTCTCTTGAGGTTATATCTAGCATCGTGCATGATTCACCTCCATCTATTAGTTCTTCTTCTCCTACCATCTCATCTCGTCTTAACACTTCACCTACATTTGTTATTACATCTTCTCCTATTGAGGTATCTTCATTAGTTTCTTTACCTCTTAGGGATGTTTATGATGTTATTCCTACCACTTTTATCAATGCTCCATCTTCTTCGTCTATTATCACTTCTAAGGAACATACCCCAAGTGTTCCTTTAACATCAAAATCTCCTTTATCTTCTCTTGAGGTACCTATGATTACTCAGAATGGCAAGTTACAACCGCTTAATAGATTATTGCCATCTCCTACTAATCCACCACATGACATTCTTTATCTCATGCATTTCATAGGTTAATTACAATCTTAGGTTCATTCAATCACCTTAGAAAGTAGGGTTTATTATGCTTCAATTGATAACAATTCATTACATAGAAACCCTATTAGTAAGAAAATTAATAACTCCGCATTTCCTAAGGCTTTTATCATACCTACATTCACATGCTTTGATGGTACTAGTGACCCTCACTTACATATCTAACATTACCACATAGCTATGGCTCCCTATTCTAATGATAGATTATTGTTTAAGGCCTTTCAACATAATCTTGTCGATGATGCATTATAATGGTACATTTATCTTCCATTTGGGTCTATTAGTACTTATTATGATATGGAGTATGCATTCCTCTGTCATTTTATCATCAACAATGGCCCTAGAGTTACTTATGATAACATACCTACTTTACATCAGGGTGCATCCAAACCTATCAAGGATAACATCTTATGATTCAATGCTTGTGTGCATCAATTAGTATTCCAACCTATTGATCTTGAGAATCAACTCATCTTTTTCTATGGTATAATTCCCGCTCTCAAGCACCAATTGCAATATGATACATTTGAGTCATTCATACTCTTATGTTATAAAGATATTGATCTAGAATAGGACCTTCTCTCATCATATGTTATTGATCCTCTAATTCATACTACTACTATCATATAATCTATCTCTTCTCCATTTCCCCTACTCAAGCAAACCACAAAATATCCATCTCTCCCTAGAAATAAATCTCAACCTACTACATCACAAAAGATTCCTCCTCCTCCTCCGCAAAATACTAATTCGTCATCTACTCCATCTATTTCACATGAGCCATTGCACTTCTATCATCATGCTCAACCACATGATGTGTTGCATGTTTTACTTAATGAGCATCTAATTCACTTTCCCACTAATCAACATCATCTACATCATTAGTGTGATCAACCCTATTGTATTTATAATAGCATCAATGGCCATAGGGAAAATTATTGTTTTTCCCGTTGTGATAGATTGCAAAAATTAGAGGATAAGGGAATCATTTCATTTAGCTCTCTCTCACGTGAGTGGTACATCTCTCCTCTACCTCGTTGGCACATTTTTATTCAGGTTGAGTTGTCTCCTCCATCTAATGCTAAGGTTATTATACATCCATCACCATAAATTGTCACTCATGCGCACTCTCCACCACATCCATTCATCATTGCACCATCGCATCCACCATATCTACTTCTTATATCTCATCCAGCACATCATGTTATTGCTTCACATCAGCTGCCACATCCCTCCACATTTTCGTATCCATACATTGGGGGGCATAACTAATCCCCCCCTAATGTTCATCATACTAACATATTACGATCACATCACATTGTCAAATCAACAAGCATCCATCATGATAGGTCATTTTATAAATCATACACTAGTTATTCTCACATACATTATACTATCATCACACACTAACTACACATTATAAATCCATTCAACAAATATGAACATAAATCAACTCACTAAGCATCATATCTTACAACAACAATTATACTACATACAACAATCATTGTAATATGTATTTTACCTTTCATCATCACTAAACAAACATTACATACAATAATACATCATAAATCACATAATTATATCAATACACATTAAAATCAATCATCATATACCAATAAAACTATCTATATATCAGTCACAAAAATATTTCATCATTGGGGGGAAACTCCCCTGCATCATATACATCAAATAAAACTCATATCTCATCATCGCTATCACTCTCTCATACTGTGAAAGCTCTCAAAATCGATTCTTAACCACTAACTATGTGTCATTAGTCGTGGCATCGATATCTCTCCACCTACCTAAGTAATAGGGTTTTATCTGTAGACTGCTCAGCAAAGCGAATCTGTAATGCAAGGAATTATAAAAATACATCCTACGCTAATGGACCACCACCCGCCATAACTCTCACTCATCATGTCTCCTCATGTGCCTCACCCATCTCACTCAGTAGCATTGTACACATTTCTGATGCTATATCAACCAGATCAAACAAATGGCTATGATCACCCAAAATGTCATCCACATGCTCTAATATTCCTCCACCCACAAGTATATCGGTCAGCACATTCCATGTCAATGTGCAGATAGATGTGTCCACAATCAAAATCCAATATGAATTTCCCACAACACATAAAATAACCCATTAGATAACCCTCACTATCCTATAAACAAAATTAAAACATAATTATAAAAATACTCATGCTCTACTACAGTTGTCGCTACATTTTTGGGGGCATGTTCTTCCCCTTCTCCCACTCTTCCATGTGGTATTCACACTGCTTCTGTGTACAATGGAAATAAGAATACCTATCGATGTGCTTCCCACCATGCATGGTAGGCCTCCATACACACCACATCATCTTATTCTATTTTCTTTATTATCGCATTTGCCTCCTCTCGCCTAGAAGATACTAGATGCTCTCTTATGGGCCAAGGTCTAGCTCCATCCCTCCTCGGTGCTCTAATGGCTCTTAACCATATATATGGATCTGGGGGCATGTCCTGACCCATACCAAACTATCATGATAACCTCTCTACCTAGAATAACTCAACCACCCTTAGGAAACGATTCTCCAACCACATAGTCCTCCGTACGTACCATAGCTCTATAACATCCTCTGGTCATCCTCCATAGTCTCGGTATGGCCTCAATATAACTAGCTTAGGCCCCATACAATCTATAAATGCCTTATAGGTATATGTATCCATCTTGCACCCACGCATGCTAACCCACCTCCTAGTAAATATATATGGTCTAGCCCACTCTACTCGCAAAACACCAACTAGCCTCAACAATACTATATGTTTGTATGCCCATACATGCAATATTGTAGTAGTTCATATCCTTCCTCCATGATCCTCTCATGTAAACATAGATAGATCCCTATACAGATGGACCAACACACATCATTCCCATGTGTATCTGGTACTATCCTTGTCTATCCTTCGGCATATATTGTGCATCTTATAGAAGATGCCTACACCTCCTCCCTCTACTGCAATAGATGAAGAAAAAAATATGGCTATGAACTTCCACAAGCATGGAAACCTTGACCTCAAGATAGCATACAAATTGATATGGGCCTCAGCAGGTACTCGAGTCCCCATAAAATACCATCTAACAGCCCGCATATTTCTCTCCATATCCTCCAAAGGCATAACATGTACTCTCTCCCCAATAATTGGTAATCATAGTATGTGATACGCATCCTCCAACGTGACTTTCATCTAACCTATAGTAAACAAGAACATACAAGTATCCACACACCACCTCTCACTTAAGGCTATCAACATAGGCATATTATGGGGCACATCCTCCATCTATGTTGTGTCACAAACTAGCATAGTCTATAACCTCCCAATCATCGTCAAACAAACCCAGTCCAAAAAAAGTACTCAAATGATGACCCCCATGGAACTCCCTCAAGTGGACATCCCTTTACACAACACAAAACAATAAAAACACAATGTTAGAACAATATACATACCCATACGCACTCCTTTATCACATTACTAAACAATAAAAATCACATTTACACTACTCATGACTTAATATACACTCTTTGGACTAGGGGCCCCAAAACAGAATTGGGGCACCCAAAAGTAGGACACCAGTGCCCAGATCTAGGTGCTTATGTCCCTGAAGGTTATTAATGTCTTCACCGCTCTTTTCCAGGTCTAAAACACTGAAAATAGTCAAAATCATAATTTCATAAAAAATCACTAAAACTGACTAGTGCACACCCTTTTTTTTTTAAAAAACATGACACTTACCAACTTTGTCATCATATGCGATGCTACGGCAATCACCACCATCTCAAATCAGCTAGGTCATGTTGCTCTCAATTGCAGCATCCTTACCTAGATATCACTATCACTCCCGTACAGATGAAAAATGCAATGACTAATCACTTTTTCACACTACTATTTTTAGTTACTTTTCATTACCCACTTTACTATGGTTATTATTTCACAAACATTTCTCACCTAATACATACCACACAATTTTTGTAATATCTTGAGTGTTTTTACTTTGATTGACACCTTGTTTATGATGTTCTTTTGAGAAATTTTCCTACTATCGTATCATACACATGACACACATTACACACACATTATCTTTCCTCGACATTGTCTTTTATTTGGTCTGTACTCATTTTGGAATTCTCTATCACAATCTATCTCTTCCATGCTTAGTTTCAGCTCAGTGTTCTTTCTTATCATTACTTTCTCTTTAGCCAAAAGGTGGAGCATACAATTGGGGTCATCCTTTAATTCACATTACAACATCATGCGATCAATCAACACTACTAATTCATCATTTTCATACATTTACTAATGCACCAGGTGATATTTCCCCCTAATGACCTAACCTGGGGGCAACAAAACATACAATTTCTCTATGTGACACTTCATCACCTCCCCCTAATTACCTAACCTTGGGGCAGCAAGAATTAAAATATTTCTATGAGATCATTCATCAATTTGTTTCTATTTCCCTAATGACCTAACTTAGGGGAAACTAACGTAAAATATCCTTTTGAGTAACCAATCAAAACCATCAATTAATTCATCAATGTGTTCAAGTCTCTAACAATTGAAATTATACCATTCAATCAATACAATACAACACATGCAGCCTCCTAGATGACCTAACTTGGGAGTTAAATTCATTACTTTCCTAGATGACCTAAACTATCTTGAGGATGTAGTTAAAGGTTGGAGAATAACACACTTTTCTCCCTACACTCTTCATTTGATGAAAGGATGACAAAATCCTTCAGTCAATTTTTTGTATACACATAATTAGGTTGGGAATTAATCATTCCCTACCCCATCGTATCATCAACATATAACATGTGAAATCATGAATCAACCACTATCACAATCATCTCTCTCATTTAGGAAACTTCATCACGACATTACATTTCTCAGTATGTTGCATGGATAAACACGTTGATCCATGGTTCAGAATGGTATATGGTTCATTCTGCACATTTTTTACAACATATGCGCATTCTACTACATTATGGGCTTCTCTGTATTTCTCTTAGGTACGCATCTCTATCTACTTTATGTTACCAATATTTCTGCTCACTAACATAGAGTGAGGGAAAATGTAGTCACAAAATCATGCACTTACTACTATAATTATATTGTCAAATATGTTGTTTTATATATGGATCTTATGTAAGAAAAGTATTCACTAATGGCCCATCCCCTAGTCATGTATTCATTCTAATTGGTTGTTATCATTGTATGTCTTGCACATTCGTGACTTACTTGTATAATTATATTCATGTCTTAAAGAGTCTTAGTTATCATTAGCAAGTCAATTATCGTCTCTAGTCTTTCACTAGGGTTTCTATGAAGGGATTATGGTACCCCGAGTGCCCTAGTCACCATTTCTAGGTGCCTTGGTCCTAGTCACATTTGGTTCTCATTTAGATGTTTGAGGTTGGTATTTATGAGTTTCCCTCCCATTCCCTTAGGTACTAGTTGGCATATAAGGTCATTACCAAGATTTATTTTAAGACCCCTAATGGGTCATTGTTTTCTTCCAATCATTTAACTGACGTAATCTTTGTCAGTGTCATTCTAAACCAGGGTTGTGTCCAAGGCAATATGCAATAGAGTCTAGAAGAACCAACTATACGTTGAGTTTGTTGGGGGATTTACCTAGCTTGGTGGCTATTCTACGGAAGTGCAGCTTAAATCTACGGAAATTAAATACAAATCTATGGAATTCAACTGTTTGAAATGAAATGGATTTCCACAAATAATCTTCTATTGCAAAGTAAAATATGCACGCACTTATTCTTAACAATTTAAACCAGAACTGAATGACTGGAATTTCAACAAAAAGAAAAACTGTTTATGAGCCAAATTGGCATGGCAAAATCATCTACTCAAAAGTGAAAGCAATAATGGAGAAAACAGAGATAGTTAATCAAAGCATGCATGTAGAACTCATTAAATGACAACTGTAGTAAAACTAATCGAAGAACTGTATGCATGTAAAACACAAATTAACCTCGTATCTCCTCGGTTTAGTGGGCCCTTGCTCTTCCTCAGGATAGAGTGATCAACTACTTCTGATTCTCAAAATTCCGTAGATTTTATTAACTTCGAAATGAGTTCATAACATACCAGAAAAACAAAAACCTAGAACAGAATAGTATGCAGATAATTTTCTTCGATGAATCCCAAAAAAGTGCTATATCAGTTCTGAAGACAAAGTCTTCATATAGATGATGTTTGTTACAATATTTGCCACATCATGCGGAATTAAACACTACTTCATCAAATATCAATTGAAACTCTCAGATTCCTATGGGCCGTTAGAGTCAAGCCCAAACTAATAGGTCAATTCAGAAACAGTGTTCAGCCGCATGTATCGAACTTGGGAAACTTATCCACCAGTAACCTTCATAATTCCTGCACACATCATCATATTTGATCTCATAAAAACAGTTAGTAGGAGGTCATGTGATAAACGGATTTTACAAATAATAGCAAGGAAAAATGCATCAATCTACTAAGACATGACTATATCCCCATATACAAATAAGTCATATCATGAAAAGCATTTCCGGTCTAAAGAAGTGATATTAATGAGCCAATCTATGCACTCATCATTCCTCTTGACTTTACCTGTTGCATGTCCCAATGCAACTCATCTATTGCCAACTCACCTTCCAAGTTGTTCAGCCATGTCATACTCCTTGAATTGATCAGCATATTGCTTCGTGGTATTCTTGCAGCCCTAAGTATTAGAGGTAATTTCCACCCAAGAAGTGAAAATGTCATGGGACTATGCTGCCATGTTGTGAGAGGGCTCAAGAGGAGTAGAGGCCATACCTGGAGGCCTGCCCATTCATCAGTGTATTGCTGGCTGGTATTCTCTGTAGTTTGTTTGATAATGGTGATGAGGGCATCACCTCTTTGCATGCTCCAGCTCAAATTCTGAGGAGAGAGGACCTCCCTATGTTTTAAAGGTAGACTTAAAGTATCCCATCTCCTATCACAAGCTTGCCAAGCAGCTCCAAAATTCTCCTAACTATAATTTTCAAAATCAATAATACACTGAAGAAAAATATGAGAAGTATGCACCCCCACCCCTGCCTGGTAATATAATGATCTAAAGTTCTTCCATAGGGTGACATCTGTGTGATGGGTTGGGAAAATGTAAAATTTGATTGACTGAGTAGTGTTATTGAAATTTTCTATTTGAAGTATCCAAGTTATTTGATTCCTCAATACAGACTAAAATGCTTTAATTTGAAAATCCCCCACAAACAGGTTGATCAAGAAATCAGGGACATTGGTTACTACCATGTTATGTAAATAAAATTCACAGAAAATTTTTGAATTTTCAGGGTGCTATTCTTGTAGACTGATAAAAAACTTGGTCCATCAAGAATTTCATGAGGGGCTCTAGAACACAATTGAAATAACTGCCAAGAATAAAATTTCTTTTGGAGATACATGTTGTAGACTGAGGAGGGTTTCCTACAGGACAGTAGTTTGATGGCTAAAGGAAAAACAGAGTCTAAGATAGATGTTAACTTTTGTTTTTCCTCCTCCAAAGATTATTTTTCCTTTTTTAATCTTTGATTTTCTTGCTATAATTCCCTTTTCTGAAGGGAAACTGTTGGAAATTATCTAAGAGGGTGAGACATGTATCACGTTGTTGCTTTAGAAAAATTACCTCATGCTACAAGGCAACAATCTCTCGAATTTTTTTTACTGTCCTTTGTGTAAATTCAACTTGTAATAAAAGGGTGGATTCTTCCATACCTTCTAACTGAGATTTCAGTAGTTCTATCTCCTCCAGATAGTTGCAAGAAGGTGCCACTTGAGTGTCAAGAATTTATGGGGTTATAGTGTGAATTTCCATAGATGGTGAAACAACAAATGATGGAGTGACTGGGACACCCTCCGTATGTAATTCCTCCCGAATATGGGTGGTGTCATCAGGTAAGGACTCTGATTGGAAACCACCTGTCTGCAAACATGAGCCAAGCCGTCAAGATTGTAGTTGCATGGAGGAAGCGGGGGCCATGGGACACTTGTCTTTTGAATCAGAAATGGATGGGAGTGGCCCCTCAGGAACGTCAACAGCCTCAATTTGACTATGTGAAGGGCCCGATGCAAGGGTAGACCGAGGTGTAGAAGAGATGCCAGATTTTAGTTGCTTAGGCTTAGACCCTTCGCCACCAACACATCCCTCGAGTCTCTACTTTGGGCGAAAGAAAACTTGATGTGAACACAACAGATGAATCAACCTTGGGTGCTTAAGCATGGACTTTCACCCACTGGACTAGTGTTTCTGGCATACCTTAATGATAGAATCCGCGAGGTACTCTCGCAAATTGACCCAAAGGGCATGATTGTCATGTCCCTTTTTAAGGTGAATGAGCATTTTGAGCACATCACCACCAAGAATAGAAGCCTGTCCGTTGCATAAAAAATACCTGTTGACCCATTTAGCAATCTCACCCCAGATTCTAGGAAAACGTTTCCACTTAACACCCTTCTGGACACCCAATGGGATCAGGATGACCTCCAGGAGTGCCTCTCCTTCGACGTGGAACTGAGTAAACAGAATTTGAAAGGGGGCATTTGTCATAACCTTTAGACCAAAATTTGGAAGGCCAGACAGGTCAAAAATGACCTGACTGGTAATTTCAACTCTTCATCCACCAACTTGCGAGCATGTGGACTCAAAATTGTTCAAGAATTCTTCCAAAATGCTTTCATCAAAACCTTCAAACTGCCAAATGAAATCTAACCATCCGAAATCATGAAATACCTGCGAAAGAGTGGCATTCTAGATCAAGGCATCAGGTGAAGCAGGTTCTGATGTCTTTCGCGGTCCCATGCTGAGCCAAAAAGTGAGAAATACATGGCAGCGAGGAAAAACCAGAGCTGAGCGTCCCTTCCACTTCTTGTCTAATGTCCGATAAAACTAGTCGTGACTGATGGGCATACCAAAATGGAAAGAAGTGGTTGCAGAGCATTAAATTTCAAATGACACCAAATTCCTTGGGTAGCACAATCATAAAGCGAGGGTGACGGTAGAAAAATAGTGATGAGACTAGCCATCCGCACGAGATTAATATTTTTACGGCGACACAATATCCCATGTTTAAGGAGCATGCACCACCTATCCTGACGTTGGAGAATGTGACACATCAAAGCATGCAGAGATTTATGAGGCATTACTCATGTTATGCTTTCATTCATAAAGCCAGATTTGGAAGGAGATCCAAGATGACCATAGTAATCATTTGATGACGGTGTCATGATGACAAATGGATACATGGGGAAATGTTTGCATAGAAATATCATTAACAGGTAAAGATGCACTTACCCATGCCATATTTAATCAGCTGATATCTGTATATTCCCACACCCTGCAATTTGGGATGAAACATGATTAGCGGCAGTAGAAACAAAGAAAATTCTTTCATTTATTGGAAATTATAATAGAAACCACTAACAAAGGGAAGAATATCGAAGGAAGGATCATCTTCCTTTATTGAATTTGCAAAATATTAATTACTCCATGTGTGAGAGGTAAAGAGCCTCCTCAGCATGCATATCCATTGTTAATAGAATGTCGTTGGTGAAGGTCTGCTTATCCAGTGGTTGGTGATAAACTCAGAGCCTATGCCCATTCACCAGAAGAGTTCGTTTGTCTTCATCAATCAGTATTAATCAAACAGATCCATTATCAAATACTTGATGCACTTGATAGGGATCTAACCAACGCGTATGCAACTTTCCTTTAAACTGCTGATAGCGGGAATCAAAGAGAAAAACCCATTGTCCTTCATAAAATTTCCATTTCTTGATGTGAGCATCATGCCAAGTTTTTCACTGGTCCGCTGTAGAATTTTAGTCTGTTGCTGTGCCTCCATCCACATTTCATCTAGTTCATTCAACTACAACACTCGTTCACGTTGTGCTTCATCCAAATTGATCCCAACCTTCAACGTTGTTCACCAGGTGCACAATTCAAACTCAACAGGTAACAGTGGCTTCTTCCCAAAGACCAGCTCATAGGGAGAGAAACCAGTAGTTTTCCAAGTCGTGTTGTAGGCCCAGACGACCTCAGGAAGCTTTGGTACCCAATTCTTTCTATTAGCATTAACTACCTTAGTTATAATATTCTCAAGATCTCGATTGGTTACCTCCACTTACCCATTGGATTGGGGGTGACATGGTGATGATTTCTGGTGCCTGATTATGTAGATTCATAAGAAAGCTTCAATCATATTTGAAACAAATTGAGGACCTTGATCAGATACTATGGCCCTTGGTACTCCAAACCATAGTAATATTCGGTTGTAGAGAAATTCAGCAACAACATCTTCATTGGTAGATGCCAATGCTTGAACATCAGCCCATTTGGTGACATAGTCTGTGCATACCAAGAGATATTCCTTCCCGAAAGATGGAGGATCAAATGGTCTAACAAAATCAATACCCCATTTCTCAAATGGTCCTAGAACCAACTGAGGGTTAAGAGACATTTCCATAGAAAGTGTAGGTTTTCCCATTCGTTAGCATGCATCACATTGCCACACATACTTCTTGACAGTCTTATGGAGGGAAGGCCAATAGTACCCTGCTCCAAGGATCTTGTGAATTGTTCGTTTCACTTAATAATGCCCACCGCCTGGCTCATCATGACATGCTCGCAGTATGTCATGTACCTCATCCTCTCGAACACACCTGTGAAGAACCATGTCAGGAAAACATTTAAATAAGAATCCGTTACACCATTTATATGTTGCACTATTTCTAACCAATCTCCTTCTTTCTTTATGAGTAAAAGAAGCAGGAAACTTCCTTGTCAAATAATTTACTAGATCAGCGAACCAACGAGTCTTTGTGGAGATAGAAAACAAGTGTTCATTGGGAAATTGATCTTGGACTACTTCATCATCACCTAAAACATTTATTCTGGAAATAAAGTCAGCAACAACGTTAGATTTCCCAGGCTTATCTATGATAGTGAGATTGAGTTATTGCAACAAGAGAAACCAGCGAATGAGCCTTCCACCAGCCATTGTTTGTTCATCAAATAGCGAATGGAAAAGTGGTCAATGTAAACAAAATTTTTATATCCAGTTATGTAATGACGAAATTTATTCAAAGCATATACCACAGCCAAAAACTCTTTTTTTGTAGTAGTGTAATTCTTTTCCGTAGGAGTCAGATTTTTGCTGATGAAATAAATCGCATGCATATAATCTTCGGAGTCTTTTTGTCTAAGGATAGTGCCCATGGCTATATTAGAAGCATCAGTGTGGATATGGAAAGGTTGTCCCCAGTCAGGGCTACGTAAGACGGGGGCCGTTGTCAACTTCTCTTTGATAGAATCAAATGCCTATTGACATTGAGAAGACCTTTCAAAAACACAATTTTTTGTTAGTAATGAAAACATTGGTGCGGCAATTTCGCTAAAATCTTTTATGAATCGGTGGTAATAACCTGCATGGCCAAGGAAACTTTTATGTCAGTCTGATTAGCTGGTGTAGGTAATTGGGTGATGACTGATATCTTCTTGGGATCCACCTTTATACCTTGGGCTGACACATGGTGACCTAAGATAATTCCTTGATCAACCATCATTAGAAATTTTTCATGGCTCAGAGATAGTTGGTGTTGTTCACATCGACTGAGTACCTTCTCAAGATTATTCAAAGATTCATCAAAAGTGGATCCATGGATAGTGAAATCATCCATATAAACCTCAACATAGTTGTTAGCAAGATCTGCAAAAATGGCCACCACTGAAATATGGAAGGGGCATTACAAAGCCCAAAAGCTAAGAATCTGTAAGCGAATGTACCCGAAGGGCATGTAAAAGTAGTCTTATCCTGATCAGCAGGAGCAATACTAATTTGATTATACCCACTAAACCCATCTAAGAAGGAGAAATATTTCTTACCAGCCAGATTGTCCAGGACTTGGTCAATAAAAGGAAGGGAAAAATAATCTTTCTTAGTGGCTTTGTTAAGTTCCCTGTAATCAACACATATTCGCCATTTACCATTCTTTTTGGGAACAATAACTAATGGGGAGACCCACTGACTATCAGATATAGGATAAATGAAACCTACCTTTAGAAGCTTTTCAATCTCAGTTTTGACTATATCTCTCAATGTTGGATTGATTCTTCATTGCGGCTTCCTTATAGGTTTGACGTCATCGGTGTAAATATGATGTGTACATATGCTAGGATGAATTCCTTTCATATCAGTGTAATCCCAAGCAAAAGCATGAGAATGTTTCTTCAGAACCTCAAGCACCCTAGCCCTTTGATTGACCTCCAAGTCACTTCCTATAGTTACCTCTTTACCCAAACTGATAAGCACCTACTTAGTATCATCTGTAAGAGCAAGCTTTGTACTAGTGATAAAATATTTCAACGGGCAAACATGGGGTTGGAGTATGTGTAGGATGGATACGTTATCAAAAGACAGAATCTTAGTAAAAGGACAATAGAAATCAGAAACTAGATGTTCGGAATTATAAGCGTAGAGTTTCCTACCAGACTCAGCAGAGGTAGCGTCTTCTACCGATATTCTGAATTCCATAGAAGTAGTACTAATTTCCGTAGTTACAGAGTCCTTAGAATCAGTCAGCATATAGGACTCTGCAGCCTCCGTCATATGATTGTGTACCGCAATAGTGGCCAGAAAAGAAGAATTCAAAAATTTAGTATCCAAAGAATACACCCATACCTGGTCACAATTGTTCATATAAGGCTGAGCAAGAGGATATAATGAAACGTGTTTGGATTTTTACCCATTTAGAATTGTCATGTTGCCTGACCTACAGTCAATGTAAGCAACAACCGTAGCTAGCCAAAGTCTTCCTAAGATGACTGGATATCCTAACTTCTGAGCTTTAGGCTATAAGACCATGAAATCAACTGGGTACTCCCATAATTCAACAGTTTCCATTATATCTTCAACCACACCATCCGGTACAGCAATGGTTTGATCGGCTAACTGCAGAACAGTGTTGGTTGGTTGAATTCCTGTCAATGATAATTGGTTAAACATTTCTGTTGTGATGACATTAATAGCAGCACCAAGATCCACGAAAACATTAGAGATTGACTGGTTTTTTATATAAATAGTAATGACAGGGCTCCCAGGATCCCCATATTTAGGTGGGATGAGGGTGCCAGCAACTAAATCAACCAAATTCCCTTCGACTCTGACAGTATTTGGGTATTTATTTTTTCTCCCTGGCGTCTTTATACATTCATTTCTAATGGTTTGGTTTAGGTCGGGAATGTCCCTTATTACACGTAGCAGTGGAACCTCAATATGTAATTTTTTAAATTCCTGAACTAATTCTGTTTCATCTAGAATCCGAGTGTCTTGTAATCGCTCAGGGAAAGGGGCTATAGTTGGTTTGGGTATTTGAGCATTCTTCTCATCTAGTATTGGTGAAGAATCATTATTTCCTTCAAGTTTTTATTCTTTATTGAGATCATCAGGCAATTCTGTGATAACAATAGGAGGGTTCAATATTTTTCTCGATCATAATCGTAAATTACCAATAGTGTTAACCTGCATGGTATTACCCACATCTGTGTCATCAATTGAAGTTGTTTGTTGATTTTTTGGATTGGCTACTGGTTGAGCCAGAAGTTGTGTTTGTGTTACTTGTCCTTGATTTTGATAGGCTGGAGGCATTAAAGCTTGTTGTATCTGTTGGAACCTACGTTGTTGATTATTGTTTTGTGGTGGTGCCCAGGACTGATTCTGGCTAAAATTTTGATGGGGACCCCACTGTTGATTTTTCCAAGGATTGGTTGTGGGTGGTGGAGCCCAACCCAGCTGAGTGTAGGGATTTTTCCAAGGTGGTGGATATGGATAAGTCATCTAGTTTGAGTTTGCCCACTCAGGTTGTCCCCAAGAAGACTGAGAGGCCTAATTTGGCCATGGCATTCTCCAGGGATTTTGGGTTGGTCTAGATGGGAATCCACCCTGATTGTTTGGTCTTTGGACAAAATTTAATTCAGCACTTGTTTGAGAGATTGCATTCAAACCTCCCTTCAATTGTGGTAAAAGTGTGCAATGTTTAGTGTCATGGTCAGTTACTTCGCAGATTAAGCACATATATGTGACATCCAAAGGACATTCTCTCAAGGGGTGTCTCTTCCGACATTTAGGGAAATACATGTCCAATGGTTCTTTAGAAGGGGTGGATTTTGCCTTAATTCCATCTATTGTGGATGTTAGTTGTAGCAGAATGTCTGTTTTCATGTTGGCCATTTCTTCTAGAAGTTCAGAGGTACCCAAAGACTTGGATGTTGGTTTCCTTCTTATTCCTTCACGTGTTCTAGAATATCTTCTACATAGCTCAGTAATTTGTTCCAAGGTAAGCTTATGCACATCTCCTCCTCCCATGAGGTGGAGGGAATCCTTGGTTTCCTCATCCAGTCCTTTCAGAAGGATTGTTTTAGTGATGTCTGCATATAACTCATACCCACTGCGTTTATGGAGAAAGAGGAATCTATCCAGATAATCTTCTAGATTCTCATCTTCTTTTTGCCATATTTGAAAGAACTCCTCCCTCCTATCCCTTCCTCTACAATAGTCTTGGTATTTATCCAGGAAGGCTCTTTCCATGGCTGCCCAGGAATTAATGGAGTTAGATGGTAACCCCATAAACCATCTCATAGTGGAATCCTTTAGAGTGGAGGGAAATAATTTGAGTTTTTGATTGTCAGTTTGGTAATCATGTCTGGCACAGGATTTTAAATTCAAATAGAAACTAATTAGGGTCTTCTTTGGTCATTCCTTGAAAGAGGGGGAGGATGAATGGTGAGATGTTTTTCATGGGTGCATCCTCATCTGCATCGAGGACAATGGGATATGTAAATGTTCGTCCCAAAGGTTGTTCTTTAGCATTCCCAAGATCCTCCATTGCAGAATGATGTGAAGAGGATACAAAATGCTTAGAAAAGGTTCTAGGCATGGAATTGGAATCTTTATCACTCTCAGTGTTTCTCCCTTGTGAAGTGTCTAAAGAGATTTGTTGAATATTGTGTGCTATAAATCTCCCTTGGTTATCTCGTGACCTATGCATCCAGGTTGGTTGGTTTAAATCAAGGTCCGGGAGAACTACTGGTTTCTTATATGAACTCTATTAACACCCATAACATATGGAAATAAAATAATGGAGCTTATGGTTATGTTTGAGTCCCCGAAAATGGTGCCAAAAATGATGGGTTGTTGTTTTCTTCCAATCATTTAACGGGCGTAATCTTTGTCAGTGTCATTCTAAACCAGGGCTGTGTCCAAGGTAATATGCAATAGAGTCTAGAAGAACCAGTTATATGTTGAGTTTGTTGGGGGGGGTTTCCTAGCTTGGTGGCTATTCTATGGAAGTGCAGCTTAAATCTACGGAAATTAAATACAAATCTACGGAATTCAACTATTTGCAATGAAATGGATTTCCATAACTAATCTTCTACTGCAAAGTAAAATACGCACACACTTATTCTTAACAATTTAAACCAGAACTAAATGACTGGAATTTCAACAAAAAGCAAGACTGTTTATGAGCCAAATTGGCATGGCAAAAGCATCTACTTAAAAGTGAAAGAAATAATGGAGAAAACAGAGATAGTTAATCAAAGCATGCATGTAGAACTCATTAAATGACAACTGTAGTAAAACTAATCGAAGAACTGTATGCATGTAAAACACAAAGTAACCTCGTATCTCCTCGGTTGAGTGGGCCCTTGCTCTTCCTCGGGATAGAGTGATCAACTACTTCTGATTCTCAAAATTCTGTATATTTTATTAACTTCCAAATGAGTTCATAACATACGAGAAAAACAAAAACCTAGAACAGAACAGTATACAGATAATTTTTTTCGATGAATCCCAAAAACGTGCTATATCAGTTTTGAAGAAAAATTCTTCATATAGATGATGCTTGTTACAAGATCTTCCACATCAGGTGGCATTAAACACTGCTTCATCAAATATCAATTGAAACTCTCAGATTCCTACGAGACGTTAGATTCAAGCCCAAACTAATAGGTCAATTCAGAAACAGACTTCAGCCACATGCATCAAACTCAGGCAACTTATCCACCAGTAACCTTCATCATTCCTACACACATCATCATATTTGATCTCATAAAAATAGTTAGTAGGAGGTCATGGGATAAATGGATTTTATAAATAATAGTAAGAAAAAAAGCATCAATCTACTAATACATGACTGTACAAAACATCCCCATATACAAATAAGTCATATCATGAAGAACATTTCTGGTCTAAAGAAGTGATATTAATGAGCCAATCTATACACTCATCAACCCCCCTCTGAAAATTTATTATAGAATGGGTGGCGAATCTCCAAAATGGACTTTTGAAATGATGATGAATCTATGAAAAAGTGATTTCTAGAAAAGGAGAATTTGTAAGGTGTTTTTCTCGGATGGTTTTGTATGCTTAGATGGGTGTTGGATAGTTTTCAATCAATCTGGGTTAGATGGACATCTATTATCTTTCTTCCTTTATCTACTATCCAATCTGGGTTGGACAAATATCTATTTCTATCGTAAAACCTAGGTTGGATGGTCATATATTGTCTATTGTTCTATCGTCCAACCTAGGTTTTATGGCAGATAATGGAGGGCCATCCAACCCGGGTTATACAACTAACCACTCTTTGTTATACATCTATATTAAATGGGCATCCATTTCAGTTGGATGCTCTTTGAGTGAGACGGTTGTCACATGTGCATTAGATGGAATCCATTAGTCATCCATCCAACTTTGTTGGCATTTTTTCTGGCCTATGTTGGACAATTTTCTTAATGACTTTGAATGGCTGTCCATCCCATGTATAAAGTGATGTTAAGACAGTCGTCTCCCCTCAAAAAACACATATAAAATGTTGCTTTCAGAGGAACTGCCTCCAAACCTCCACAGGGGGAATAGGCCCCCCGAACCCCACAAGGGGGGTATCCCCCTTACAATGCCCAAGGCTATGTATTATACCTCCTTGAATATTCGCACTTTTTGATTAGAAATGTTGGTGAAATACATGCATAAGTTCTTTTTAAACTATAAATAGTAGGCAAAATGACCCATACAAATAACTTGTTAGCCAAAATTTTAGGCGGAATGGGTGGCAGCCAACTTTTGAAAAATTTCCATTTCCAATTTCCAAAATCCCTAATATTTATGAGTTTACGTAAATTTTCCACTAAATTTTTTCTTTGTCATTAGTGACAAAATTTTAGCAAGATATCCTTATATAAACACAACATACATAATATCATATGGATGAACTACTTATACTAAAGGCTAGCTATCTACATAAGGCAAGGGAGTGCATTTGGGAACTATTCTACATCACACATCACATAGGAAGGGGATTTTATTCTATTGCATCCACCATTATACATTTTTATCTAGCCATTTCCCACTACTTTGGCGTCATTTGCGCTAGGGCACCCTAGGCACACCATTGTACACTTAAAGCACATAAAACTACATTGGGTCTGAGATGTAGTGTAGCGCTCAGTCATAAGTCCATCCATTTGGATGCTAAAGATAGTCTGACCCATTCATTTACATTTTTATTTTTTAGGGTTTGATGCTTTTCTATGGGGTTTTGTAGAATATTATTCACTAGAAACTTACAACAACACCATCGAACTGAGTGCGACACCAAATTGATCAAAGGTGAAGTATTGTGAAGGTTTAATGACCATATCATATTTAGTTTCTGAGTCACTCCATAGATGAGGGAGCCAAAATTTCAGACAAAGGCACCCACATGTGCCCATGTCCTTTCCCAAATGCCCTAATCTAGCCAAATCTGCCACTTCTGTAACTTTTTGAGGTTCGTTACAACACTCAGCTCTGCCAATAAATCATCTCGCATAGTCCCACATTACTACGAGGTAAGTTGAATTGAGGTTAGTACATTGTACCTCTTATTTCATTTCATTTAGAATATTAAATAAATTATTTAGAATTTATATTTACGTTATTCCATTGTTGTGAGTTTTAGATTATTTCTAAAATCCAAATTTTAGTTAATCAATTTTCTAGAGTGAATATTTGTAGTAAAATTTGACCTTCTGATGCTCACTATGAATTATATGCTTTGTATGGGACCCAAAGTTATTGGGGGATATTTTTCCATGGAAATAATAAGGTTTAAAAATAATAATGAGGTATTTTTATTGTCGCGTTTTTATGAACGATCGTTAAGAAGATAATTTTCTTTGAAACCCTTGTTAAAACCTAGTTAAAAGTAACTTAAAGGAAATTGATCATACTAATCCTTTCTTGAATGGTTTTGTAAATGTAATTATTAGAGGTTGTAGAGGACTCATAAAAATTTCCATAAATGTGCATTAGAGTATGTGATTATATGCGGGCCCCACCTAAAAATTCTTCTTTTTGAAGAAGTTCAATTTTAGGAAAAGTTTTCCAAAGAAGGTGATAAATAAATCACATTTTTTTAATTCATGTAGTTGTTCTAGATTTCCATGATAGTTTCATATCATGGTTGAGATTATGAATGATTATTTTTTTCCTATTTATGTAGACTTGTTTTGGGGGTGGTTTGGAAGAGTTTGTACTAAAATTTGAATTGCAGGAGCTACAAGAAGAGTTAGGACTCCAATCAAGTTTTTTTGAGATCCTAGTTCAGAGATATTTCCAATGCCATATCAAACTTTTTTTTTTGAAATGGTATAAAAAATTTAAGACGTGTTCTTTGAGGGTCAAATTTGGAGGATGCCTAGTTATGCAGGGTCTTGAGTTACTTTGTGAGGTAAGGTAATAGTTTTGAGTTTTTCATGTATGTTGAAGGTTATTGAGTGCTTAGAAAACAATTACATTTATGTCATCATAGGTTTTAGGGTTTATCCTTTCAGGGGTATAGTATTTTTTATCCATCAAGAGAGTAGTGATATTACTGTAGTCTTTGTTCAAAATCTAAAAGGGGTGATTAAAGTCAAGAAAAATCCATACGAGTTTATCCATCCTTTTAATAATATTAGAAGTCTATGTATAATTCATTATGAGTCTCCAATGTGTAATGAGAATCATATGAAAGGTGACATAGGATTTCAAGAATCTTTTTCCTAGGGGGAGTTTAGGTGCTCTCCATCTAAGGGAAATGGAATCAAGATAATCATCCCTCATATGTGTCTAAAGCATTGACTAGACTATGTAAAAGTAGTTCAAGAGGTCTGTATCAAATCTATTGAGTGCTATGTGACTCATAGGTATGTGTCATCATAGGAGTTATTTGAGTAAGGATTTTCCCCAATTAATGTTTCTACAAGATAGATTCTCTCATGATATGTTCTAAGTCATGGAACAAATTTTGTGAAAGTTGTAAAGGATTGTGTGCATCTGATCCATGTTGTTTCTTATGGTCCTTTAAGAAATTAAAGTATGAGGTTATAAGAAAGAAGTTTCTTTAAATTTTTATAGTCATGTTATGGGATTATGTCTCATGTTATGGTATGTTGATGATCAAAATTGTTGATGTGTAATCACAACACCCCTGATTTTTTGTAACTCGATATATTGAAACTCTCAGTGTGATTGCATAACATGGATATTTTCCCAAAGTGTGGGACTTTGCGACCAGGAAAGCTCTCTAGAGAAGGCTAGATTCCTATATTATCCTAGTGCTAACTACTCCAAAGTGCAGAGAGTTACAGATATAACCCTAATATAATATTTCCAAGGAGAAAAAGTTAGAGAAAATGCATGAAAATTAAAACCTACTATAAGGGAAGGTGAAGAAGCAAGAAGGATTGTTAGACAACCTAAATAATAAAAACATCAAAACTATAATCTTGTAATGAAAACACAATGGTGCACAATAATTTGTATGTGATGAAAGACCAAAAGAGGTGCAATAAAACACAAAAGGGGTGTTTAAAATATCCACAGATATGTTTATATTGCTCCCGAAATTGATACAATACACCACACTCAAGCTCAAAGGAACATATTTTTCATAACAATGTCAAGTAGGGGGGTTTGGAATCTCCACAAAATCTCTTGTAAACAAAAAGGGAGGGGCATATACATGTTTTCCCAACCTTTTGAAACGATCCCCTCCTTACAATATATAAGAAGCATGAGAGAAAGGGAGAGAGAAGGAATTCGAAATATTTCTTCAACCACCCAAAAATGAATTAAAATTACCTACATCAATGATGGGTTCCACTGCAAAAACCATGCCTCCATGTACTTTTCCTTATTGGAGAAGAAAGGAAGCTCATACCTTATCATTTTGGTATGTGATAAACCTGAAAATACCCTCTAAAATGGTAGACTATATTTCCTCATATTTAAATAATTAGTCTCACTAAAAAAATAATAAAACTAGTCATTGTTTTGTAGAGAACACTGAGGAAAAAGTTTGATTTTTTGCAAATCCAAGCTTCTAGTCAAAATTTATGGCCATATGAAGATGAGGGTGCCATACTGCAATAAATGTCAGTGGTGATCTCTACCTTTTCGGACTATAAATTACATCACATCCTCCGAAATATCAAATTTCATATTTTCAAGATTTGGAACTTCGGGCATTTTAATTTTGGAGTTTGGGTTAGTGTTCATTTCTCAAGAGTTCCCGAAAGCTCCAAAACTCTGATGTCTGAAATTTAGACTTCAGGTTTTAGAATTCAAAATTTTATTTTTACGCACTGGGGCTTCAACGTTCCAAAGTCTAAAATTTGAACTTCGGCTTTCAAACCTTTAAGTTTTCACAGATTCGGGTATTAGGGTTTCAAGGATTTCAGGTTTTGGGGGTTTTAGGTTTTGAGATTTAAGGATTTCAGGGTTTCAAGATTTCAGAGTTTGTTCATCCACTCGACCTTGCTGCCAACTCTGGCCTGCCGAAAGCCCGAAGTCTGAATTTTAGACTTCATTTTTTGGACTTTTCTCCCTTCCACATGGCACTATTCACTGTGAGCTCCCAAGACTCTGAAACTTCAAATTTGACTTTCCTTTTATGCATTGACCTCTGAATTTTGGATCTTTGTGCTCCCTATCTCCGGGTTTCACCATTTTTCTCTTAGGCCTACCTCTAACCAACAACATCTCCAAAGTTTGAATTTCAGACTTTGGAGCTCCTTCATTTCCTGAACTCCTCTATAATGTTCTCAGATTTCCTAACCTATTTAAAAAATCCTGAAGTGTGCTTTTCCCTAGTCTAATTGATCCATCATTTTTTCTCCATGGGATCTTTCTTGTCTAATTTCACCTGAGGGACCAAATTGGATAGCATAAACATCTTGAGTTCTTGATCCTTCAAAGTATGATTATGATCCACTTTTTAAATGTATATATAGTTGTGTTTTGGTCTAAGTCTACAAAATAATAAGATATGTGTCTTAGATCAAATTTTCTCTTAGGATTGGTTATTGTTGTGATTCCTGTCAAGGATGATTATAAGCAAATATGATTGAAGTATTAAACCTATCCTATAGATTCTATTAGTTGGTTAGTTAAATTTTTAATGATAGGCTTATCTCTATATTGAGGTAGCATATGTATCACAAGTCATGTCTTTGTTAGGAATATGGAGTTTGTATCTCTCACATGAAGTTTCAAGCAAGAAAAGTATGAGTTTATCTTTTGTAATTTAAGCTTTGACATCACTAGGATTATCAAGAGGACTGAGGTGATAATCCATGTGAAAATAAAGTCTTGTAGCTAAGTATTCCTGATTGAATCTATTACTCTATGTCAATGTATATTTTATGAAAGTATTGTCTGAGTGAGTCCTTATAAGTTTTGTGATGACTTTTTCTAATTAATCATCAAATTTTTCCCTAAGAGTATTAGGATAATATGTTCTATTGTTCAATATTATAAGTACATTAAGCTTGAATCATGGATGTTCCTAGCACTTTATCATTTACGGTATGCTTAAGGGTTTTTTCTCTCTCTATGAAGTCCTTGTATTGATATATTTTTCTTGAAAGGGTTTTGATGAATATGAAAGGTCTTCTCAGAACTATGATTTGTATCTAGGTGGTTTCCTACAAGCTAAAACAGATTGTTGTCCATTGTGTATTAGTGTTTCCATTAACAGAAAATGTTTTCATGGTGTCTTATGAGTCTCCATGAGGTTTCCTTTAATATGAAACTTGAAGGTTGATTGGTAGTATCAAGACTTGTCAAATTATCATGATGTCTAGCTATGGTTTCAGGTATGGTGCAAGCACGGATAGTCACTGTATGAGTCCAAATTGTTGGTATGAGTTTCATCATGGTCCATGAGATTTTTTATAGGTTTCTAAGCATCTTCATGAGTTCAGTAATGTAAGTTCATGTGATCTCATGATTAAGTCATATCATTCTAGTCCTATTCCTAGCCCTAGAGCATGTCAAATGGTATGGAGGTATGATTTTATGAGATGATAAGTCCTAACCAAGAATGGTAGCATCATGTTGATAGTTTACTTGATGTCTATGATGAGTTTTAGGTTATTTCTTAAAGGTTTTGTGGTATTTCAAGGTCCTAGGGAAGGAAACAGGTGAGAAAAAGGCATGATAGCACAAATAAGTATTAATGGATAGAGAGTTTCATACCCATTTGGGATTAATGATGAGCATGTACATAGAGAGGATGTTTTCATGATGCTTCATGATAAGTTTCAAGTCAAAGTGAATAATATTTTTGTAGATATGTTAGTTTTGGCAAAATCAGGTTTTCTAGAGTGAATACTTGAAGCGAAAGTTGACCTTCTGATGCTTGTTGTGAATTGTATGTTTTGCATGTGAAAAAAAATTTTGGTGGATGTTTTTCCATGGCACTAATAGTTTTTTATCAAAAATATTGAGGTGGTTTTATCATCATGTTTTTATGTACAATCGTTAAGAAGATAAGTTGTTTTGAAACCCTAGCTAAAAGTGACTTTGAGGAAATTGATTATATTGATATTGTCTTTATTAGTTTTTAAAATGTGATTATTATAGGTTGTATATTACTCATCTGTATTTCCATAAAGTTTCATTATAGTATGTGACTTTATGTGGGCCCTACCTGAAAAATGCTTGTTTCTAAAGAAGTTCATTTTAATGAAAAGTTGTCAAAAGAAGGTGATAAATAAATTCACATTTTTTTTATCCTTGTATTTATTATAGATTTCCATTATAGTTTCAGATCATGTTTGATATTAGAAATGGAAATTTTTTCCCTATTTATGAAGACAGGTTTTTGGGGAAGTTTGGAGCAGTTTGTACTAGAATTGGAATTACAAGAGCTACATGAAGTGTTATGACTCCATTAAATTTTCTTTATGATCCTAGCTCAGAGAGATTTACAAATACATATAAAAAATTTATTCTTGATATGTTATGAGCAAGTTATGACTTGTTATTTAAGGGTAAAATATGGAGGATGCCTAGTTAAATAATGTCTTAAGTTGCTTCATGAGGGAAGGTTATATTTATGAGTTCTACATGATTGGTGAAGGTTGATACATACTTGGAAAACATGTATAAGGGTGTTTAATTATTTGGTAAATCTGGGAAGTGAGTTTTGAGGTGATGGAGAAATTTGAGCTCAAGAGAAATTCTTGAGTCCTAGAAGCCTAAAGGAGAAGTTACAGAGATGGACCTAGTTGAAGGCATTCCACTCAGATTTAGAAGGAAATTTAAGGTGTTATGGAAAAAGGATTCAGATAGATTTATATTTTTGTATGAATTATCTCATGATGATGAGGTTTTTTATGTGATACAAATAATTTTGTGAAGAAGAAGGTTTGTTGTTATCAAGACATGATTTCTCTCACTAGGAAATAGAGTTAGATAAGGCATGAGATGGATTGGTTGATACTTGATATCATTTGGATAGTGAAGAGGGATTAATTTTTTTCCTATTTAATTCATTTTGAGGTCTTGAAAGTGACAACAAGGTTCCAAACCATTTGTGTTTCTAAAAATACTTTCTGGCAGCTTAGTTTGGTGAAGAGGAAAGTTGTTGTGGTTTGCACATATCGATGTTTCATAATATCTAGAAGGAATAGATGTGATATATAAGTATAGGGGTTTACATTGAGCATTTATATTCCATATTTTAGGTGTTTTGGTTTTCTCTTTAATCCATAGGTGAAGACAGGGTCCTGGAAATAAACATTTTCAGAAGGATATGAGCTTTCTTGAGTGTGTTATGAAGAATTTGACTGGTGAAAGATAAGTTACAACCATGTATGGTGTTTTTATGTTTCATTTGACATATGTGATGAATTTTGGATCTTGAATAATCATGATGAGGTTTGTGAATTTTTTTATCTATGTGATGGGGTTTTGAGTTGTTTTTGTGCTTGTTTGGTGCAGTTGGGCATGAATGACCTACATGGGTCCATTATGAATATTTTTATGAGTGTGGTGTTATATTTTTGAACTTTAATGGTATAGATAATTGTATATGACTGAAATATGTTAACTTTGTGAGATTGAAAACATATATAAGATTTGTTTGAGTTTAAATTTGAACTAGATGAGAAAGGAGGGAAAATGTGACCTTTGTGAGAGTTTTAAAGTTGATCAAGAGCATGGAATGAGAGATGAAGATGTATTTTAAAATATTAAGAATGTTAGTGATCATGAGTGCAAGTTTTTGAATCCAAATCAAGGCATGAAAATCCAAGTATGAGCGATTTGAAGGAATGAGGGTTTGAAGGTGTATGTATGAAATGATATTGTGATCTCCATCAGTTTTGGCAACAACAAAAAATAAAAAAAAATCATCCAAAGGTGGTTTAATTGGTGATTTATCATCTTATGGGGTTGTATCCTCCTTGTGGAGTTGGTGTTTCACTAAATTAGGGTTTGGTGCTCTTTGTAGGGTTGGTTCTCTACTAAACTAGGGGTTTGTGCTCCTTGTTGGGTTGGTTCCTCACTAAATCAGGGGTTGGGGCTCCTTGTAGGGTTGGTGCTCTACTAAACTAGCATTTATCACTCCTATTGGGGTTGGTGTCTGGCTAACTTTGAAACATGTCTATATAAATTTTTTGTTTCAGTGGTTTTTCTTACCCTTGAGGGTTTCCCACTTAAATATGGTGAATTTTTGTACTAGCTTACTCTTGCTCTTGGTTATAGTTGGTTCAATGTTTAAGTAAACTCACATATGGCTAATGTATAATTGAATGGTTGAATTAATTATAATTAATGGTTAATGGAAAAGTTAATTGATGAATACATGGTTTGGTAAATGAAAAGAAAATTATTATATGACTGATTCACCCACCCCCCTCAATCCATTGTTCTTCCAACATCTAAATCCATACTAATTCCATAAGATACATTTCTTGATATTTTCCTTTCCTTATACATACATAAGATGTAATAATACTAAACTAACTTCATTAGGGATTTAAGAATAATGATATTATGGAATTCAACCCCTTGCCATGTTTTACAACTCTACATATCTTTTTCTATTATGCAATTTCACAAAAGAATGACTCACTATTATTTCAATTCATAAACCCATAATATATAATTGGTGCATAATGTACTACCTTGACACCCAATGTCTAGTAATTAAAACCTTTAAACATATTGTGGGATAAAATAAAACTACAAAGTAACTCAATGAAATCTCTTCCCGAATTCTATTGTAAAATTGTCAATATTTTATAAGGATCTATACAAGGTACCTAATAAGAATAGTAGTAAACATGGGTGGTCATGATCATTATTGAGAATAATTCATAATTTAATTCCATAGATATGGATTTAGTAATATGATAGGTGATTGTAGACACCTATATTCGGTATCTACAGTTTCATTCATCTGTGTGCACATATTTAATCATTTATTCAATCATCACATCTAATCAAATGCCCATCCCAATCCTTATTAATTAATTAAGCAATATTAATTAAATAATCATTTAAATATTTCACTTTTACAATTATCCCATCTACATTAATCCTTATTAATTAATTAATTAATCATTTAGATCATCATTTCCATAACCCACTTTCTAATTAGGAAGCTTTTATCCTATATATAAATCAGCCTACTTCTCTAGCTTTCATCCCATCTATTTTTATGTCCTAACTACCTTGGATTCATCCCCAAGTCATATAATCCTGTCAATATGCTTTAAATAATTCATCCAACTCTTTAAAATCATCAAACCCCGCCTTAAATAAAAAAGTAATCCTAAAAGGGAAACTTTCCCCGTGATTGGTGGTGACCCATCCCAGTCTTCATTGACCCTATAAGTCTATTTGATATCTTTCCATTCTACATGCAATCGCTTGATAATCAAGAAACCAGAGAGTAATCAGAGCTCCTTCGTGACTTCTAGAGCTTCCTGTGACAGTTACAAGCATCCCATCAATCATCCAACATTTTTTGCATCACTCAAGTTCTTCCTTTGTTATCTTTCTTGCTTTTATAGTGCTTTTATCAAGTTTTCTATCAGATTATATTTGACTTCTTGTAGATTAACCTTTTATAGGTCTAGAGCATCATCCATCCATCACTCGACAACCTTTAGTTCTAGTCCTAGTGCTTGCATGTTATCATATTCAATTATTTCTTTTCGGCTTCATCCCAATCTTGCTACATTTTTCATCGATCCTCCCTATTCACCATCG
Source organism: Taxus chinensis (assembly GCA_019776745.2). Classification (NCBI taxonomy): domain Eukaryota; kingdom Viridiplantae; phylum Streptophyta; class Pinopsida; order Cupressales; family Taxaceae; genus Taxus; species Taxus chinensis. The sequence goes on along the minus strand of CM034147.1, from coordinate 288,241,528 downwards.
ACCAAGGCCCCTATCTATCTAATAATATACCTAAATAATCCTTTTATGCCATTTCTCGTACCCTTCTTCTTTTACTCCTTTACAGATTATCATGTAGTAGCTACGTGTCCTCATTAGCTTCCAAATTTCTCCCAGACCTTGTAAGTCTTCATATTTCATTTAGAGATTTAGATCCATCCTCCTAGGTTTTTGTCGATCTGTCTGTGCATAGTTTGGGCCGCCGTCACCCCAGACTAGGTAACCTTTACTTTGTAATTATTTTCATTTAACTATATTTAGATCATTTTTTCCATTTTTTAGATTCAATGATAGCTTTGTTTTGGCATGCTTTTGTGTTTACATCCTTTTATCTAACAAACGGGGGCTAACATCTGCAAAGGAAGATAACTACTTCTTGGAACCAACATTTTTTGAGAAGCTCATGCATCTATCTATCTAATCTAATCATGTTTCAGTCTTACTTGCAAGTTTGGTCGCATTAACAATTCATCATTTAGTATCTGTATCTATTATCACACATCCAAGGTAACATAAACCCATTATCTTTTATGAGTTGCTAGATCTTTTAGTGGGTAGTGCATTCATTTACATTAATTTGATTAAAGAATGATAAATTTGGAAAAAATTCCTAGCACACCTGATGGGACCACCCTTTGGGTGGTTTCTTTCTTTTCTATATTTTTATTTTTCTTACTAACATCACATCTTGAGGCCTTTCTTTATTACTTTTTTAGTTCATGGCTTACATTACTCAGCCCTCAAGAGTTCAGACAAATAGGAAAAAATTTACACATGTTTTCTTATTTTCCTTATTTTCTCCTTTTACATCATAACTTCCTTTTTTGTCTATGTACTCATCGAACATCAAATTTCATTTTGGGTTTAAAAAGAACATTTCCTTTTGCATCTTGTTTTCCCATATAGTTGAAGTAGGGGGTTCAATATTTTGCATCACATGTCTTATCACACACAACCTAAAACTTTACAAATCAATTAAAACATCAAAACATTCCTTTCACCTAGTTCACTGATTAGGATTTGATCACCCACCAGGAGACTATTTCATACATTTCTGAGCCACAACTTACCTGAGACCCAACATAGTTTGTCATTTCCTAGGTCCTTTCACATCCATCATGTTCACACTTTCTTAATCAGAACATGAAAAGGAATTGTTCATTTTCTTTCCTGTTTAAAAATGGAACCAAAATTTTCCTCGAGCAGTTCTCAGCAATCCTCTATGACCCATCCAGGCCACCAATTGCTTATATGGCTTCCTCTAGCTCTATCTATGAATATATTCACCGTATATCTCCCATATCTCACCCAAATCAACCTGTAAACCATGCTTCTCCCTCATTTCCTTATGCATCATCCCATTTTTCTCCATCACCCTATACTGCATTGCCTTATCTCTCATCTCCTTTATCTCCATAATCTCTAGTCTCATCCCCATGCACAATTCCTTTTTTTACCTCATCTTCTTTAACCTCATGACCTCGTGCCCTTTCTATGTCACCTGACGTCATAATAAAAACTTCCCTTATGGATATTACTAACAAGAACCCCATCTGTGACTTCCTTCTCCATAGGTGTTAGTCAGCATATCCTACTCCATCTTAAGACATCTCTTCACTCATCTCACCGAGGGATACCTTGGATGAGCATGTCATATTACATCTCCCCATTCTCTCCCCATCTTCATCATCTCATTATCATCATACTTATCACCATGCTCCTACATCCCCCCAATAAATCCAATCCCCATCACATGACATCATTAGACATCCATTTCCCAATCCTCCACTAGCCACTTCATCTTCTATATCACAACTATTTAACCCATTCTTAATGAATACCATAAATCAGAAACCTCTTTCCACATCATTTTTACCTATTTCTTCATCTACTTCCATCCTAAGTATTACGCCCTTGGCCCCTTATAAAATTATTTCCACATCTATCACATCCAAAATCACCTTACCTACCACCCTTACTTCTACCATGTCTCTTACAACCATATCCAATCCCACTTTCACTACATTGGCATCATCCTTTTCCGCACCTATCTCCTCATCAGAACTGATCACCGCATTGACATATTTATCAAACATTTCTTTTCCTATGCCCACATCATCTAACACTATGTCTACCCCAACATCTCTACCACCTATCTCGTCACTTATGACCACCCTACTTGCCTCATCTAACACATTTGTTGTCATACCTATCACACCTCCCAAATCAGCTCATGTTCCTTTTGACACTCAAACCACTTTTATCCCTACCCATCCGTTATATACACCATCTCACATAGACATTATTAACCACATGATCCAAACACCCCTCTTTATATCCACACCTACTCCTGTTATTTATTCCACACCTGAACTTACTCAAACCATTGCATCAGACCTCATTCCATCATCCACATCCCTTCCACCTTTTCCTATTGTGTCATCCTTAGATTCCATAATAGTTCCTCTTTACATACTCCTACCTAAACCTACCACATTAACCATTGTCACCATATCCCCATTATCTCCCTCTTTCTCCACACCACCTTCTTCATTTGAATAATATTGGAAGGCACTTCAACTGGTAGTGGCTATAGGAGACCCTCCTATCTCATCCCAACAATCAAACATTTTCACATCTAGAAAATATTTAACCTCTCTAGAATTTGTCATGCAGAAGCTACTTCTGCCATCAACCTATTATCACCCTCAAAATTCCCCTCATTTTCAAGTCAGGTTTCAAGAATTTTGAGTTGGTGACTTTGAGAGATGTTCGAGAAAAGTGAGAATTCTAGAGAGATTAAAAAAAATGTGCTTAAAATGAAGAAATTCAGTGTTCAATCAAGGCCCGAATCGGCTAAGTATTGAAGGACCGCAGAAGGTGCCACATGTCTTATTGGTGCACTTTTGGTATGGTGCATGAATGCGAAGACCCCAAATGTGCACTTAGCCTCCATGTGTCCATGGTTAGACATATGGCCCCATAAAATAAAAGGAAATTAGCCTAAACATAAAGAAACAAAGAAAACCCGCGGAAGGAGCCATGTGTGTCTTCGGTGCACCTTTAAGGGTCGAAGCTAGAGGCAGCCCCCAAAATGAGCACCATCTTTCCACGTGTTCCAGGTCCAAAAATACAAAGCTAGCCATTGTATCGGCTAAGTACAAAGAGCTAGCTAGAGCCTTCATGCATCCCAATGGCAACCCTCCAAAGGCCAAGTTCAAAGTAGGATCCTAAGTGAGCACAGACTCACCACGTGTCTCATCGGTGCAACTTCAAAGGCGTGGCCTAAAGAGAGACCCAAAACTTGTGCCAGCCCTCCATGTGTCCAAGGTCTAGAAAAGGGACATAGCTGACTGTTTAATCGACTAAGTATAAGAGGGTTAGCAGAAGCCTCCACTTGCCTCATTGGCACAAATTCAAAAGGCGCGGCACAAGGAGAGACCCCAAATTTGTGCCATCCCTCCATGTGGTCATAGTCTCAAAAAGTTGAATCGACCGTTGAAAGGTCTAAGGCCAACAGAAAGAACCACATGTCAACTCGGCGCAACTTAGAGGTGAAATACAAAGTGAGTCACCAAACAAGCGCAAAGCATCCACTTGTTCAAAACCCAACATAGTCGCTCCTAAATAAGCAGAAGGGACCCAACCAAAAAAATAGAGAAAGAGGAGCGTGTCCAAATTGGCTAAGGAAAGGAGAACCAACAGAAATCCCAACGTGTCCCTTTGGTGCTCTTTCAAGGGGCGAATCCAAAATTAGGTCCCAAATGTGTGCCATCTCTCCATGTGTCCAATCGGTGCACCTCTGAAGGTTAGGTCCAAATAGAGTCTCGAAATGAGCGGGAAGCCTCCATGTGTCCCTGGTCATACATAAATCCTTTGCAAAATAGAGGGACTTATTCAAAACAAAAAAGTATAGAACAGGCCCACAAAAGGCACACGTGGCCATGTTTCAGGTCAAGGCGGGTCATTGGAGCACTTTTGGAAATTTTGTTATATTTCCAAAACGGAGTAAAGTTACAAAATGAGCCACAACCCCACTGAAGCCAGGTAATGAATATACATTGAAAAGTCAAAGCGGGGAGGCAGATCTCTAGAGAAATTTAGATTTTTTGGCTTTATTTCATAAACAGAATAAAGTGTAAAAGTAAAGTGTGACCCCATCGGTGCACCAGGAAAAAGTCAAATATCGGAACTACATCGAAAGTCAAAGTGGAGAGGCGGGCCATCGGAACACTTTGAGATTTTGAACCTTGTTTCCATAAAAGGCATAAAGTGATAAAGTTAACAGCAGCCCCACTCATGCCAAGGGATAAAGTCAAATGTTGAGCTCGCATTGAAAAGTCAAAATGGGGAAATGGGTCGGCAAAGAACTTTGAGATTTTAAGCCTTGTTTCCAAAAGAAGTAAAATTATAAAGTGAGTCACGACTTCATTATCACTAAGATAGAGCCACGTGTAAGACCTATATCAAAAGTGAATTTGTGGGCTTGCGGACCTATGGGGAACTTTTGCACTTTGCATCTTTTCTGCTAAAGGGGCAATTTGAATTTCGAGCCCCTGGATCCATTTTGTGAAAATTGCAATTTAGCCATTTTTGTATAGATTCTATTCAAATATTCAAATGAGCATAACATTTTCTCCAGTGCTCAAAATTCAACAAATCTTATATTGTTGGAAAGATCTTGGTCTCCTCTACGCCACAGAACCATAAAATATTATTTTCAGCAAGATTTGATGGTTGGAAATTTGGAAAATGTATTTCAAAACATTAATACGTGATCTGATTGCTTCAAAAAAATCATATTTGATCCGATTATCCATCCTTCCTTCTCCAACACACCAAACAGACATGGAGAACCAGATTTGGATATCTTGATTTGGGTGAAAGTTTTGAAAACATATTTAGGGCCATTAATATGTGATCGGACTGCTTCAACTAGATCAAATTTGATCTGATCTTCTATCCTTCCTTCTTCAGCACGCCAAAGACATGCATAACTAGATTTGATATATTGTAGGCAGATTTGTTGGGGCATTGATGGTTGGTGGTTGAGCTTCCAAATCAGATTTTCTTCCTTCTCTTCTTCTCCTCTATTTACTTCATCTATAAATGTAAGAGCTTGGTTCATTGCAAATGTTGGACTCTGATACTTTTGAAGTGTAATTATAATCGAAAGTAAATCAATACATAAGGATTTTCCACTTTTCTCTATCTTCCTCCATTGTCCCTTCTTGCTAACCTGAAATTCGTGGATCATTTATCTTCTATGATAAGAAACTTTGTGTTCTTATTGATATGATTTCTAGAACTTTGTGTCTATGGAATGATATCTTATGCTATGAATGTGAATTATTATGTTTTGTATCACTCTTTCTCAATATGTATAGGTTTATACTCTACTATCTATATTTCTTCAAAGTACTGTTATATTTTTCTCCTTCCTTTCTTAATTTCTTCCATTCATTTGTATTGATAATCTATTTTTGTATAAAATCATTTCAATATGTCAGAGGTCCAGCCTTAAGATTGAAGTTGTACATCTATGTATAAGCTTTGTTTCTTTCTTTCAATAAGGGAACCTCTCCCATAAAGAGGAGGGACTTGTTGTCCCCTAACTACAGTTTTATCAAAGTACCATTTTAAAATCCAATATTTTAGGTGACTCCCCTAAGAAAATTCTACTGGGGACTTCATTTCAATGTATCCCTTTCACAAACATTTTTTTGTGACTCCGTTGGGGATTTCGTTTCAACGTATCCCTTTCTAAAACAACTTCAAGATCATTTTTGGTCTGCGACTCTACAATATACATGTGAGAAGAAAGCTCTTGGGTTTGAAGATTCTCATTTTCAACTTCTAGAACAACAAAACTTCTCTCTTCTTCTAACAAGAAGGAACAGAGAAACTCATTCTGCAAGCACACCTCCTGTTAAGGACAGAAATTCCAAGAATAGAATTCCTCTAGAACAACTCATCCATAATCTTCTTGCTCTAATACTTGTTGGTGTTGCAGCTCCCCTTCAGAAAATCTTCCCACAAATGGCAGCACCTCTACCTTGGGGACAACGGATTGGGCCTCTTGCTCTTCCTCAACCATTTCATGAGTTACCCAGGAGTAGTAGGAAAGGTTTTCCTAAAATCCAAGGTGATGGGAAGGTATACCCAGATGAACACATTGCAGCCTTCAGTGTTGCATGTGGGATTCTTTGGATTGAGCATGAAGATGTTTTTGTCAAGATCTTTGTAGAAACATTATAGGATAAGGATGTTGATTGGTTTTATCATCTTCTTGTTGGGTCAATTACTAATTGGGCCACCCTAACAACTCAGTTTGAACAACATTTCAAACTGGTTGAAGATGTGCATGCTCTTTTAGATCAAATCTCTCATATCAAGAAGGAACCATTTGAACCCATGAGTGAATTTTTTGCCAAATTCAACAATATCTTTCATGAAATTCAATAGAACACTCGTCCTATAGATCAAATCCAAAAATGCTTCTTCCTCAATGCCCAGTTACTTGAAGTAAGTTATGCACTAAGAAGAGCTAACCTTGCAACTCTCGATGTTGATCAATGGTTGGCTATCAGTGTTGAAGATGATCTGATCATGTTTGGTAAATTGAAAAGAGAACCTTCCAAATCTAAAGCATCTTCTTCTTCCTCTCCTGGAGCCAACTCAGATCAGTTAGTGCAGAAATTGGAAAATGATCTCATTGCTATCAAAAATCAATTGGCTCAGCATGCTCCTTATAAAGATATTCCCAGGAAGAATTTTCAGCCTAGGAACCGGTTACCTCCGTATTAGAACAAATTGGCTATTGAAGGCCCACCTATCAAGGTTCCAGTCAATAAAACTTGTGAAGTTAAGAACCTGATGAGGAGGAATTTAATGAAGACTTTGAAAACCCAGAAGAAGAGGTTGATGAAGAACACGAGGAAATTAGTGGATCTCAAGTTCATTACCTCACCACTAAAGGTATCAATGTTGAAGATCAATATGATGAAAGAGTGGAAGATATGAATAGTGAGTCATATGCTGTTATGACTCGGGAGAAAATGAATAGAAAAGAAAAAGTGATGCAGCCTGCTAAGAAATCCAAGGAGTTTCCTATAACTATTCTAGTGGATGTAAGTAGAGGAGATCCTATTCCCACTACCTCCACATAAGAGGTGAGTAATGCTAATCCTTCTCCTTCTACTTTTGTTTCCAAAACTTCTTTTCCTTCAACTCCTAAAACTGATAAATCAAAAGTTTCTCCTATTCCTAGTAGTGATACCCCATCCACCTCCAAGTCTTATGATATTATTGATCACCTCAAAAACACCAAAATCCAAATTTCAGAGGCAAATTTTTACCAAGCCCATCCAAAATCTTTTGATAAAATGGTAAAAATTTTCAATTCCAAATCCAAATCCTCATCCAATACTTCTAAATTTCTTTTTCCCACTCCCTCTTCCTCACCTCAACCAAGCCTTGTGGCTGCATTCACTTCCCCTAATGAGAAAATTGAACGATTCTATGTGACTCTCCTCATATCTGGCCATAAACTCCATAACTTTGTTATAGACTCGGGAGCATCAAACAATGTAATGCCTACAAAAGTATCTCATGCTTTGGGCGTGACTCTAATACATACCTTTGGTTCCTGCTATTCCATGGAGAGTAAAGAAGTACTTGTGGTTAGGATAATTAAAGATGCACAAGTAGCCTTCACTTATTTTCTAGAGAAAAGGGTCAAAGCCACTTTTTTAGTAGCTGATATTCCCCCCTCCTATGGTATGTTTCTGAGTATAAATTTCTGTAAGGACTTTGTTAGTGCGAAATCACAGCACCCCCAAATGAGTTCTTAAAATCTACTTTTCTAGGGCAGAATCATTTGGTGTGATTTCATAACATTGAACTTTCCCCAAGGCATGGGACCTTCCAAAATGGAGAATCTCTCCAGATCAAAGGTTGGTTCCTTATCCCTATGTTTAGGTGAATACGCAAGGATTTGCAGAGGATCTATCTCTATACCTAGTCTAAAACTTGCCAAGGAGACGAGGATAAAAGAGTATAAGAAATAAGAAATGAATAAACTACCAGGTGATGCAACAAAGGATTGATGAACACTTATTTGGATAATAGACACAAACCAGCAGAATGCATACAATAAACAAGCAAAAATAGCCAGATACGTAATAGGAGACCAGGTGAAAGCAAAAGAGACAAGACAGGATCTAAAATTGATCACAGACATGTTTTATTGCTCTGTAGATTGATACAGTCCATTAAAAAGTAGCCAAGAGGTAGAAACATAATGCAATTTTGATAGAAGGCCTGAACCCCACAGATCCTTTTTCCATAAGGAGGAGGGAGCCTGGAAAACAAAGAATATCCAACCCTTTACAATGAATCATTCCCTTCCATTTATAGATTCAACCTAAAATAAGAAGAGAGAGAGAAGTGGGAAAAGTAGGTTGAAGCTCAACCACCACTGTTAATGCCTCTGATGAAATATCTCCCCCAAATCCATCTTTACTGCATCAATCCTTGGTTTGGCACCTTAAAGGAAGAGGAAATGGTGAAACAGATCAAATCTGATCTAGTTATTGAGGCAAGAAGATCCTGCATTCAAAGCCTGAAGACGTTTCCTCCATTTTTCTTCACCTAACCTCCTAAAAATTAAATTTTCAAACCTCTGTGGAATAGGTGAGGCCAATATATTTCCAATGGCATCATATTTGCAATATTTTGAGCCTTGATTCGAAAATTATGCCCCTTTAAAGTTTGTAGTAGGTCTGTATAGGAGGGCGGGAAAACAACTTAAAAAATGGGTCCCTTTTAGATATCAAACACGTGGTAGCCATATTGGAACAAAAATTGGGCCTACGAGTCTATAATTTATCTTTTTCCCTTTCCTCTGATTCCTCACTTTGGCTTTAAATCAAGTCCAAATTCTGACTTTTTCCTTGGGCGGAGTCGCAGGCCATTTTGTAACTTTTACCCCTTTTGAGATAACAAGGGGCAAAGAACCAAATTTTTCCCTGACGATCCACTTTCCCCTAGGACATGCGGTAATCTGGAACTCATTTAGAAATCTTTTCTCTATTCACCCCTTGAATCAATGCCATAATGACACTTGGCATTCTCCGCTTACACATTTATACTTAGCCAATTTTGAAGCCTTTTCACTCTGTTTCCTCCTATACAGGATCATGGTCGATCCAATATTTGACATGAGGGAAAAATATGAATAACAGATGTAGAAGGTGAAATTCATATGGACTAGTTACATGCTTTGATCCCGGTGAATGAAAAAATAAAAAAATTGTTACTAGAGAAGCAATATGAGTATATTGTGCAAAAGACTAATGATCCAATAACACAAATACTCTATGAAGATATACGGCATAATAACTACATGATCATGTCAGAAGATGAGGAAAAACTTCCTAATGGATTGATTTATGATCCCAATGGAATTTGGACTCTGGAGTTTGATGGAATCTTTTCTTCAACTAGCTCTGAAGCTAGCATGGTGTTGATCTCTCCGGAAGGGAAGATTCATCCATTCTTGTTCGAGCTTTATTTGAAAATGTAAATGATACAGATGAGTATAAGGATCTCATCCTTGTGTTGAACATGGAAAAAGAAATGGGAGTGAAGAATCTACATGCTTGTGGTAATGCAAAGTTGATTGTGAAATAAGTCAGAGATTCTTACCAAGTCAAGGATAGGAGATTGAAACATTTTAGAAATCTTGTCTAGGATTCTATTGAGTTTCTTGATGCTTTCTCCATTGAATTTGTGCCAAGAGAAAAGAATACTAGAGATGATTCTCTAGCTATCTCGGGATCTCTGTTGATTCCTCACCAAGATTTCTCTCAAGAGAAATTTACTATTGAAATGACTCATAGGCCTAGTGTGCTAGAGAATGCAAGCAACTAGAAGGTTTTCAATGCTGATCAAACCTTTCTCTCTTTCTTGGGGCTTAAAGATAACTTTTCTCAGTTATATTTTGAAGGAAGTGAAACTCTTCCTAGGGACTATGTGCACTCTAATGAATAAGATATCAAAGAAGAAATGGACAAATTTTCTCTCTCTCCTATGATTGGAGAAATTCAATATAATGAGATGAAGATCACTGTGTACCATTCTCTTATTGTTTTAAGTTCTCTCAAAGATAAACAAGTTCATGTGCCTGAAGAAAAATAAATTAATGAGATCACTAGTTCCCCTATTATATTTACGGATAAAATGAGCACGTGTGAGCCCTTTTGCAGTCCTTCAAAACAAATAGAAAATTGAGGACCATGCTTGGAATATTTTCTTCACAACTATGACAGTCATGTCTCATCTCACCCTTCGGAATGCAAACAAAATGAAGATGATGATGTTATTGATCAATTTCTACTTAGTCTGGTAGCATTTTAGTTTCTTGCTAATCAAAAAGACAAATCAGTAATGCAGCTTGTACATAAGAGTCATGATCTTCCATAATCAGGTGCTGATTTTTCAAAAGCAGCAAGTATGATTTTTACAGACATGGTAGAAATTACACATATCGTTAAATCATCAAGTACCTTTTTCCAAATTCCCCTTGAAGATGGTTATAAGGAAAATTCAATGGAAGGGTATGTTTCTCATGAGATGTGCCATGATGATAATTGTAATCTTCATTCATATGCTAGCATCATTCCATCAAAGAAGGGAGTTGACACTATAAGGATTGGATTTTCTCATAAATCAAAGTTCAATGATGTGTAGAAATCAGTATGGAGGTAGTTGAGGGTCGTACAAGTTTTTGTATAGAACTATCCATCCACATAAGAGGAGCCTCAAGAAGACATTCAGTTCTTCACATGAACTGATTATTTTTAGTATGGAGTATCATTGTCTGGATGGTCTTCTTTCCACAATTTTTCTTTTCAATCCACATAGTGTTCCCAAGATATTTTGGTACACCCAACTACTCATTTTCAATTCATGGGTGCCTCATAATTTCACTATGTTGTTCCACAGAGGTACCTATTTTTCTCAGCCTCTATCTAGAGTTTTGTAAATTTCATACAGTATTTCTTCTTTCCCCTGTAAATAACCTCTTTTCTTTGTTTTGGCTTGTTTCCTTTCCTATTCATTTTTGTGTTATGTGTTTTATTTTTCCTTTTTGGTTTGTTTCCCTTCCATTTGTGTTGTCTTCTGTATTGCTTCACCTTTGACTCTATTTTTTCAATGGATAAGGCACCGGTCTACTTTCCCATAGTTTTTCAATGGTTCTATATCTTGCCTCATTCCTCTGTCCTAGCCAAGTTATCCCTAGAAAGAGCTATCTTTTGTCACCCTCAAAATTCCCCTCATATTTCAAGTCAAGTTTCAAGAATTTTGAGTTGGTGCCTTTGAAAGATGTTTGAACAGAGTGAGAAGTCTTGAGAGATAAAAAATTCATGCTTAAAATGAAGAAAGGTAGTTTTAAATCAAGGCCTGAATCGGCTAAATATGGATGGACCGTGGAAGGTACCACATGTCTCATCAGTGCACTTTTGGTATGGTGAACGAATGCAGAGACCCAAAATATGCACTGAGCCTCCACATGTCCAGGGTTAGACATATGAGCCCACTAAAAAAAGGGACTTATTCGAAACACAAAGAAATAGAGAAAACCCACGGAAGAAGCCAAAGTTGATCCCCCAAATGAGTACCAGCTTTCCACATGTCCCAGGTCCAAAAATATAAAGCCATTCATTACATCGACAAAGTACAAAGAGCTGGAGGGAGCCTCCACACGTTGCAACAGCAACCCTCCATAGGCCAAGTTCAAAGCAGGATCCCAAGTGAGCACAAACTCACCATGTGTCTCATCGGCACAACTTCAAAGGCGTGGCCCAAAGAAAGACCCCAAACTTGTGTCATCCCTCCACATGTCCAAGGTCTGGAAAAGGGACAGAGCTAACCATTTAATCGACTAAGTATAAGAGGTTCGACGGAAGCCTCCACATGCCTCATTAGCTTAAATCATAATGCATGGCCCAAGGAGAGACCCCAAACTTGTGCCATCCCTCCATGTGGTTAGATCCTTAAAAAGTTGAGTCGACGGTTGAAAGGTCTAAGATCAGCTAAAAGAACCACGTGTCATCTCGGTGCAACTTTAGAGGTGAAATACAAAGCGAGTCCCCAAACAAGTGTGAATCTTCCACTTGTCCAGAACCCAAAATAGTCACTCCTAAATAAGCAGAAGGAACCCAACTAAAAAACGAAGAAAGAGGAGTGGGCCCAAATCAGCTAAGGAAAGGAGAACCAGGGGAAAGCCCCACATGTTCCTTCGGCATTCTTTTTAGGGGGTGAATCCAAAATCAGGTCCCAAACATGCGCCAGCTCTTCACGTGTCCAATTGGTGCACCTCCAAAGGTTAGGTTCAAACAGAGTCTCCAAATGAGTAGGAAACCTCCACATGTCCTAGGTTAGACATAAAGCCTTTCCCAAATAGAGGGACTTAGTCAAAACAAAAAAGTACAAAACAGGCCCACAAAGGGACACGTGGCCATGTTTCAAGTCAAGGCAAGTCATCGGATCACTTTTGGAAATTTCGTTTTATTTCCAAAAGGGAGTAAAGTTACAAAATGAGTTGTAACCCCATTGAAGCTAGGTAATGAATATATGTTGAAAATTCAAATCAAGGAGGTAGATCACCAAAGCACTTTGGATTTTTTGGCTTTATTTCGTAAAAGGAATAAAGTGTAAAATTAAAGTGTCACCTTGTCGACGCACCGGGAAAAAGTCAAATATCGGGCCTGCATCAAAATTCAAAGCAGAGAAGCGGGCATCGGGACACTTTGAGATTTTGAGCCTTGTTTGCATAAAAGGCATAAAGTGATAAAGTGAACTATAGCCCCACTCATGCTAAGGGATAAATTCAAATGTTCATCCCACGTTGAAAAGTCAAAATGTTGAAGCAGGTCAGTGGAGAACTTTGAGATTTTGAGTCTTGTTTCCAAAAGAAGTAAAATTATAAAGTGAGTCGCGACTCCATTACCACTCAGGTAAAGCCACGTGTCAAACGTATATCAAAAGTGAATTTTTGGGCTTGTGGGCCTAGGGGGAACTTTTGCACTTTGCATCTTTTGTGCTAAAGGTGCAATTTCAATTTCGGGCCTGCATATTCATTTTGTGAAAATTGCATTTTCACCATTTCTGTATGGATTCGATTCATATATTCAAATGAGCATAAATTTTTCTCCAGTTCTCATAATTAGACAAATTTTATATTGTTTGAAAGATCTTGGTCTCCTCTATGCCATAGAAGCATAAAATATTGTTTTCAGTAGGAGTTGATGGTTGGAAATCTTGAAAAAATCTTTAACGCCATTAATATGTGATCTAATTGCTTGAAACATATCAGATTTGATCTGATCTTCCATCCTTCCTTCTCTAACACACCAAACATATATGGAGAACTAGATTTGGATATCTTGATTTGGGTGAAAATATGGAAAACATATTTCGTGCCATTAATATGTGATCGGACTTCTTCAACTAGATCAAATTTGATCGAATCTTTTATCCTTCCTTCTTCAGCACACCAAAGACATGCAGAACCAGATTTGACAAATTGTAGGCATATTTTCTAGGGCATTGATCTTTGGTGATTGAGCTTCCAAATCATATTTTCTTCCTTCTCTTCTTCTCCTTTTTTCACTTCATCTATAAATGTAAGATCTTGGCTCATTGAAAATGTTGGACTCTGATACTTTTGAAGTGTAATTATAATTGAAAGTAAATCAATACAGAAGGATTTTCCCCTTTTCTCTATCTTCCTCCATTGTCCCTTCTTGCTTACCTAAAATTCGTGAATCATTTATCTTCTGTGATAAGAAACTTTGTGTTCTTATTGATATGATTTCTAGAAATTTGTGTCTATGAAATGCTATCTTATTCTGTGAATGTGAATGATTTTGTTCTATATCACTCTTTCTCAGTATGTATAGGGTTATACTCTACTATCTATATTTATTGAAAGTATTGTTATATTTTTCTCCTTCCTTTCTTTAGTTCTTCCATTCGTTTGTATTGATAATATATTTTAGTATAAAATCATTTCAAGATGTCAGAGGTCTAGCCTTAAGATGAGAGTTGTACATTTGTATATAAGCTTTGTTGCTTTCTTTCAATAAGGGAACCCTACCATAAAGAGGAGGGACTTGTTGTCCCCTGACTGTGGTTTTATCAAACTACCATTTTATAACCCAACACAACCACAACAACATCACTAGATACCCCAGTAGAGATTATTGTCATCCCTACCAAGGGCATTCCTCAAAAATCAAAATCTAAATATATTGACATTCTTCCACAATGGTCCCTTGTGATTCCTCACAAGAAGATCAACATTCCTCCAATGAAGACCAAATATACATCTTCCATCTTGGGACAACATCCTACCATCTTAGGACCCCCTCCTCCATCATGACCAATCAACCCATCTAAATCCAAAAAAAATATGATTCTCTCCTACGGCCAACCCCTTCATCAAAAACACCTCTAATTATCAAGCCATTCGAGCCTAAATCATCCATCACGACTTCTTCTTCCAGACCACCTAGACCTCGACCTATTCCACCTTTACCTTCACCATCCACACCATCCTATAGGACTTTTATTGGTGCCCATATCGAATAATAAACAGAGTTCCTCCAACATCTACTTCATACTTCTACCATCACGCTTCCACCTATCAAACCCTTCGATCTGAACCATATGAATCCCTCATGGTTCAATTCTCATCACATTTGGTCTTATCATCACACCCCGAGTAATGACACCAAGCATTATAAGGCCCTCTAGAACATTATCCATGATCTTATTGAGTGATAGGACCTCCTTGACGAGTCCCCTTCACCATCTAATGTTTCATCTGAAACACACTCGATCCCTTTCACCGTATCTTCATCTGATGAGGCTCTTGATGAGGGTCCTCCCTTGTTTATCAATTTTTTTTCCTTGATACACCATATTCCTAACATCAATATCCTTTGGCATCCACTATATTATCCACATCTCTTTCCCTGAGGGAGCATCGTCCCCCTATTTTTGATCTTTTAGTATCCTTCTTCGCGTCTCCATCGATTCATCCTACTACACTAGTGGGACTTCTTTTTAGGACTTTGCTCTTCATGTATTATTTCTTTTCCATATTCACCATCATATTGTCCCATCTAGCTTAGTTTATCTGAGCATACTTTCATCCCCTCTTCCTATAACCATCTTTGTGGCCATATTTGTGCTTCCCTTTGAAAGCACCATGGCTTTAAAACCTGCTATTATGGCATTCATCTCATAAATATTTATTTAAATCATCTCATCTAATCCTGATTTATCCCATCCCTCTAAGGGGACCATTTTTTCATCTTAAGCGCATACCATTCGCTTTCCTATCAGGAAGCACTTACTCTTATTTTCACTTGTCCCATCTTCCAAAATGTGATGCTAATCTCATAAATTTATCAAAACATCACTACTCTAAAAAGGAATCAACATAGAAAATTTTCCCCTAATTGAATCGGACCATATGGTAAATTGGAAGTGGAACCGCTTAACACATTGCACTTGCGACCATTCTATTGTTAGCACATTTACTAGTGTGCCCTTAGTCACATTCTTTGATTGTTCCTCCATTTTATCCCTTTCCATTTCTCATCATGGTGATTTGGAACTATGTGGTCTTCCTTCATGTCCTATATGTGACCATAAATATGGACACCATGGATCTTCCCATAGCATTTTCCTCATGGATAGGCTCTCCCCTTTAGTGAGAACTTTGTGATCATCACATCCATCTCCATATTATTCGCCTATTGTAACCATGAAAAGGGTCCAGGGGTGTCTCTTGTGCACTCTTTATCCCCTCCTAAGTAGTATACTTAGCTGGTCCTAGCTCTTCCCCATGCAAAATCAAAAATCATGGATGCTCAAATCAAAATCAAAGTTAGTAAAAACAGACTTATCAAAGTATTAAATCAAAATAAAAAAGAAGTAAAGAAACCAGTCCCTCAAAGGATGGATATCATTTATTCTTACCATTTATATATTGTAAAATAGACCATACCCTCAAAGGATGGCTACTCTTTATGGAATTTAAAGGCTTCCCACATTGATGAGCCTTCATTTCTATCAACATCCTAAGAAAGCTTCCCACATTGATCAAATTTCTCTTTCCTCTTCCTAGAGCTGGGGTATAGTTTAGGGAACACTACTTTTGGAGAAACCTCTTACTCTATACAAGTCGCATCTTTAACCCCTTTTTTCATGTCAACACTAGGTTTATGAGATCATCCCATCCTTTACTTCCTTATGATCTTTGGTGTGACTAACTATTCTTTGGTTATTTACTAGCATCATATTTGGTCGCATATGCCTCATGTTACCTAGATCCCCTCCTTGTTTACCTCCAATGTAGTTAGAGGCATATTTTCCTCACATGTTCCTTAGTGTCATTCACATCTATGGGTTGCCACTATTACAAGTCATTCTTCATCCTAACCCCATCACATCTCTTTTTCAACGCATCTCTCTTCAATTCATGTTACCTATCCACCTAAACAACACATTTATTCTTAATCACATCTTATCCATACATTATAATCACCATAATCAAAATTTAAATTTAAAATATGTTACCACATCACATATTCATGTCATCATCCATACATATTTAGATTTAAATTAATCATTTAATCCTACATCTACTTTATCATAATCATCAAATATAAACATGAAGCATATAGTACTCGTCTTCACATCACACATTTATATCCATACTCACATTTGAATCTAAAATAACCATCTAATCACACATGTATTTCACCATCATCATCAAATATAAACCAAACATGCGTTCCAAAGTAACCATCATTATCATATCTCATCTATGAAACCATCATCATAAACATCTAATCTAAAATCATCACATCATAAAAAATTTAAATCATCAAGTCATACAATAAACACATGGAAAAACACAACACATAATGATCCATGAATCAAAGCCATATGTGTGTGTGTGTGGGTGCCAAAAGAGTATCAATACATCATGGCACTTTAGGGGATCCTTTAGAGCTGAAATATCATCAAAATTTGTAAAGTGAATATCTGAGGCTCTAAAATCCTAATCCCTACACATCTCCACCACCCTCATGGCCGCCCTCTACTCCCTGTGGCTGAACCATATTATCTATACTCCTAGATGGCCCAACTCCACCTATCACCCACCTCTAGAGATGATCCCAGTATCTCGGTGTCCGAGGAAACTTGTGGATCATGATGTCATCATAATATTTTTCCTCGGCAGCCAATGCTAAGTACCTATCCATCCCAATCATGTGAGGGGATGCCATATTTCTTGACCCCTGTGGTGATTCTTGAATGCCACTAGCCAACTTATTCACTACAATAGTATCTAAATCTCTAAAATGGGCCATGTAGGCCTCCCTCTACCTACGGTAGTGTTCTCTCTACTCAGTAACTCAATATTGCTCCTACATGACCACATCCCGCTATTGTAGAGCTATATCTCACACTACACATTTCTGGTCTTTCTCGACCCTCATCTGATCAAGCTCAAAACACAAGTTTTCCACCTCTATAGCCTCTCCTACTCTTTCATCTCCTCCTCAAGGATCCATGTCAACATCTACCTCCATCTCCTCAATATCCTCCTCTCGTCCCTCCTAGGTCACCCGAGTTGCCCATGTTGTTGTATGCCAATCAGAGTATCATGCTCCTAATCCCACGTCATCATCATCATCCCATGGTGTCGTCTCCTCCTCCAATGGATCAACTATGGTTGGATTCGGTAGATCACTATCCAAATCCTATCTCCTATCTAAAATCAGATCATGAGGTACTAACTAAATGACTCCAAAATGTCATTGTACCCTGTCAAACTGAATGGCCTCAATCATTTTTAACCATCCCCCTTGTCGTCATCTCATCCTCCTCATCCCAACTAGCTCCACATTCACACCACACCAAGTGGGGAAATCCCGACATGGCCGCCATCTGACCTAGTCAATATCTAGCTCTATAAGCCGATCTATATACCAATCCACCCCTCTCTCCCCCTTTCTCCAAAGGTTTGGTCGACCCTCAATCTTAGAAATCCCACCTCTAGCTGAATATGGTTTCCTATGACCCATGGAAGCCCTTGTGGTCTAATCACTACTATATGCTTATAATCCTAGTAGTGTAAAAAAAATCTGACATCCAATCTAGATCTCCTACCATCCCTGTATCTAAATAGCTCATGATACACCTAAGTTAATAAGGAATTCCCAAATTAAAAGACTATATAGTGGTCCACGATATCAACCACGACTCCAGATAGAGCCACTGGAAACTGAGCTCATCTCAAATCCAACAAACAGTATCATGACATTGCCATCATCACCATGCAAATCAATTGGTTGCATGCCACCCTAGCCTCATATATCTACTCATAGAAAAATGCCCCTAAAGAAAATCTGTTGAGGGGTGCATCAGTTCCAAATAGTCGTATCAAAGCCACCAATATGTCATCACTAGTAATGGGGACTATCTTCTCCCATTATATTGTAAGTCTGAGGATCCGATACATATCCTCAAGGGTGATAGTCATCTCCCCTGTCCTGAACCAAAATGTGCATGTCTATCGACCCCACCTCTCTACCAAGGAAATCATAAACCCCACATCCTGTGGGATCCTCTGATAGTATCTAAATCCCACTAATCCGACCACAAATAGATGATCCACTCAACATCTATCACATCCCCTCTAATCTGCTCATATAGAATAGGAACTCAATATCTCAAGTATAAGGTCTCTCTCACCTGCAATAACAAGAAAAAAATACACACATCATATCCATAATCCCAAAATACATATTAAATGTCTTAATTTTAATCCAAAATCAAATGAAACCCTAATTTATCCAATTTTACCCTACTCGACGTTGACCTAGGTCAGGTGGATGCATTTATGGTCAAATCAACGTCGACCCAACTAGGTCATCGCCAACCGTCCCTGACATCATCAAATTTTTACAAAATAAATCAATAAAACATGAAATTAAATTAAAAACCAACATGAGTTTTGTTACTCACCATCCTCCGCACCCTCTAACGTTTCCTTGCAGCTCCAA
The DNA here is from genome assembly GCA_019776745.2 of Taxus chinensis. Lineage (NCBI taxonomy): Eukaryota > Viridiplantae > Streptophyta > Pinopsida > Cupressales > Taxaceae > Taxus > Taxus chinensis. Next base: position 288,222,356 of record CM034147.1, on the reverse strand, counting down.
CATCCTCCATTTCCTTAATCTTTTTCTCTTGCTCTACTCTTTCTTGTCAACTTTGCATGTGAAAATGAGCTTTTTCAGCTGACCTTTGGGTTTATATAGCCCACCGAAACCTGGTCACTGTCGACCCCCTTGGGTCATCATCGATTAGCCTTAGATGTCATCGACGAGCCTTACCATCAACCATTTGTGGATTTTTCCCCTCTTTCAGGTATCCCTTCCTAGGGCATCATCTCTTTTTGACCTTTAAATCCACATTTATGGTCATATTTATTTTTCCCTTTGGCCATTTTCATACAACATTTTCAATTATTTCTTCCTTCGGGCATACATACTCTCTAAGTCCACACTTGTGGCCATAATCTTTCCTCTAATGGGCATTTTATTTTACGATCTTATCCAATCTACACACAAAGTCCTCCTTCGATGCCATTTTGATTTTCCACTTTGGGCATTACATCCATTATATCAAGTCCTCCTTTGGGGCCATCCTATACCAAGTCCTCCTTTGATGCCATATTATATTAAGTCCTCCTTTGAGAATATATTATATTAAGTCCACTTTTGTGGCCATATTCATACCTGTCATTAGGGAACCATTATTTTTCATCAAATTCCACCTTTGTGGCCATGTTTTTCCCCTTTTGGAGCATATTATTTCCTTTCTACCTTCGTGGCTGTACTTTCTCCCTTTGGAGCATATTACTTCATCACTCACTTTTTTATTCTTCCTTCTCACACTTATTTTTTGTGTCCTAGTGGACACCTTATCACACATCCTCGTCCATTGTGGATGCATACCTATTCACCTAATTCCTCGTGTACAAAGGATTTCACATACTTTTCGCATATATTTTCACATACTTTGATGACTTGCCTATGACCCGTTGGTCATCCTGCCCTACATCCATAATGTAATGGTCTTCTCCCACTCAGTGGTCTGTAGAACATTTTTGTTCGTCTCTGTTGAGACCGTAATTCTCCCCTACCAATGTGATATTGGAGTCACCGCCATAGTTTTCAATCCATATTGCAATCCTTTTTTCTTGGAGCATCTTACCTTGGTTATGTCTTCACCCATCTTTTCATCACCCACCCGCCCTTCATCATCTACCTTTTTCTAATGCATCATCAATTTCCCTTGACATCATCAATCCCCCATTTGAGGGGGATCTCATCATTAATCCTTTATCCTTATCCAAACCCTTTTGTTTTTTTTCTCGTGGCTTGCTACCACAAACCACTCAATAAAAGGGGGCAAAATGTAGACACCTAAATTTGGTATCCATGTGTTCATTCACTCGTGTGCACATATTTAATCATTTATTCAATCATCGCATCTAATCAACTTCACATCCCAATCCTTATTAATTAATTAAGAGATATTGATTAATTAATCATTTAAATATTTCACATGCCCAATTATCCCATCCACATTGATCCTTCTTAATTAATTAATTCATATTAATTAATTAATCATTTAGATCCTCATTACCCTAGCCAACTTTATAATTAGGATGTTTTTATCCTACATATAAATCACTTTGCTTTTATAACTTTCATCCCATCTATTTTTATGTCCTAACTACCTTGGATTCATCCCTAAGTCATCCAATCCCACTAATATGCTTTCTAGCATTTTGCCAACTCTTTAAAATCATCAAACCTTGCCTTAAATCAAAAAGCAAGTCTGAAAGGGAAACTTTCGCTGTGATTCGCGACAACCCAGCCTAGTCATCGTCGACCTTATAAGTATATTTGATTTCTTTCCATTATGCATGCAATCGCTCAACAATCAAGCAACCAAAGAGTAATTAGAGATTCTTCGATACTTCCAAAGGTTCCTGTGGTAGTTATAGACATCTCATCCATCATCCAACATGTTTTACATCACTCACGATCTTCCTTCGTGAGCTTTCTTGATTTTATAGTGCTTTTATCAATATTTCTATCATTCTTTATTGCAAATTAACCTTTTGTAAGTCCAAAGCAACATCCATCCATCACTCAAAAACCTTTAGTTCTAGTCATAGTGCTTGTAGGTTTCCATATTCAACTATTTCTTTTCGGCCTCATCCCAATCCTGTTACAGTTACCGTCGATCCTCCCTGGTCACCGTTGACCACGGCCCTTATACATCCAATAATCTACCTACATAATCTTTTTTTGTCCTTTTCCCTACCCTTATGCCTTTACTCCGTCTTTGTAGATTCTCCTGCAACAACTACAGGTCCTCATTAGCTTCCAAATTGCTCCCATACCTTGCAGGTCACTATATTTCATCTACAGCTTCAAATCCATCCTCTCAGGTCACCGTCGACTTGCTAGTGCATAGTCTAGGTTATCGTTAACCCAAACTAGGTAATCTTTACTTTGTAGTTATTGTCATCTAGCTAGTTGTAGATTGGTTTATGCCATTTTTTGGATTCATTGATAGCTCTGTTTCTGCATGTTTTTTCTTCTACATCCTTTTGTCTAACAAACAGGGGATGACATCCACCAAGGAAGATAACTACTTCTTGGAGCCGACATTGTTTGGTCATCCCCCACACCTATCTATCTAATAAAATCATGTTTCAATCTTACTTGTAGGTTTGGCCTTAGAAACAATCCATCATTCAACGCCTGTATCTATTATCACACTTCTAAGGTAATTTAAACCCTCTATCTTTTCTGATTTGCTAGTTTCTTTAGTAGCTAGTGTATTCATTTACATTAATTTGATTAAAGAATGAGAAATTTATACAACATTAATCTCTTTTCTAAATATTTTAATCACAAAATACCACATGTGGAAGGGAATAACTTAGAACACAAAGGGGAAACCAAAAAATGCAATACTTCACAATGTTGAATCCACCTCCACTAAATTTGTTTTAGCCAAGGTAGAGGGGGAAAATTAATTTATTATAACACTATGTTTTGCACCATTATCTGATATAGCCAAAAGGAAGGACATAATTTTCAAGTCATTTCATTGAATTTTCAATGTTTTTCTCATTTTCAATTAAAACAAGAAAATAGTCATTTATAAAATGGCCATTGATTGGCTTACAAGTATTGTTATTAATAAGGAAATTCCCTAAACTAGACCCTAATTTATAGGATTTATAAGAATTTCACCAAATCCTTGGTAATTAGAAAATATAAGGTTGAGGCTAATGGTAAACCTTTATAAATTGAGTGAAAGAGACAAAAGTGATAAGAGACGACTCCATAACTTAAAATGTAAGTAAAAAATTATATGAAAATAAAATACACATAATGAATGAAATTAGGCCCCAAATCCTAATTCCTTTACTATAGATGGAATTACATTCTATTCAATGAAATCATATACCTTCTCAAAGTCATTTTTTATGAACATTTATCTTTTCTTAGAGTTATGGGCCCATTTTATACCTTCCTAAGCTACAGTAATAATATCAAATATATATATATATATATATTCTGTAAATGAAACATATTTTTGTAGACTAATATATGTAGAAAACATGTGGGAGAATTAAAGAGATATGACTTTGGAAATAATTTTGTTTGAAGCATTGAGAAAATATATAGGCCAGTAATTGTAAATGAGCTTGTGGTGTCTTATCTTAGGTATGAACTTGATGTTTCATATGTTGATGAATTAAATAGAGGAATTATTTCTACAAGCCTCATGATATACATATTAACAATCACTTGCAACAAAACCCATCTATGATTTATAGAATCCACAGGGAATCACTTCACAGATAGGTTTCTATCTGTTGTCCATCTATGATGTAACCTTGTGAAAATATGTGATGCTAAGAGGTTGGTCACATGAAATTCTTTGCGCTTGTGAAATATTTAAAGGAACAAAAAAGAAACATTGTTCCATTGTTTTTTTTCTTTTAAGTAAAGAATATTGAGCTTTGAGAAAAAATTGGTAATGGAAAAGGAACGCTTGTACCATATAAATAATGTATATAAGCCTTTTGTTTTCTTCTTGAATAGCCTTGACATGTTATTGTGAGATTTTGGATATTAGTATGTGAAATATTTTTTTCGAAAGACTATTGCTCAAAATGAGCTAGTAAAGTGTAGATATGATTTGACCATGACATGAAATGTAGCATTTGGAATCTCTAGTAATTTCAAAAGCCCCATCACCTGTTATTGCAAAGGCTTATGAAACAAATTTTTTTAAGTGTAACTATTAAGTGGTGTAACTTAAAGCTAATGGGGTAGTAATATTTCTAGTAGATATGGGGTAGGTGATATCCTATATTTTTTGATAAGTAGGTTAGGTGAGTAATTGCATCCTACCATCATGAAATCCAACAAATACTTCTATCTTTTCATGGACAATATTCCAAACCTAGTTGATATGATGAATAATAGGATTGTGCTAAAGGAGAATATTATTTAGACAAAACTATGTTTTTGAAATTCAAGTTCCTTGAAAATCCATTTTATCTGGAAATGGATAGGAGAGTGGTCAAGAGAGAATGAAATATGGAAGTACCTTGGTGGGTAACTAAAAATTGGTACTAAAAGAAAAATAAGGTTAGTGGAGATCATAGAATGATCAAACCACTTAAAGAATTTGTGAAATCGTTGATATAAATAAAACCAAGCATTCAAAATGACAATCATCATGATGCATTGATTTGGGGTGATAAAAGCCAAATTTATTGTGCATGTACATCAAAATTTTCCTTTCTCCAGCTATCTAGTACTGTATGTCTAGATAACTAATATTGTCAATTTGGATCTCCACCACATTAAAATCATTGGGCATATGACCTAATGAGAAATTTGAAGCTTATTGGTAATCCATCTCCAAAGAACTATTGTTTCAGACATGTCGTCGGCTACAGAAGCATTAACAACCCCAAATGAGAGGTTTTTATTGTTGCAATATAACACTATGATGATGTGATTTCTTAGGTTAAATCCAAGAATAACATTATATTGCCACCATTTACGAGAGAAAAAAATGTTGACTCCTTCATGTCGAGGCTCACGATTTCTAGTCATAAGTAAACTATCAATACAAATAACTTTAGTGATAATTAAAGGGAAAACCCAGCTAACTTAACTTCTTATACAAGAAGAATATCTCTCTCTAGAAAACCTTTCCGAAAATATTACACAATATATATGTGAAAGTGGAGTGAATGAGACCCCTACTATTCCATAACAATGAATTCACGAGGTACTCGTGTTAAGAGACATATCCTCTTAAGTTCAATTTGTTAGGGGATTCATGACTATTCTGCAAAAACATCTGTTGGTTAGTATGCAAAAATTCATTGAGCGTAAATTCATGCCAAGACTTCAGTAGAATTCCTCTTTTCCCAAGTTGACGAGGACTACAAGATCGATGTCTCCTATGATTATAAGGAGAAATTTGACGAAGAATAAATTATGAGTTTTGAGAACAATGCTGAGGAATGGACAAATCACTAATGGTTGAGGGCAGGTAAGTAATTTGACGCATAACATTCTCTTGGCATAACCTGGTTAGTAATTTCCAGGTTGGACGTGTGTTTGGACAATCTGGGATGTAAAAAATGTCCTGGGTTTGGCTGATATTTTTGGAATGAGAGATGAACTATTAAATGCTTTAACATTCTTTACATTAGAAGCACGTGGAGGGGGGTTTATTGTTATTTTTTTATTACGATTGTTTTTATGACTATGAGCTGTATTCTAACTTTTTTTTACCATTTTTTATTAGCGTCGTTCGCATTAGGTTTTTAAAGAACAATATTACATGTGGATAGCGGTGAGCATAACGAATTTTGTTATTAGAAGATTGACATCTAAAACAAGTATTTCACAAGATGATATAATTAACTCTCTAGGTATAGTTGGAGTCACATACTTGAATATCGATAGACTCCTAAGGTCCCAGGAGAGATCATCATTCATAGGGACACATTTTTATGATCTAGCAGAATAAATGTTCATGTGTTCCTTGCAAATGACATGACCAATTTAATGACCACAATTTAGTAGAGAAAGTGCCAACAATACATAAAAAGATTGGGAAATTCTATCCAAACCGGGACCATCAAGGAGGTACTCAAAGATGATAAAGCCCCATGTCCAAGGAGATAACATGAGAAATGGGTTCTTAACATACCAAGTTGAATTTTATACTAAAATGGTTGAAGCATGTGTAGGGTCACCAAACTGAAATTAAAAAAAAAAAGATCTTTGATGATATTCTAGAGAGTGTCCAACTTTATATCATGTTGGTCTCAATGCACCCAAGATTCCAACATACTTTTAGAGTGAATCTTCATGACAAAATAACTTCTCAAAGAAAATTGTTAAAGTAATTTATGTAAGAAGAATCAGATTCGGAAATAGGCAAAATGATATCTGGAGTAGGAGTATTTCCTTAGAGAACATCTTTGGAACAAATTTGTACATTTGTTTCATTGAAGGTGCCATCCCATTAAGTCACAATTTCAATAGTTCGACTTTGTATTTGGGGAAGACATATAAAAAAACCACTTGATAGGAAGATTCTTTACAAGAATAAAATGAAAGAAAGATTCCTTAAAAGAGTTAAATGAATAACAAGCATGTAAGACAAATCCTACACATTAAATACATCATATGATATTTAGACTGCCCACTAAAATATCGTAATGTAATATTAAAAACCCTAATAGAGTGAGATTCTTCAATGCATATCTCAAAAAGCTTTGAAGTAACACACATGGTTATTAATTTGGTATTAATTGAATTTTGAAAGAACAATATTGTGTGTGGATAGCAATGGGCATCATGAATTTTTGTTCAAAAGATTGACACGTATTTTAAACAAGTATTTCACAAGTTGATATAAATAAATCTTGAGTTATATTGGGACTCACTCACTTGAACATCAATAGACTCGTTAAGGTCACACGAGGTGGTCTTCCATAAAGACACACTTCTATGGTCTAATGAAGTAAACTTCATGAGTTACTTGCAAATTACATGGCCAATAGTGGCAACAATTTAGTTGAGAAAGTGGCAACATTGTATGGAAAGATTGGTAATTTCTACCAAAACTAGGATCTTTAGGGAGGTATGCTCAAAAATGACAAAACCTTGTGTCTAGTGAGATAACACAAGCAATGAGTTCGAAACATATTAAATTGACTTTTTTTTTACTAAATAGTTGAAGCATGTGTAAGGTGACAAGGTCACCAAAATGAAATTAAAAAAACTTTTGGTCATATTATAGAGATTGTCCAACTTTCTATTATGTTGGCCTCAAGTTGATTGCACCCAAGACGTGAGAAAATAACTTATGAAAAGAAATTGTTCAATCAATATACAAGGAAAGTTGATTTCAGAAATACACAAAATGATATTCATAATAGAGGTATTACCTGCTGAAAACCTTTAGAACAAACCTGCTCATCTACTTCTCTAAAGGTGCCATCACACTTAATCCTAGTTTTAATAACAGAACTTTGTATTTGGGAAGCTATATAAAAAGGCAACCTCTCAAGTGATATTTGTGTAATTGAGCTAAATGAATGAAAAGCATTCAAGACAAATACAATAAATGAAGTAGAAATACGAAGCACATGCAACAAAAAGAATGTCCTAAGAGAGAGAGTTGTTAATGCATCTCTTAACAAATTTTGAAGTAACAGAGATGGTTATTAATTTGGTACTTCCCTTCAAATATCCTTTTGTTGCTTTTCAAAGTTAATAATGTCTGAATCGTAGGAATTGTCATTACGTTCATTAACATAGAATAAATCTTTTATCTTTACAAATGACGTTGCAACCGCCAAGCCCAGGAAGTTGCTTTCAATAAATAATGCGTCACTGAATTATTGCAAAAATGAATTTGTTATTGTATTAAGACATTGTTGTCGTTCCTGGTGAACATATCTGTTTTTATTCCAACTGGATCATGTGATTAATGATCGACAAGTAACTTCATGACATCATCTATTTTCGGAACTCAAATGTCTACTTCTCGCAGTGCGGGCTGATTTACCATTTTTTTACGTTTGCATTTTTCCTTATGATTGAAACAGACATGGGTCATGTCAGCTGTAATTTGGAAATGTATGGATGAAATATCTCTAATCTAGTGTGTATGTACCAAGAATTTTTTATATAATTCGCCCAAGTAAATAAGAGACTTTACAAGTTAATGTCAGAAAGTCGCCCTCTGTCACTCCGGAAAAGAAACTATTGAATATAATGCCAAATATCCAGTGTTCTCATTTCTGTGGTCACAAAATCTGATCCTCTTTTCGTTTTTTTGGCAAAAGAAAGTGTTTTGTCAACTATTCATGACATCTCTCGCGAATGACAGCAACTTGCAAATTGGCGAATTGTTCAATAAACGACAGAAATCAATCACATGCCGTTCATAACAATAATATACAAGTTAAAATTATTTTTCTTTTAGTAATTAACAATTCCAAGTGAAATGTGTGATGGAAATGTTGAAGGGTATATGTTAAAGGAGTTAAATTTAGAACACATAAACATCAAAGGAGGAAGAGTGGAAATGAAGAAGAAGATTGAGAAAGGAAATTCCAAAGGTACAGGAAATTCTAAGGGGAACCTACGTGAAAATCTTGTTTCTCATGACTAGGCATATATGAAACACATGTCATTTTTTTCAATCTTTAGAAGGAGAAAGAGGTTGTGCGGTACAAGTCATTGAGGCAACATACTTTGAAGATATCTCAAAAGGAAACGCATGATTGATGAATATTTCTTAGGTCATCTTACATGTGTTTTAATCTTAAACTCTACATATGTTAGCTACAAAAACTTTGCATTAAGGGTTCTTTATGTCACCAATTTCATACACTTGGTATTAGGGTTTCTCTTTAGTGATAAGGGTAGCAAATTGGGTTTGCCCTCATAAACATTCTTGATAACTCCCCTCGTCAATGACCACCAACACAAAATCGTGACATTTCATTTCCCTGATACATGTAAGGAACAACTTTTGAGACTTTCATTCAGAAAAGTATATAGTTGTAATTAGTGTTTGAGGCATTGGTAAAAGAACAAGAATAATTTTGTGAATTCCTCTGGGTCCTCATTTGACCCTCTAGCTAATAGCGAATGTTTCAATTTGAAAGTTATAATTCAATTGATTTGTTCAAGGATTATAATTTAGTTGATTGATGTAAATATTATAATCTATTAATGAGCAATTAATCTAAATGAATGGAATCTATTGGATGCATGGATTCTGGTCAAGGACAGTTCAAAGAGAGCTCAACTTGTATGTCTAGGCATTGGGACATGTGTAGCCCACGTCATCTACTTTTTGGGAAATTTGACCGATGCAATGTTTAACCACCACATATAAAGTGAAATCAAGGGAGAGTTGAGCAAAGATGCATTCTCAAGTGATCTTGTTAGTGATGTAAGGAGATACCAGATGTGAGTAAGCATAAATGACAATATACACTACATGATCCCTAATGCGATATGATGTTGAGCTTGAAGAACCCTCAAAGCAAAGACTGACATTTGTTAAACCCATTTAGCCAAGTGTAAACCCAATATTGATCAAAGTCAAGGGATCGGGCTAAACTCAAGAAAAGTTGAATCTTAAATGTTAGCACTCTAAAGGCAGGAAAATTGTAGGAGAGAGACAAGTCATTCATTTTACAGGTGTCTGAGGTGGAGAACAACATAGGGAAGATAACAAAATATGGATTCCAAGGTGGAAGGAAGAATGTAGGACCCTTTTATTGGACCTCCAATGCTAAATGATAAGCTCTCTAAAATCGTTCACGAGAAAGCCTCGGTAATGATAACTCATTCTAGGTGAAGGAAGTGACATGTACTAAAAATCAACATTTAAATAAGAATTTCTCTTCCCATCTCTGACATGGTTTTGGCTACGCATATAATTTCATGAAATGTCTTATGCCTTCCACATGACACACATATTTTAAATTTCAAATCTTGACAAGTGTACAAAGGCTTAAATGTATTGTCTTCCTTAAGTCAAGCATTTACCAACCAATGAGTAGATAAAGCGTGAACTAAGATGATGTATGTTGGTGGAGTGACATGCCCCAAGTCAGTGGTAATTCTGAAATCAAATGTAGTATTAAAACACATAAATCAACTACTATGATAGTATTATCATTTATTAAAATCAACCAATGTTACCATTAGAAAATTGTTTTAAGCTATAAAAATATCATCAATATCTCACCCAATTGTATGAGATAGATTATCTAGAGAAGAAAATGATCAAAATCAATCATTTAGAAAAACAGATAGATATTCCCAAAAGTAGATTGCAAACAAAGAATTTGTATATTTAAGTTAATTTAATATAGAATCAAATTTATTAGCACATATATTATGAATAAATCTTGGAAAATCTAAGAGAATTAATTTTTGTCAATGGAAATCCATTGAAAACATGTAGATTCTCTAAAAAAATTGTTTGGCACAAAGTTTCTATGCTTACAAGAGTGCACTGACCAAAAAATGTAGTGCTAATATTATATACCAGATACAGTACTCAATAATACACCTTATATAGTTTATAAGATAAATTATATGATTTGTGGGAGAATGTATTAGGATTGATGATAATGTGAAATTGTAGGAACATCTCTTCCTATATATGTAGCTTTTTTGTTGAATGATATATAGAAAAATACTATTGAATTTTTAATATTATAATTTTGCAATTTATTTACCAAATTTTACATTTGGTATTAGTGAAGGTTTTTCTAATCGTGTAATGAATGCATATGGAAAAATCTCAGAAATTTTCTCTAGTGGATGTGAGTTTTAGAGGTCTTTTGTGAGGATTGTAGTCTAGATACAAGAATGTGAGAAGAATTGGTGGGGCCTTAAGAAAATTAAATTCACATGCATGGAATGTATATGGCCCTATGAAAATGACTAAAGAACCTATATCCATTTGATATTTTTGCATTGTCAATATTTTCTGGCATTGGTCCAGTTTTGTAAAATGACTATTGGCATAATTACTTGTTAACATTACAAATGTAACAACTATTATCGTGCAGTATTGTTTGTGGATGATTTGTTTTTCCTATCTTTTTTGTGTATATATAAGTGATGATTTTAGCTTTTAAAATATGTGTGTCTTCAGCCTGCAATAGAGGGTTTGCGCATTGTTGGGGCCTGTTTCTATTTTTCTATCGTGAGTGACATGTTGTAGAACAAAATAATGGCACCTGGTGTCTTTCCACTATAATGATGGTGAAAACATATAAAAATCCAATGTCCACTAAGATTTGATGGTTTTTTATGCCCTAGATAGAACACCCCTTTGGCATAATTAAGACGTGAAAATACTAACTTGAAATTGTTATATTCAATGGTTGCTTGACAAAAATAATATAGTATTCAAAACCATCATTTATAAACTATGAATTTTAAAATAACATGATGTAATCGCAATCTTGGTTTATATGATTCATTGTTTTGCTTTGTGTAAATATTGAGTTGAATTTTTCAATTCCTCCTACTAACATGCTTTATAAGCACAATTTCTATCTCTATAAGTCAAATTATTTTTAAAAAAACAACACCATTCGATTGGGGTGGCATTACTAACATGCATCACATGTGGAATAACATTTAAAATGTATTGTGCCACATTGGATTCACTTATGTATTTTATTCCATTCAATGTACTCACCAAGATACAACCAAACTTCAAGATGACCAACCATTGGACTTCTTGAAAATCCATGCTCCACATCGATATCCCATCAAAAGAATTGAATCCCTGAGAGGCACCTCCGGAATGCAATTCAACAGTGGAAGGCCCATTCAACATTTCAATCATGTATAGTTAATCAACGAGTTCATTTATAGGTGCTTCTTAACATCCCACACACACCAAGTTTTACATTTTTGTTGTGGGTGTAGTAAAACATGTAGGGTGAATGGACTTTTCCACATTGCTTTTGGGCCATAAACAACTTTTCTATTTTTGGATTAGTAGTATTGAATACCATAGAGTCCATTGCAGTGATCTCCTTGGACAATATAGAGTTGTGATCCACTGCAGTGATCTCCATGAACAAAATCCCCTCAGTAGGGAGGTGTGATCCGAAGGACATTTTTTGGCATAAGATGTTCCCAGGTTCTCTCAGAACTAGTATAGTACAGAAAGATCACTCCATTAGCTTTCCAAATCCTATTGGAACATGAGAAACAAATATCATATGTGTAATATACTACTAGTACGGGATCAGAAATCACTTGGCGACTTATAGGGCATAAGTGTGACTATATGGGGCACTATTCATAGTGGCTAAGCAACACGTCGTGGTCCCAACAAGTTGAGCATGACAAAAAATGATTTTTCAAACATCTGGTGTTCGATGGGAATAGAAAGGGTTGTCATCTAAGAGGCCCAATTATTGTTTCAAAAGGGAAGCTGGCTGCCGTTTTATTTAAACAACTAAAAAACTCATCGAGTTGAGGACCGAGATGGAAACTGAGTTGGGGTTAAGTTAGAGAACGAGTTGGAGGTCGAGTTACAGAGTGAGTTGAGGATTGAGTTGAAATTTGAGTTACATACCCAGCCCCGTGACCACCTCACCCACCGTAACACCAAAATTTCTGCATACCCTGACTAGCTTAAAGAGGTGGAGATAAGTCCTAAACGGGAAAAACCAATGCGGCCATGATCGAAGCCAAAACAAATTCATTTCCCATTGGATATTGTAAACCCTTTCCCAACCGCCCAGCGAAGAATGTAGGACAAAAACCACATTGGTATAGACAACCTGAATGAGTTGGCGAATAGTGCGGCCAAGTCAGGAAGTTGGCCGCTGAGTCAGCGGATAGCTTGGTGCGGAATGGGTCAAGCAAAACAAATGTCGTGACGGAAGTTTCAAACTGATTACCTCTCCGACCCAAACGAGCATCCTAACAAATGTGCCATGCAATTTAGGCTATATTTAGCATAATTGATATGTGATATAACCCATATCTTGGTGTTGGTATGCTATATAAACCCCCCCTCCCCCTCATTTTAAATCATTAAGGCTTGTATTTTTTTCAAAGGAAAGTAAGTCTCACTCGAAAAGGTCGGAAAAACTCGAGGAGATGTGGGAACTCATTGAGGAGAACATGCAGATTATATGGAGGATTTTTTGTGTGATTTCTCAAGGTCGAAGTTGGGTTTCAAAAAGGATCTATTTTCTCCTTTTGTCATTTTTCGGAAGTCAGGGGACTTTTTCAGGCCTCAGATAAACTAGAGATGTGTTCAAAATTCCGAGACTATTCTCAGGTAAGCCTATTATTTTCCTATTTTGGTGTTCATTTTCATTTATTAGGAACAATATATAATTTATTTTGATGGAGAACTAGGGGAAACTAACTATACAAGTACTACAATAAGGTAGAGGATGTTGTCGGACATAGTTTGATTCTTTTGAAGGTCTGATGGTATAATTTTTGTACCTCCTTTCAATTCCATTATTGTATTGTTAGTTTTTCAATTGTGCTTGCAATATATTTTTAATGGAACGGCCATAATAGTGGACGTAGAGATGTAGGCACATTGTCAAACTCCATTATCAAACATTTTTTATGGTGTTGATCTTTCTTGCATGTTATTTTGATTAGTGATTTACGGGGTTATTTTTATGCATTTTTTGGTTATAATTTAAGATATGATTTTTAAACTATTCAATAATAGGGGTCCTACTACAATTTACAGATCAAGTTTTTGTATCAGAGTTGGTGATTTTTCTTCAGTTGTGGGTAAAAATGTTGTTGACTTGGTTTGTTAGAGATGGATCCTAACTCCATGTAACAGTTACAGAGGATGCTGGAGACCCTGCTTACTTTGTTGAGTATGGTTATGGAGACGATGAATTTACATCATCGTGCACGAAACTAGTGGATCTTTTAGGTTCATAGGAGTAATGATTCTCTATGTTCTGAGTTGGAACAAGGATGATGGTAGAGAAAATGATTTCGAGAGGTTCCCCACATGCAAAATAGGCTATTTCAAGTAGCCATTTCTCTAGGCATGGACATGTTGTAGAGCATTGTTGGTTACTTTTTCCAAAGAAGGACCATACTGGTTTCTTCGTAGAATTGGAGCAAGAGGTAAGTAACCAACCCTCTTGAGTGGTAGTCAGGAGTTAGATCTAGTGGCACCCTAAATTTTTCTAGTTGATCCTTCTAGAGTTATACTGTGTTCATTAAAGGCATCGAAGAAAATTCTTCTGGAAATTTCTGAGTCATGGACAATTTGACTCATGTTTGACTAGGAGTTAGGTTCAAATTATGTTGCAGCTGACATGGTACACCATTTTTACTTGACCGCTATACCATTACCTCAAACTAGGACATTTGGGACTAGAGACAAATTCGTTCAAGGTATGATGATTAAATTTTATACCTTGAGATTATTTCATAGGAGGGAAGTTATGAGATATGATCAATCTAGATATAGTTCCATGGGAGATGGATGAGATCATTCTTAGAAGTTATTACCTTACCTCTAGATATGCATCCATGATGAGGCACAAAAATGGTATTTAGCTGATTACGGACCACATCTATGAAGTCCAATTTGGGACATGTCTTATTACCCAACCATGTCATGGATACATCAGCGAGTCATCAAATTTATATGTACCAGGAGATCATTTTAATACTGATGGAGATGATGATGGAGATAAAGCATCGTCCAATGATCCACAAGGTGACCATTGAGTATATAGTGTTATGTAGATATTTCTTCTTACTAGTAAAGAATATTTGTAATAAATAAAAATTGACATAGTTGAATGTCATTTTATTTTGAACATTTGGGTTTCTTATGTTGTAATAAGGGGATTGACACCCATATTTCATATGTTTTAGTTATGGAAATGTGTTGGACAATGTATTTATAGGACCCTATTATGAAATGTTAGTAATACAATTTAATGTCTTGTTACACATTTGTTAAGACCCAGTTTTTGCAACTAATTGTAATCCAGATATACATTATAATATAAGACCCCTAATGTGAGAAATTGATGTGGTGATTCACTAACACCGTATTTTTTCAGTAAATAATTTTTTTTATTTAGTTGTATGATGTTAGTAGGATGGATGCAAACATTTTTCTTACTAGAGATTATTCAAGTCCAGCAACAAAAAATGTTGAATTGTCCAAAGTGTTTTTCCAAGAGGAGACGACATGGGTAGAATCTACAAAGGAACTACAACCATTTGATACAATTTCAAGACTCATACATGGTGTCACCTATAGTGAAGAGTTGGGTGAGAGGTTTAAGATACTCATATTTTTCTTCTCACATTTATGGTTGACGATTTTCATTATGAATTAGATAGAATTCTATCTAGGTTCAACGACCATTTTTTAGGATATCTACTTTTGAATTAATATATGTTGTCGATTTTAAGACCCACATTTAGGGTTAAGTGTAGCAAGTTGGTGGACCAAAAAGGGGTCATAAGTGGACGTCATATTGCAAAAAAACAACGAAATCTCAACTTGTTGGGATTATTAGCAATACACGCACTCAAAATTATAATTTATATATATATATATACATATATATATATATATCATAGCATTAGGAATCTAGTTTCTAAACTTCTAATTTTTTAAAAAACAAACAAGTTTAGCTATATTAAACACTCAAAATTATGACTTGGTTTTTTATTTTGAAAAATCCTATAAGATTGTAGTTTGTTTGCCCGTGATTTGGATGGATAAATATTTTATTTTACCTTTGGTGAAAAGTTAGATGTCGATGTCTATATTGGGATGGATTTTATTTTGTATTTTTTCGAGCAATATTTTTTTTTATAATTTTTTTCGTGAAAGGGGTTTGAATTTTTTTAGAAAATGGAGCACCTTCTATTTTCCCGTCATAACTATATCAAACAATATCGGAATCAAATACTTTTTGTTAGTGTGTATAGAATTTTTCCATGCTTGGAATGGTATAGGATTTATCACATTTTGATAAGTGAAATAAAAGTTGTTGTCTTAAACGTAGACATGAACATTCGTGAGAAAAAATGTCTTAAAGACTCACTATTAGTAAAAAATTCTAAAATGATATTTATCTTATTATATTCTTTTTAAAATCAATATTTTTACGAAGCTAATAGTCTCCCTTACGCGATGGTACCATTTTTGTGATATTTTTTCAAATTTTCAGCATGGTTCAAGTCTGCGGAAGAGAAAATTTGAATTTTTTGACCTTTTACATGCCATAATGACCTCTCATAGCTCTGGTTGGGGAAAAACAAAGATTTCCTGAGCCTTGAGTGTCATATTTTATGATGCAGATAAAACCATGATCATAGTATTTGATATTAGAACCGCGATTGCACTTCATAAACAATGATCATGTTTTATAAAGCGTGATCATGGTTATCAAATCATATTTACACACATCCCAACATTTGAATTACCATAATATTTTTATTGTTTGGCCTTACTGTATGAATTACTACAAAATTTTGTCGATTTCTACACATTTTTCTTATCACCGAAAGCAAAACATCATGGGAGACAAGAAAAGAAGTCAAAAAACGAAGCCAATAAATAAAAAAACACTAGACGAATTAGAGAATTTTTTTTTCAAAATGTTGAACAAATGCGGAATCTTCATGAATCAAGAAGAGGTTCTTCTTCAACCCCTACTATTGTAAGCAATGAGGAACTAGGTAATGTTTCTACTGTGAATGTTGAAGATGAATTAAATACTCGTGATGAAAATATTTTTACTGTCAATGTTGAAGAAGAATTAAATACTAATGATGTAGCTGATGTTGAAATTGAAGGAGAAAATGAAAATGTGAATCAAGAAATTC
Source organism: Taxus chinensis (assembly GCA_019776745.2). Lineage (NCBI taxonomy): Eukaryota > Viridiplantae > Streptophyta > Pinopsida > Cupressales > Taxaceae > Taxus > Taxus chinensis. Next base: position 288,205,532 of record CM034147.1, on the reverse strand, counting down.
AGGTTGAAACTGTAGACAAGTAAAATTTGACAAATACACCTCCAAGGATTTTACGTAACAGACCTAATTATTTTATTTAAATTGATGAGAACATTTTGAAACTAATGTCTAACAAAATTTCTAAATGGAAAATCAAAAGAAAAGCCACTAAAATTTGGGATAATCATTTTGAAATTTTAAATGATTCCCAAAGATGTCAGTTGTTGGTTAGTTTGATGAAATTTAATAAAATGAGACCTAAAATAAAAACCTTAGGATTGACATCATCTAATATACGTGGTCAAACCTCTACAATTGTTGAAAACCATAATGATGCATATCACACTATTGGTGTCAAGAGATGCACAAGAGATAGTAATATTATGCATCGTGTACTTGCTACTAGTGTTGTAAGTGAATAAAAAAACAAAGTTTGATTACGTAAACAATTTGAATGTTGAAAGTTAATCGAAAAATTCTAATGAAAGCAATTGAAAGACGTAATATCATTCAATCACTCAATAACACTGATTTTCAAGCATTTCCTGCTAGAGCACCACATAAGGACAAAGATATATCTGATGCTATAAGAGAATTTTCTATTCAATTTTGGCATGATAAAACTAGAGTTTCACCTAATACAAGAGGTGTTGTAAAACAAAGAGTTAGTTCTACTAATTGCGAACTACATCTAAATCTTTTCTTAGATATGACTCAAACTTAATTTTTTCGTGATTTTGAACAAGAGCATCTAGAAATTAAAATTAGTTAACATTTTTTTAAAATGTTAAAACCATTCTATGTGAAAATCAACTATGCTCGCACCACTTGTTGTAGGCAACATGTTGAATTTGCGATGCATTATGCTAAATTTTATGTATTCATTCTTATTTTCATTTTGAAACTATTTTATCAGAGTGCGGTGTTCAAGTTCCACCAATATCTTCCAGGGATTTCATTCCTACAATATTTTTTGAAAGAGAAGTTGGAAAAACATTTTATAGTTAGGATTGTTTAGATGAAAGTTGTGGTATGTGTGGTGGATTACCTAAATTGGAAAGTTACATCCATGAGCAAATTGGAGGGGAAATAGGACATAATTTAGTTGATTTTAATAAATATAAATCAGTACCATACCAATTGAAAGATAGAAAGGATTCTAAACGGTGTGAGCTAGTTATAGAACATATGCTTGTTTTTCAATTTATGAGAAAATTAAAGGATAAAATTGTTTACAAGTATGCTAGGAAAACACACTGATCTCGATTGTTGGATGAACAGTTCAAGATATGTAAGGACACATTTCCTATTGGTACTATTATTTTAGTGGTTGATTTTACAGAGAATTACACATTACAACCATAAATGGACATTCAATCGCAATATTACAAGTCAGTACAGGTTGCCATTTTTGTGCATATAACATTTATACATTCTCTTGACAGTATAAAGAATGGTCAATTTTTTAAAGAGAGTACCACTTTTATATCAGTGATGATCGTATTCATTCTACTGAATTTGTGCAAGGGTGTTTCTAGTTATTTTATGGAAACTTGTCTGATAGGGACATCCGCTTCAATCAACGTTATATATGGTCATAAAATTACATGTCTCAGTTTAAGAATGCATGAATATTTTATTGGATGAGCAGGATGCACATCAAGATGTGTGTGCAACATATTTGAAGTTTCACTGAGACTAGACATGCAAAAGGAGAGCATGATGGTGCAAGAGCATGTGTTAAAATAGATCTTGCAAGAGAAGAGTTGAAGTACAAAGATGGTGCTAAATTGAAAGATGTAAAGGACATAGTGGAATGGTGTATTGAAAACATGGCCCGAGGTTCTCAAAAAAATTCCACAGTTCGCAGATATTTTTGGTTGATAGAGGAACAACAAATTACCAACTACGAGGACTGCATAAAAGTCACAGGGTCCAGTGATATGCATTCATTTTGTATCTCAAACGTTACTTTGTGGGCCACATGGACAAGAAATTTGGCATGTTTTTGTCCATCTTGTATTGAATATTTCACTATTGAGTGTGATTCACAAGAATGAGTGGATGGATGGATTTATAGATGTCTAACTCTGCTTCCCAGTTATCAAACTCTACAGACATTACGACTTGTTTCTCTAGATGAAGTTATAACATCTAAGGACTTTTACAACATTTCAATTTTGGTGCGACATGATAAATGGTTATTTATAATTTTTTATGGAGTTATGTCCATTGAAATTAATATGTAATTTAAATTTGAGTTGAAACCTTTGTTTCTTTTGTAGGACAGTTTTTGCAGTTATTGCAACAGAAGACAATGAAGAAGGAACAAACTATTTCTTATGTCATTGCATCGAGGAAAGAAAGAAGTTTACTTATCTTGTTATATATGGTGAAGATATTGAGCTCCCTACAGGGTCAGTGGTAGTTACTGGAACTTGGCTTCGACGATATCCATTAAAATATTCCTCTATTTAGGTGTTTGAAGTCTTTGAGACACATAGGAAAATACTATTATATTCACATCTAGTTCTAGAAAAAAATATTTAGCTATATATATATATATATATATATATCAAGGAAGTCCTAATAATAAGATTCTTTGGAAGGTTCAAGAGTCAGATCATGAAGCAATCATGTCTGCTATTTAGAGTATATCCGATCCTGAAGGTTCATTGGAATGAATTTACATGCTCACGTCTGGTATATATAATTTCTTTGAAGTGTTTAAATTTGTCAACTAGATTTTCAGTTTCATATATTTTATTAAATTTGTGTATTTTGTATATATCTAGTATAGTTTTTATTTAACTTAAATTTATTTGAATTTAACACTTTTATGCAAGTTAGTGGTACAAGAAAATCTTCCACCTTCATGACCTGATGGTTCATTGGAATGAATTTAGACATGTTCGTCTCATATATATAATTTCTTTGAAGTGTCGAAATTTTTCAACCAGATCATTCAAGTTCATATATTTTATTAAATTTATGTATTTTGTATATATCTAATATATGGTTTTGATTCAACTTAAATTTCTTTGACTAACACTTTTATGTAGGTTAGTGGTGCCAAAAAAGGTTCCACTTTCACATCCTGATGGTGAACATTGGAATGAATTTACATGCTCATCTAGTATATATAATTTCTTTGAATTGTTTAAATTTACAAGTTCTAGATTCAAGCTCATATATTTTATTAAATTTGTGTATTTTGTATATATCTAGTATGGTTTTGATTCAACTAAAATTTCTTTCACGAAACTTTTTATGCAGGTTAGTGATGCCAGAAAAGATTCCACCTTCACATGGTTGGCACTATTAGTAAATAATTTTATATTCTTAAAGCTAAGAGAAGGTTTCATTATTTTATAAGAAAAGAGAAGAAACTAACAACGGTTTATATACCTATAGAGGGGGTTCGTGGCTCCGAAGGAGGTAGCCTAGAAGTAGCAGGAGCATAGGGAACCAAAGTGATGCCTCAAAAAATGTTTACAAGGCTATAACTATGTGTGTGCATAGTTTTTTTGGTGCCACGGCCCACCATTTGAAAAATATAGTGTTTGACAGCCTTACACTAGCTCAAACTGCACTATTTCACGTGTTTGCAAACAATAGGGCAGTGAGAGAACCGATTAGAGATGCAAAAAATGGAGACAGGATATTGTAGAGGGTCCTTATATGCCAAGGTGTAGGATCTGAAAAGACATCTCTAGGTGCCACTGAGATTGATTAATCACCCATCAAAGTTGAATGGTTGTTTGGTCTCAGGGCTCTTAAGGGACTACGCTTGAACAAAGTAGCCTGGAAGCAACAACATTGTCCCACACTAAAATGACACCTCCTCTATCATTTACATGGCCACTCAGATGTGTTTTCACAGTCAGTTTAATGCCATGACCCACTGTTTACAAAATATAGAGTTTGACAACCTTACACTGGCTCAAACTGCATTATTTCACACGTTTGCAAAGAATAGGGAAGCGAGAGCACCGATTGGAGACACAAACAATCGAGACATGGTATTATATAGGGTACCTACGCTAAGGTGTAGGATCTAACAAGACATCTTTAGGTTCCACAGAGATTGAGTAATCACCTGTCAAAGTTGAACGGTTGTTTGGTCTCAGGGCTCATAAGGGACTATGCCCGAATGAAGTAGCCTAGAAGCAGCAACATTGTCCCACACAAAAATGACATCTCCTCTAGAATTGTCTTGGCCACCCAGACATTTTTATATAGCTAGTTTGGTACCATGACCTACTGTTTGCAAAATATAGCATTTGACAGCCTCACACTCGCTTAAACTGCACAATTTCATGCATTTGCAAACAATAGGGAAACGAGTGTAGCGATTAGAGACTGAAAAAACTAAGACAGGATATTGTAGAGGGTCCCTACAAAATTGTGTAGGATCTGATGGGACATATCTAGGTTCCACTATTTTGAGTAATGACCCGTTGAGGTTTTACGGTTTGTTTGTCTCAAGGCTCTTGTGGGACTACATCCGAACGAATTAGGCTGGAAGGAACGACATTGTCCCACACCAAAATGATGCCTCCTCTTGTGTTTACCTGGCCACAAAAATGTGTTGGCATAGTCATTTTAGTTCCATGAACCACCATTTGCAAAATATAGCGTTTGACAGACTTACACTGGTTCAGACTGCACTATGTCACGCGCTTGCAAACAATAGGGCAGTGAGAGCACCAACTAGAGATGGAATAAACAAGACATGATATTGTAGATGATCCCTACTCCGAGGTGTAAGATATAACGAGACATTTTTAGTTGCCACGGAGACTAAGTAATCACCCATCGAAGTTGATTATTTTTTTGGTCTTAGGGCTCTTAAGGGACTACGCCCAAACAAAGTAGCCCGAAATCAATACAATTATCCCGCACCAAAATGACACCTCCTCTAGTGTTTAAATGACCACCTAAATGTGTTGGTGTAGTTGGTTTGGTTCCATGACCCACTGTTTACAAAATATAGCATTTGACAGCCTTACACTGGCTTAAACTGGACTATTTCGCGCGTTTGCAAACAATAGGGCAACGAGAGCACCATTTGGATACAGAAAAAACTAAGACAGGTTATTGTAAAGGGTCCCTACACTGAGGTGTAGGATCAAATAAGATGTATCTACGTGCCATAGAGGATGATTAATCACTTGTTGAAGTTGTATAGTTTTATGGTCTCAGGGCTCTTAAGGGACTATACCTGAACAAAGTAGGTCGGAAGCCACGCCATTATCCTGCACCAAAACGAATCCTTTCCTATGGTGTACCTAGCCACCTAGAAATTTTGGCATAGTTGGCTCAGTATCACAACCCACTGTTCATAAAATATAGCATTTGACAACCTTACACTGGCTCAAAATGCACTATTTCATGCATTTGCAAACAATAGGGTAGCAACAACACCAATTGGAGACAGAAAAAACCAAGACAGGATATTTTATAGGGTCCATACATTGAGATTTAGGATCCCACAAGATGTATCTAAGTGCCATGAAGACCAGGTAATCACTCATCGAAATTGTATGGTTTTTTGGTCTCAGGAGTCTTAAGGGACTACGCCCGAATGAAGTATCCCAAAAGCAATAACATTTTCCTACACAAAAATGATGCCTCCCCTATCATTTACTTGGCCACCTAGATGTTTTGGCACATTCAGTTTGGTGCCATGACCCACCGTTTCCAAAATATAGTATTTGACAGCCGTACATTGGCTCAAACTGCACTATTTCACACGTTTGCAAACTATAGGACAGTGAGAGTAGCAATTAGTGATGGAAAAAACAAAGAAAGGATATTGTAGAGGGTCCCTACACCGAGGTATAGGATCTAATGATATGTCTCTAGGTGCCTCAGAGACTGAGTAATCACTCGTCGAACTTGAACAATTTTTTGTTTCAGAGCTTTTAAGGGACTATGCCCAAATGGAGTAGCCCGGAAGCAACGACATTGTCCTGCTCTAAAAAAATGCATCCTATAGTGTTTACATGGCCAACCAAACATGTGGGCATAGTCGTTCTGGTTCCACAACCCACCGTTTGCAAAATATAGAGTTTGACGGCATTACACTGGCTCAAATTACACTATTTCATGCATTTGCAAACAATAGGGCAACAAGAGCATTGATTGGAGACAGAAATATATAAGACAGGATATTTTATAGGGTCCCTACACTAAGGTGTAGGATCTAATGAGACATCTAAAGGTGATACGAAGACTAATTAATCACCCGCCAAATTTGTTCAGTTTTTTGGTCGCAGGGTTCTTAAGGGACTACGTCCAAATGAAGTAGCTCGGAAGCAACAAAATTGTCATACACCAAAGTGATGCCTCCCCTACCATTTACCTAGCCACCTAGACATGTTGGCATAGTCAATTAGGTGCCATGATGTCCCGAGGCATGAAATCTCACTACTTGTCTCCGTTAATTTTTTAGGACTGCCTACAAAAGGTAGTCTGTAAATGATTATTCCACGAAGGCTCAAGGAATTCCACAAACCTGAATTCTTGGGTACAACTAGAGGCCTCCTTCACTCAAGTTTTGGCTTAGATAGTTCTTTTTTTGGATGACCGAACACCAAGTTGTGATCGTCATAAGTTTCTGCTGAAAATGTGAATTGGAATTAATAGGGAAGGGGTTCTTGGCTCTAGATCGGGAGGTTTGATTCAAAAACGGGCCTCCCTAGAGCCCACCATAGCACCTGAACACATATATCCCCCAATCGGATGCATTGGAAGTGAAAATTTTCTCCCACGACATCCTGGGGCATGATCTCTCTCTACTTGGTTCGCATAAATGAGATTGCAACAAGGTAAACACATTACCATGTAAATACTCTAATGATTTCTTGATCTCTTTTTAAATCATGTAAATACACAATAGAGTGTTAAGAATAAATTTTGCATATCTTGTGCTAACTAAACTACTATGTCTCTTTATTTTGTTAAACAAGTGAATTCAAATTAGGACCTTTTTGTTACACACACAAATAACACTTAATTTAGACTAATACTTAACAAATAAATTGTAAGTACACTAAAAACATATAGAATGACTTGTAATAAATCCCTCCAGACCATTTTTAATTGTGAACATTTTGTCCCACTTTGGAGTGTGTTAATCACGTGCTTAAAATAAGAAAATTGATATAATTCCACACTTGAATCTCTTGAAAAAAAAATGATCTTGCACTCGAGAACCTTCAAAACCATTATATAACATAACATCATATATCATAACAATAACATAACATCATTTATCATATACATCATATGGATAATGGTCACATAAATGAGGCCATCGAATCAAAGCAAACATAGAACTAATATGGTTATGAAAGCATACATAGAAGTATATCATGTGTAATGAAATCAAATGAAACATAGAAGTAATATCGTTATGAAAACTAACATGGATATAATGTATCAAAATAAGTGTGCCACATGTCTTTAAAAATATAAGTTCATAATGTATTGAACTAAGTGTGTCATAAATATAGGACCACATGCAGTCGCATAAGGCTATATAAATGGACTATGAATAATCATGAACTAGGACCAGATGGCATATATATTTATAGATGGGTCCTATGAAATTAATCATGAAAAATATTCCCTCTCTTCTCCCTACAAGAAGAAGCATGTCCACGACATGTGGATGTAGTGGAAGGAGATGCCACTATGGATTTCATCCATGTGGTCCTAGGTGTCTCTAAGCAAACCTGTAACCTAGCATGCACATTCATAAACATCAAATTTTTAACAGTTTTTTATTAAATACATTCAAAATTTAGAAACTTAGAATCTATAATGCATGTGAAATCTTATCGCAATCTCACGAGCATAGGAAACCAAAGTATTGCCTCAAAAAATGTTTACAAGGCTATACCTACATGTGTGCAGAGTCATTTTGGTGCCATGACCCACCATTTGCAAAATATAGCGTTTGTCATCTTTACACTGGCTCAAACTGTACTATTTCGTGTGTTTGCAAACAATAGTGCAGCGAGGGCACTGATTAGAGATGTAAAAAACCAAGACACGATAATTTAGATTATCCTTATACACCAAATTGTAGGATCTGAAAAGATGTCTCTAGGTGCCACTAAGATCAAGTAAGCACCCATCGAAATTGAACATGTTTTTGGTCTCGGGGCTCTTAAGGGACTACGCCTGAATAAAGTAACCCAGAAGTAACAACATTGTCCCGCACTGAAATGACACCTCCTGTATCATTTACATGGCCACTTGGATGTGTTTTCGTAGTCATTTAAATTCCACAACCCACCGTTTACAAAATATAGAGTTTGACAACCTTACACTGGCTCAAACTGCACTATTTCATTGCTTTTGCAAACAATAGGGAAGCAAGAGCACCAATTAGAGATAGAAAACATTGAGACAGGCTATTGTAGAGGGTCCCTAAATCAAGGTGTAGGATCTAACAAGACATCTCTAGGTTCCATGGAGACTAAGTAATCACATGTCGAAGTTGAACGGTTGTTTGGTCTCAAGGCTCATAAGGGACTACGTCCGAATGAAGTAGCCTGGAAGCAACAACATTGTCCCACACCAAAATGACACATCTTCTATCATTTACTTGGCCACCCAGACATTTTTATGTAGTCAGTTTGGTACCATGACCCACTGTTTGCAAAATATAGCATTTGACAGCCTCACACTCACTTAAACTACACAATTTCATGCGTTTGCAAACAATAGGGAAACAAGAGTAGCGATTAGAGACGAAAAAAACTGAGATATGATATTGTAGAGGGTCCCTATAGACTTGTGTAGGATCTAATGAGACATATCTAGATTCCAAATTTTCTGAGTAATGACCCGTCGAATTTTTACAATTTTTTGGTCTCAGGGCTCTTCAGGGACTACGTCGGAATGAACCAACCTGGAAGGAATGAAATTTTCCCACACAAAAATGATGCCTCCTCTTGTTTTTACATGGCCACCCAAATATGTTGGAACAGTCATTTTGGTGCCACAATCCACCATTTACAAAATATAGTGTTTGACAGCCTTACACTGGTGTAGACACCAAATTTGTGTCTTACAACCCCTTGTGACCCGCATCTCATTTCGCAACCTAACCTCACCACCTAAACCTTACACAATTATTTATTAATTATCTTATAATTAATAAATCCACATCGCCTTACCTGCCACCTCATTTTGCCACCTCATCATGACCTAGTCTTAACCCTAAACTAACCTAATTAAGACCTATAACTTGGTCCAATTCCACACCCATGACTAATGAACCCTTTCTCGCACCCAAAACCGACCTTCTAGTCACTTGACCAAGCCCGCAACTAATCCCTCAGGAGAAAAGGAGGGAAAGTTGGCTATTTTACTAAATGAATCCCACTTTGACCTGACCGATACCGGTTCCTACTCGACCGCCATCGGTTCCCCATAAATGACCACTTCCAACCAAAAACAAAAGATTAGATTTTCATTTGATCGGAAAAAGGAGGAGAAATCATTGAAAGGATCCAGATTTTGCTTGGCCGAGCAGAGACAAGTGAAGAAACATGAAGAGTTTGTAGAGAAGGACATCAAGCCCAAGACTGCAACTGAATAACCAGAGCCCAGTAACACTCATCCGAGCATCAGAAGAGGAGATAACTCATCTTGGATTGTCAGATCATCCAACTTGGGTCATGTCTTCATCATCACAGTCCTAAAACCTGCATCTGCATCAGGGATGAGTAAGTAGTGTTTTATATGTTTCTAAGCACCATTTTCTTGAGCCTGTTGATTAATAGTAATCATAAGTTTATTCCCAGATCTACTATCAGCAACATACTGCACTTAACCTTCACCCATACATCTTGATATTGCCCAGAAGGCCATTTTACAACACTCTGAGTCTTCCCTATCCTCCCATCATTCCCCTCAGCCATCCCCCAATCTTAATAACCCCACAATCACCTTGCAACCAACCTCTATCTAGAAGCACTTAGATTGCTGACCCTACCGGTATCGTTTATCCCCTACCAGTAGCGGTTCTCTAACCACGGTCGGTTACCTAGTGACCGGCGTCGGTCACTGTGACTTATACCCCGAAACCTTTTTCTTGCCTATTTTCCACCTAACAACCTCAGATCCAGTCTGGTTTATCCCTACAACTCAACCTGAACGTATTAACGACCAGTAACTGAACAAACAACGTGACGCTTTATTATTGATAATTTAGCTTCTATTGCTTTGTAACGAGATACCTAAATCGTGATTTTGCAATAGCTTTCTTTGTTATCATTTGTGTTAATTCGTATTAAAAGGGGAACTGACCACCTTCGAAAGGAAGTTTTATATTTCCTGGGCCTAAGGCAGCTCCCTCATTTATTGTCTAATTAAAATCTGGTGGTCCTGTATTCTTACTTGCAGGTAGTCCTTCCAAGACAAAAAGGAGTTCTTCGCAGTCGATCTGATCTCTCTCTACGGTACGCGCACACCATCTCAACATTCAAAAGGTATTCCTCCTAGCCCTAACCCTTATCTGTTTCTCAAAGGAATGATAGGATAGAAGCAAGTCTATTCTGCAGAGCCGAAACATTCCGTGCGAAACATTTTGGCACGCCCGGTGGGACCCATTTCGGGTTTCTGTTTCTCTTGCTTGCTTTCGTTTTAGGAAGTATACTTGTTGTTGCTGTTTTTGTTATATTTAGTAAAGAATTTGTCTTGCTTTCCTAGTTTCGCATTAGTGAAAGTCATCTTATTTGCTTCATCGAATATCATTTTCAATTTGGGTTTAAAACACGTGCATTACATTCTTGCTTGCTGTTTTCAATTCTAGTGAACATAGACTAAGTAACAGGTTGTACACGTGGGGGTGATTTCCACGGTATTGACAGGAAATTAATCTTACTTTCACTACAAAACACATACCGAATCACTTCATAATTAACACAACAGCTCAAAACATCCCCCCTTTTCCGCAGTATTCCTCCGCCCGATTGAGGTAACCTTATAAGCCAAAACAAACTTGACATTTCCCCTAAGTCTTTTGTTTAACAACATTCTGCGTCTAAAGGCATAAGCCCACACTAATTAAAATTAACCCTAGGGTTAGTCTCTGGATTTGCGTGTGCATCTTGCTTGTTTTCAGTTCTGTTTTCTTTGTTATACACTGTCTTCTGTGATCACCTTAGAACAATTTGATAAATGTACTGAGTGTTGTTAACAATCAAATCAGCAGCTTCCTATATTTTCTTATACCAGTCTTCTTACACCGACATCGGTTAACTGACCGACGTCGGCTATAGTATAATCGACATCGGTTATCAGACCGATATCGGTTACTGTCTTTTACAGTTCCTGACAAACCAGCAACCTACCAATTTCACTATTCTGAGTCTGTTTCTGTTCCTGATAGATTGAAACCCTACTGTGTACTCCTGTCCATGGTTGTTATCACTCGAAAGCAAGCCACTGCCATGGTTTCACATGCTTGCTCTGTGCCTTTTCCTGAATCACCCCCTTCACATTCTGTGGGGAATCCTACAGACACCAGCGAGGTTCCTAAAATTCCTGTGGGAGACAAAGAATTTGCCGAATTTCTGGATGCTAATCCTAGCGCTGTACAATACTATTTGTCTCATGCCCTTGACCGTACACCCGACGGTAAACTCCTTGTTGGCATGCCTATCAGTATAGCTGCTCATTTAGCCCCTTCTCCACCTGATAACTCCATTTTTCCTTCCGCATCCTTAGCCTCGTCGCCTACCTCAGTAGCTTCAGGGGTCCATACGGCACAGATTGGCTTTCCTTTGGTTAATTTTGGGCCCAACATGTCATTACCGCCAACTGCTCCCCCCTCGTCTCTCTTGCAGACTGTTCCGTTCATGACTTGCTCTCTGCCACCTATCCACACAGGCTTTCCTTCTCAAGCTCCGGCCACCTTTTCATTTCCACACACATATCCGGTAACCTCAACATCTTATATAGGACATCCCTATTTGGTTGCCTCAACACATTCATCCTCCATACCTTATCAACATTTAACCCCACCATTGTCTAGCGGTGGCCCCTGGCCCAATTTTCCTCCGTTTACCACAACCACACCATCATCTCATCCAACTAATGATTTAATTAAACAAATGATGGACAAAATGCAAAATCTGGAGGCTTCTGTTTCAGGAAGTCGTAGTGCCTTGACATACGAGCAAGTTTTTCGGGAGCCCATCCACCTTTCAGTCCCCCTTCATTCATATCCTCCTCAATGGGAATTACCAAATTTTACCCATTTTAACAGTAAGGAGGACCCTCAACAACACTTGCGATCATTTAGACATGCCTGCTATCTGATTGCTCACAATGATGCTTTACTACTCCACACCTTTCCCATGTCCTTATCAGGACCCGCCTTGGAGTGGTACAGTGCTTTAACCCAACACTCAATCTTCTCTTTTAACCAGCTAGCCCAATCTTTCTTGGATCATTTCTCCATTAACATTTCCAAGAAAGTATCTATCACCGACCTCTATGCCATCCGACAATTTGAAGACGAATCTATCGCAGATTTCGTTGGATGATGGCGGGGCCTTATCAACCAACTTACGTATGCCTTGCCTCAGACTGAACTTATCAAACTGTTTACGCGGGCCTGCGCTAAGCACATCTCTCCTACCCTCCATATTCAAATTTTCCATACATTTGATGAGGCCTTTACTATGGCTCGAAAACTAGAGATTCGAGCCTTAGAGGAAGAGAAATTGCGGTTGCGTAACAAAAACCCCACTTTCCGAAACCAAGATTCCACCAACAAACCTAACACCACCAATCCTCACCCATCGACTGCTTCGAAATCAAAAGGGGCTGTGCATGCGGTGATGGTCAAATCCCAACCACCATCTAATACCCCGCCAAAAACCACCTATAAGTATAAAGCAGAGCCCATCAACTACACTCCCTTGGGAGAAACATATGGTGTGATATTGGAAAAATTGCTTAAAGCAGGAGCCATTACCTTACCTCCTCTTAAACCTCATTCCGGGTTTGATTCAACTCACGCCATACCTTCTTGGTACAAAGAAAACGACTTCTATAACTTCCACCGCGTGAAGGGACGCAGTCATGAGAACTGCAAGATGTTGAAAAACATAGTGCAGGAAATGGTTGATGCGGGGGATATAGCTCTCGATAATCCTAACGCCCCTGCTAACCGAAATTTGAAAATATTCAACAAACCATTCCCGAATCATTCTTCTAACAATAATCTAAACCAAGATATCTTAGCCAAGGAGAGTGTTCATGAGATCCATGTAGTCTTCGATTCCCAGCCAAAGACCTCTATCGAACAAATTCTGAATCAAACCTCTTCACTAACGCAGGAAACTGAACCCCCTTCCTCGTCATCAAGACAAACTGAAATCCTTGCCGTTCCTTTACCCATCAAGGAATTAACCACCCAGAGTTCCCTTCTCACAAATGAGCCTTCTTACACCACATCCTTTCAAGACTGTGAGCGGATGTTATCTAATTTATCTATTTCCCAAACGTCTCCTTCTACCATTCTTGCTGTACAAGAGGAAGGCTCGCCACTTCTTTTGTCATCCTTAGACGAGAAACCTCTTGAACCGACATCACCACATTCTTTAAACATGACAGATCCTCTCAAACACGCCCTCCTACCTATTAGTCCTTCATCACCTAAATCTTTTCAGCAACCGGTTGACCTCTTAACGCCCATTGATACAGTGTCTCATATACCCCTTGTATCACACCCACAGTGGACCGGAATCACAACCCACCTTTCTTCCATACAAAAGTTCCTATTCACACATGAGGACTGTCATTCCCCAGAAGATAGACAAGTCCTATGGGAACGTTTGAGTACGCCATATTCTACTCAAATGCAAATGACCGATCCTGATGCCTCTACCATATACCCGAAGTGTTTACAGAAGCTTAAAATGCCTATGTCCTCATCTTCACCTCCCTCATCTCTACCAAATACCTCATCCACTTCTATTAACCTAACCAAATCTTCCCCTACGCTTGGGACCTCACCCATACCTAGTCTAACACATCCACCTAAGCGGCTTGATTTATCTAAAAATAAATCCGTCCATCCCATTAGGAGACATAATCAATCTCCTCAATCTATGCCGTTAACACAACTAAAACCCTCGTCGTCACACCTACCTTCCATATTGGGACCCCATCCCTCTACCTTACATCAATATATCATACCTCCTGTGTTTTCTTTTAAGCGACCTACGCCTTCTATACCCATACAGAAATCCAAGGGTATAGCAACACCGTCACCCCGTGTATCCTATCCACCTATCAACCATAAAAAAATTCCATCATCAAAAGATTGGTTTTCTATCACTCCTATTTCTCCGTGGTTGTTTCCTGATATCACATCATATGTGGTCTCATCATCCAACCTAGCTTCTGCGTCAAAGAAGCCACGTTTAGTTAAAACCAATTATCAAAACTCCTTGGCTAAACCACCACCCATACAAACCAACCATACCACGTCATCACCAGAATCGACCCAGTCAATAGCCTCCTCTTCCTCTGACTTTGACCCACTCAAAGGGTCTTACACCAAAATCCTTGCTATGTTGGTAGAGAATGCGACCATTTCCCTACCCCCACTTAGACCTTATGATCCATCTAAACCTCGACTTATAGGTTACGATGAGTCTAAAATCTGCGCTTACCACTGCACACCAGGACATGACGTAGAGGGATGCAAAGCGTTGAAAGCCATACTTCGTCAGTCACCTCTCTCAGATAGAAAAGTTAAGAAAGACAACTTATGAAGAGAGAGCTCTTTAGCTTCAATTCCCTCTCCTATACCACCTGTCCCCGCCTCACCAAGATCTATCATTATTACATCCTCACCTCTCGAAAACCATGACCTATCCCTACCATCTTCCTCCTCTCGTATTCACGAGATCAATATGATTAGTGTTGCTACTCGAGGGCAGAAAAACAATGGGAAAGCGAAAGAAAACACACCTACGGCATCTCTTTCTCTGTCCACCATCCTGATTACACCACCACCTAAAGTGGTTATTCGCGGACCCGCCTATCCCATCTCTAATGGCATTGCCCACCGAACTATGATCAAACAACTTCACCAATCACCTGTAAAAATGACACTGTATGATCTCATTCAGAATTCTGAATCTCATCGACAAGCTCTCGCTGAAATCCTTCAAGGGATAGAGGTTTTACGTAATGAAACCTTGCTTGTTACCTCTATTCTAACACCCAATCACGTTGCTTCACTCACCAAACAATCTATCTCCCCAACCACTTTTGTCTCTGTATAGCTAGCCGCTGCTGTCAGTTTCTCTGAAGATGAAATTATCGACTTTGGTGCTGAAGATTTTGACCCTGCTCTTTTCATCTCAGTGTACGTTTGGGATATTTGGGTACGTCGTGTTATGATTGACAGGGGCGCTAGCCTAAACATCATCTCTTCAAAATCCTTCCAACAAATGAATATCCCTTCTAGTTGCATGTGTGCCAACCCCATCATGTTGCGATCATTCAATGATGCTATTACTTCTACTTTAGGCATTGTGATCCTTAACATTCGTGTAGGACCACGTACTCTACCCAAACTCTTCTACGTCCTTGAGGGAGAGTTCCAATACAATATGTTGTTAGGCCACCCTTGGATCCGGGCTATGGGATGCGTTCCCTCCACTTTACATAGATGCATAAAATTTGAGTACAAGGGGAAGTCATACACCGTAAAAGCTGATCCTCCCCCCTTCAAAACTTGCAATATGTTGTATCGCCCTAATGATGTGCTTGTACCAGTCAAGACACCCGTTCATCCAACCCAGCCATCCACTTCCAACACACCTACACCTTCAACCAATGAAACCGCCGTTACAAATATTACTTCCTTTCCCGCAGATAACATCCCAACCTCCGACCCCTTAGTAGATGTTTTTCAACACCTTACGCTGGGGGAGTACCGCCTATATAACATTAGCTCTTTCCATACCCCACAGGAGTACGGACAATTACATGCACATCCCACCTACGACTGTCGCGTGGGGGAGGTAATCTCTTACGGACCACCCCATTGCCACACCAACCTAATGTATGGGGGTGTTGACGCATCCTCCGTTACCCCTGAACCTCCTCTTGGTGTGGTTCCCTTCCAATCTGATTTTTAATACTTGACAAATCGTCGTTTTTCCCTCACCTTCTTGACTCACTGTGCTTAGAAAGGCTTTGGTTTTGGTCTTTATGAACAAGGCTGACATACACTCATTCCCGTGACTACACACAAACACAATGATTGCAGTGGTCTCAGTTTTCCTAAAACACCTACACCGGAGAAACCTCATGTCATTTGTATCCTGGAAGATGACGACGTCACCCCTACCAAACCATCATCACCCACTTTGCCATCATCACCCACAGGGTTGATAGACCCTGAATCTATCCCTCCTAACTTTTTTTTTTTCATAAATGCTATCTTCATAGGTCCTCTCACTTATCAATGTGATAATGAGGACCCATCTTCTCTTCCCCTTCTGTATCCAGACATGATCGAAGAGGATTCACCTTCGATTAATGTTGTTGAGTGTTGGGATGACGACTCCATCCTCACTTACCTTGGGGCGGACGAATCCTATGTTCAACGCACCTTACTATCTGAAACTCAAACCATGTTGAATGAGTCGACTATAGAAATCAACATCCACACAGAGGAGGATCCTCACATTGTGAAGATCAGACAATCCCTTACCACATTAGAACAAGCCGCCTTTACTACCTTTCTCCATACCCACAACCAAGCTTTCGCTTAGTCCTATGCTGACATGCCAGGAATTGATCCTACCATTGCCATCCATAACATCACCCTAAACCCCGATTCCAAACCAGTCAAACAAAAACTGAGAAAAATGCATCCACGCATTGCCCTCTTGGTCAAAGAAGAGCTTCAACGACTTCTTTCTGTTTCCTTCATCTTGCCTATTGACTATCCTCAATGGATTTCTAACATCGTACCTGTCACTAAAGCGACGGGGGGACTTCGGATATGCATGGATTTCCGAGACCTTAACCTCGCTTGCCCCAAAGATGACTTCCCCCTCCCAAGTATTGATCAACTTGTTGATCTCACTGCGGGCCATGAAATGCTTTCTCTCATGGATGGCTTTTCGGGATACAATCAAATTTTGGTAGCCCCTGCCGATCAACATAAAACTGCCTTCATAACTCCTTGGGGAACCTTCTGTTATCGTGTCATGCCATTTGGCCTTAAGAATGCTGGTGTGACTTATCAGTAGGCTATGACTTACATTTTTCATGACATTATGCACCCTATCCTTGAGGATTATGTCGATGATCTTCTTAGCAAATCTAAACATCGCAGTGAACATCTCAATGTTTTAACCATTATTTTTGATCGCCTGTTACAATATTCAGTCCGGATTCAACCAAAGAAATGTGTCTTTGGTGTTCTTTCGGGAAAACTTCTTGGCTTTATCGTCTCTTTGTGTGGCATTGAGGTCGATCCATCTAAAGTAAAAGCTATCCTAGAAATGCCCCCACCCAAAAACCTCAAACAATTACGTAGTTTGCAGGGTAAACTGCAATCCATCCGGCGTTTCATCTCCCAACTCTCGGATCGCTGTCAACCTTTCCATCACCTTCTTAAAAAGGACATTGCCTTTCAATGGAGTGACGAGTGTCACCAAGCCTTTGAAGCTCTCAAAGCCTATCTCTTGCAGCCACCCGTGCTTATTCCACCTCAAGATGATCACCCTTTCTACCTTTACCTTTCTGCCACTGACCATGCTATAGGAGCCATGCTCGCACATCGAGACTCGACACATCGAGAACAAGCCGTTTATTATATAAGTCATACTCTCATGGATTACGAGACTAGGTATACACATGTAGAAAAATTGTGCCTAGCCCTATCATTCGTAGCCACCAAACTCTGACATTACCTCCTGAATCACAAAATTTTTGTCATCACCAACACGGACCCCATTCATTATATGTATGCCAAACCACATCTAAACCAACGCATCACCCGATGGCTTATGCTCCTCGCTGACCTCGACCTTGAGTTTGTACAACAGAAGTCAATCAAAGGAAAAACTATTGCGGACCAACTTGTGGAGGCCCCTTTACCTGGGGAACAATTCACCAATTTTAATTTCCCCGACAAACTCATCGCCACTCTTTCACTCAGGGAAGAGTCATATCAAATGACCCTCTTCTTCGATGGATCCACATGCCAGCGTGGTGGAGGAGCCGGCATTGTTCTCATCCCTCTTGACGCTGAACCTATGCCTCTTTCATTCCAGCTCAATTTCCCCTGCACTAATAATACTGCAGAATACGAGGCCCTCGTTCTGGGTCTCCAGGTTGCGTTACACTTAGGTGTCAAATCCATTAATATTTTTGGCGACTCTCAATTGGTAGTCAATCAAGTTATGGGCATCTACCAATGTAAGAATGAGGAACTTCAAAAGTACAAACATTACGTGGATTCACTTTTGACCTCATTTACTCGTTATTCTATCCAGACCATTCCCCGCTCCACTAACAAATTTACAGATACTATCGCTTGCTTAGCCTCGCAAATTCCTACCTCACCAACTGACTCTGACATATTCGTCTTGGTCCAACAACTTTTTGCCCCATCCTACTTAGCCCCGGTTGTTTGTATGATAAATAATGTGTCTGCTAATTCGTAGGATAACTGGTACCACCAATTTCACAACTACCTTACAACCTATGTTCTCCCACCTGACCTTACTAGTAACGGCAAACGTGCTTTTCTTAAAAGTGTTTTCTCATTATGTCGTCATGGGGGGACTCCTCTATAAACGTGGCTTTGATGGCATCCTCCTTTGATGTCTAACCGGCATGGAGGTCACCTATACCATCCAACAAGTCCATGATGGCATTTGTGGTGGACATTTTAGTGGCCTTGCCATGGCTAAACGAATCCTTCACCTAGGTTATTATTGGCCTACTCTTAATAACGACTGCTACGAATATGTTAAGCATTGTGTTATGTGTCAACAACATGCCAACCTTCAACATACTCCTAGCCATCCGCTACAGGTCGCACGAGATCTTTGGCCTTTCTCACAATGGGGTTTAGACCTTATTGGTGAGATTCACCTGCCTTCTTCACAACGTCACCGTTGGATAATGACAGCAACCGAATATTACACAAAATGGGTGGAGGCCATTCCACTCATTTCAATCAAAAAAGAAAAAATTGTCGAATTCGTTAACCATCACATTATCTGTCGTTTTGGTATTCCTCATCGCCTAATAACAGATAATGGTAAATCTTTTAAAAATAAGTTATTACAAGACCTTTGTGACAACTTTGGTATCAAACTTAGTTTCTCATCACCTTACTATCCGCAGGCCAATGGTCAAGCTGAATCTTCTAATAAAACCCTAACCAAAATCCTCATGAAAGTTGTCAATGAGTCCGGAAGAAACTGGCATGATCACATTCTATTTGCCAACGTTCCTCTTTATCCTTTTTCAAAACAAACAAAAACAACATTTTAAAACACAACCATTCTTATT
This sequence comes from Taxus chinensis, assembly GCA_019776745.2. Lineage (NCBI taxonomy): Eukaryota > Viridiplantae > Streptophyta > Pinopsida > Cupressales > Taxaceae > Taxus > Taxus chinensis. Next base: position 288,185,963 of record CM034147.1, on the reverse strand, counting down.
ATTATCATCACTCAAAAGAGCATACGTATTTAGTTTTATTTTAGATGTTAAACAAATACATCTTCTCTATCATCGACTCGTAGGTCGACATCCTTATTTATTCTTATATTCCTATGAAGTTCACTCAGACCCTTACACCTCCTCCCGAATCAGGTGGTGATCGTGATTGTCGATGCCCCTTCGTGGGCCTCTCCATCCTCAAAGGTGCCACTACCATTGGTTCCTCCCATTGATCTACCAACATCTCCTGTAACATACGAATACGTCCTCTCGCATGGAGGAATCTTGCCTCTAGTCTCTCCACTCGTAACTATGAAGCCTCTAACAATCCCATTGTCTCATTCACCTGTGTTTGAAGCTGGTGAGCCAAATCCTGTAGACAATCTCTCTCTGCTGTAATCACAGCTATGTCAGGGCACTCACGTGCACCTCGCAGCTCTGCTACCCACCATACTCTATACGCCTCTGTCGTTCCCGCATCCATAACCCTACGATCGACTGCTATCTCTTTTGGCCCTTCTGGAGGTGTAGGCCGGGGAGGTGAGAATGCTACCTCGGCGTCGATCCTCATGTATGGTCTATATGTCATAGGAATATCCTGAACAAACCCAAATTGTCGCCGCACGCGATCTAGAGGAATCCTCTCGTACTCACCTGGCCTATGCCCTGCAATCCACCTCAATTGCTCTACACCCCTCAACTCCTCAGCTATGTGCTCTGTCACCATATAGTTACCGTACGGCCTCCAACAAATATCTGCAATCATCACCATCTCCCATACATGTCTATAATACTCGATGTCATCTATCACGGCTTGGGATCTCACTTCTTGTTCTGTCTAGACCCATCGTCTGAATCCCAACCTTTGCACTCCTGCCTCTCCCGACTCAATGGGTCGGCCTATTGGACGCACACAAACAATATGCTCATAGGCCCAACAATGTAATAAGTACGAACAATCCAGTGTCGTCCTGTATTTTCACTTGCATGCCCATAAACCCCTATATAACTCTGCCAGATATGTGGGTGCCCATGCGAATGTCACACTCATTTCTATCATTTCCCAAATAACACTCATCAATGCTTTGGGAAATCTTCCACCTTCCACCCTCGGCAATGCATAATACCCCACCGCTATCATTAATAGCACGGCCAACCTTGTTTCCTCAGGGTGTGTTGCATACATTGTACCATACGTAAATGATAAACCTCGCTGTGTCAAATCTCGTGCAGCTGACCCAAATACTGCTGTTATCGCTGCCCGCCCCGCACTGGGCAACGCCTGATACACTATTTTTCCTATCATTGGGAGTCTCAAAATATGGAACACATCTTCCAACGTCACTGTCATCTCCCCTGTTGGTAGATAGAAGGTATTCTTTTCTGGATTCCATCTCTCAACCAACGCCTGCAACATAGCATGGTTACGCGTGATTCTTGAATAATAGCGGATTCCACTTAACCCCAACCGATTTATCAATGCCCATTTAGCTGGTGTTACATCCGCTCGGATTCGTGACAATAACGCTGGCACAATATCATTCATCCTTAACCCTGCTTCTGCCTACATACATCAAAACGACACGTAATTATTCAAAAGAACAAATCTCCACGGGTTTTTTCTCAAATTCTGGAAACTCATACAGTGACCAATATCGGTTATAAATAATACCGGTCACTGTCAAAGTATACCTACCCTGCTTAAAGCATACACCTACGATAATTATTTTGCCCGTTTACTCCTATTTATACCTAAAAACATACATGCTCACCTTGTTTACCTACCCCGTAGCACTCATACCATCCCCAACCCTTGCCTATCACCTTTTTTCTCATCTTTACCCACTTACACTTCTTTCATCCTATTTACAACACATGCAAGAATCAAATTACAACCAAACAGTTTACCTCTCGGGATGCAGCAGCTTGGGGTAGAACATGTCTTCCCCCTCGTCCCTGCTTGTTGGATGCTTCTCCTCGTTCAGCCATGTTCACCACCCTCTTCAAATATAATTTGTCTTTCTACCTTCTGAATCTCAGCCCACACTCACTTCACATGTCTCTTTCCTCCTTATCACTCAAATTCTTTCATACAATTACCTGTAGCAGTTTTCAATAGCATCGCATTCGCATATTTAACGTGTTTCATGACTCTAAAAATAAGAATGCTAAAAATAAGAACTTAAGTTGCCAACCCAACAGTTCTATTTTTAGGAAAATAATTCTTGCATAACCTATATCGGTTACATGACCGATATCGGTCATATAGCTACCGACATCAGTTACATAACCGATATCGGTCATGTCCCCCCTGTTGCTTAAACCTAAGCCTTTTTTTTTCATTTTTACAAATTTTTGTGTCGCCCGTCCCTTTTTCCTGCATGAACAACACCATTATCCATATTTTTCATTAAATCCACATCTCATTACAATTTCATCAACATCATCTATCTACATTACAAAAACACACAAGCCATCAACTACCGATATCAAAAGCTATCAATCTATACACCATTTGGATCCAACTTAATAGCTACATACATTCAATTTCACAAAACCAGCGACAAAACATACAACATTTCATAATACAACATGTCAACTAAACTCATCATTTATATATACATACATACATCCCATCAACAAAAGACATCAACATCATGATATATAACACCATGTAAATCAAACTCATCATACATTAAATATCACAAACCATTTTCAAAACACTTAACACATTTTTACGCACAACATGTGGGTCAAATCATCATATCTATATATATACAAAGTTTCAAATATACAATGTGCCCTGCATCGGGGCCTCTGTGATCTCATAATCCAACAAAGCCGGCACACAGGCCGCAATAACTATCAATAATCTCGACTCGGCTCGTAGGCCGGTCTCTCATATCAAAAACATACTCAGCTCGCAGTCCAGTATCCACTGTACAACCCGTACTCGGCTCGCAGGCCGGTATATACAATAAATGAATGAATGAATAAATGAATACATAATATCTAGGCACGCACGCCTCTATAAACATAGCTAGTTCGCAGACCGGTGCCCATATCCAATGAACCAATACAAAAATATGCAGGGACCCCTCAGCTCTCTCCACCGCCCTCTGCCTGTCTGCCTACTGGTCCCTGTGCTGCCTCTCGCCTCCTGCCTGTCAGAGACCCATCGGCTGTGGCTACACCTCCCTAAGATCTCTGGCTCCGAGAGGTCTTTGCTCTATGTGCCGCATAAGGCTGATAATCAGCCCCGGTACCATCAAGAATATCCTGATAGTACCGGGCCTCCACTCTAGCCTCCATATAACGATCTCGAGCCACCGTAGGTGCTGGGGCTGGTCCCCTGACACCTAATACCAGTACCCCTTGTGCCTATGCTGGTGCCACTGGTGGTGCCTGTGCTGGTGCCTGTGCCTGTCCTGGTGCCGCTGGTGGTGCCTGTGCTGGTACTTGTACCGCTGGTGGTACCTGTGCTGCTACCTGTACCTGAGCCTGGGCTAGCTGCCCCTTTAAGACACCTATCTGTGCCTGTGCAGAAGCAAGCTGCCCCTGTAATAACTGTACCTGGCCCCTGAGCTGATCCCTCTCTGCTTTAACAGCCGCTAAGTCTGGCTGTGCGGGCTGTGCTCTCCTCGCAGCTCTCTCTCCGGCCCACCAAACCAAAAATGCTCCTGTGAAGCCGGCATCATCTACGGTATCATCTGCCGGCCTCTTAGCAACCCAATCTGGGTCCATAGGATGTGGTGCAGGCAATGGAGCCTCTACATCATCCCTCCGATACTGAGGGAAGGGAGGTGGCTCATCCTGTCGTAGCCCAAGCTGTCGTTGTACCCTCTCCAGGGGTATCTGCTCGTACTCTCCTGGCCTCCGTCCCGCTATCCAGAATGTATACTGGATCCACTGCAACTGTGCTCGGGCTCCTCTGTGCGGGTGATGACCTCTATAAGGTCTCCAGACAATATCTAACACTATCAAGCCCTCTAACATATGTCTATAATAAGTGACGTCTCGCCCTGCAAGCACTGCTCGTGGCTGGCCCACGAGCCCCAACCACCTCTGAAATCCGTATCTATAGATGACCTGTGGCCCTGGCTGCTGGGGCAGCCCTACTGGTCTAATGCATACAATATGCTCATATGCCCAACAGTGTAGTAAAAACGTCGAGCAAATCCCTAATTGCCTCATCCGGCGATAGCCCCACAGCTCTCGGTATAACTGCACCAGGTATACTGGTGCCCAAGCATAACATGTGTCCTCCTCCACCATCTCATGTAGCACACCCATAAGCACCCATGGAAAGTGGCCTCCCTCTAAGTCTGGGAGGGTGAAGCAGGTGATCCCGATCATCATCAGCATGGCAAGTCGTGTCTCATGGTGGTGGGCTCGGTACATATCCCCATACGCGATACTTGCACTATGATATGTCAGTAGCCCAGTTGCATCCCTGAATACGTGTAGGATGCTGTCCATGGCTGTCTCAGCGTCAACTTGAAAGACTGCCTCTCCATCAATCGGTAATCGAAGGATGCGATACACATCTTCCAATGTGATGGTCATCTCTCCAGTCGGGAGATGGAACACATTGGTCACCGGATCCCATCTCTCGATGAGGGTGACCATCAAACTATGATCCCTTTCAATCGCTCTATATCGCTGGACTCCGCCGAGTCCCACCTCGCGCATGATACCCCACTGCGCTGCGGACACGTGTGGCCGCATCCGTCTCAACAGCGGGGGCATCCTGTCCTGCATCGTCAGCTGCTGACGTGCCTGCAAAACCAACTCACTACATTAGCCCTACTCTTTATCACAACATCTACTTATAAACCCTCTACAACCCACCTATCTTACCCTAAAAACCTCTACGATATCCCCCTCCCTCTTCACACCCAAACAACAACCTAAACCATACCAAAACACTCAAACAATACCAAAACACCTCCACCACAACCCAAACCATATCAACACACCCAAACAATACCAAAACACTCAAACAATACCAAAACACTTCCACCACAACCCAAACCATATCAACACACCCAAACAATACCAAAACACCTAAAAATTACCAAAACACTCAAACAATACCAAAACACCCCCACCACAACCCAAACCATACCAACACACCCAAACAATACCACACCACCCAAACAAACAACCCAAATAATACCAAAACACCCAAACAACAACCAAAAATTCAAACCAACAACAAAACCCAAACCAACAAAAATAAAAATAACTAAGGACCGGTACCGGTCACTTATGACCGACACCGGTCCTCTTCACCGACGCCGGTCACTATACGACCGACACCGGTCACTTACAAAACTTCGTCCACCAAAAATTTCATGACCGACATCGGTCGCTGTAAAATTCTGGAGCCGAATCCCGCGCGGCCCCCCCAAATCCATTTTTTTCCTATTTTTCCCTCTATACCTGCCCAAACACCCTAAAAAAACCCTACCCACCCAGCCGCCTTGGCCTATTTAACCTATCTACCCTCTATCCATTTTTTAAATCATTTCCATTTATTAATTATTTATCAAAATCTAACATTCCTACCCAAAAACCCAAATACAAACATAATATACTCAAATCCACACAATGAGTGGTTTCGAACCTACCAGTACGATCACACGTCGTCGTGGTGGGATGGGTGGTGGTGGTCCAGCTGGTCCAGCACCTCCTGCTCCTCCTGGCTGTGCCATGGCTATAAACTCTCCTCTGCTGGGTCCTCCACCAATCAACTGCTTGCCATCCTACTCCTAGGGGTCCACTAAACACTCAATTCTCCACTCAAAATAGCGCCAGCCACCAACCAACCAACTAACTACTCCAATCTCAACAATCCACCTGAGACAACTCTAATTGGTTTCCAAATGGATAATGTGACAATGACCGGCCGTAGTTTTTCTTTTTATAGGTTTTTGACCTTAACCGATATCGGTTTTATTGTGCCCTAAGGAACCGGTATCGGTCATCTAACTGATATCGGTCATACACAATCGATATCGGTTTAATCTCACCTCTACCAAACCACTACCCCAATTTCGCCCTTATTTCCTAATAGCCCTTTCTACCAACATCGCCTATATCCACCTTCGTTGACAACCCCTTTTGTTAACTTCATTGGCCCGACCCAAGGCCGTAACCTACCATTTGGGCCTGACCTAAGGCCAGAACCAACCCATTTCGCCCGACCCAAGGCGTACCCTTTCCCATTTGGCCCGACCAAGGCCGTACTAACCCATTTGGCCCTAACCAAGGCCGTAACCCTACCAATTTGGCCCGACCGCACTGCCCAACCAACTCTTTTGGCCCCTACCCAAGGCCGTAACTACCATTGTTGGCCTGATCCCACATCCGTAAACCAACCTATTTGCCCGACCAAGGCCTAACCTACCATTTGGTGGCCCGACCCACGCCACAACCAACCTATTTTGGCTCGACCCAAGGCCCAACCAACCCATTTGGCCGACCCAAGGCTGTCACCCTACCATTTGGCCCGACCCACGGCCGTAACCTAACCCATTGGCTCAACCCCAACGCTGCAACCAACCTATTTGGCTCGACCCAAGCCTCAAACCAAACCCCATTTGGCCCACCCCAGGCTTTCACCTACCATTTGGCCCGACCCAACGTCCGTACCTACCCTTTGTTCAAACCCACTTCCACAACAACCCATTTGGCCGACCCAAGCCACACCTAACCTTTGGCCCAACCTATAGGCCGCACCAGTAATCCATAAACCCAACAATCAAAGTTTTATTTATCCATCCCTCATGTACCTTTTTGTTCATCGAGCTCACTTGTTCATGTTTTAGCATGATCAGGGTCCTTGACTTGATCAGTGGACCACTTTGGCCTAACTTAGACTGTGACGTTTAGCTATCTCACCAAACCAACCATTTGGTACTGGCCGAACATGCCCAAACGTTCCGGTACCTTACCCGTTATATACCCTGGAGCTACTTCCTATGCCTTGGATACCAGGATTATATCACACTTGTTTGGATAAACTATCGACCTTGCCTAGGAATCACTTGTTTGCTCTTCAAATCATATACCCTGGTCGCACTACTACTAACTACTGCATTTCAAACGTGCGTCTGATTCCTTGGACCTACCCCACCCTCTTACCGGTATCTCAACACCATTTACCCTTTATCAACCCTATCCCTCTGCTTTCACGCTACCCTCAATCTGTGATTATTTGAGGGGGATTACCTTAACCCTTAACAAGGGGTAACCACTTCTTATTATGTGTCCATGGAGCTTTACAAAACAAACTACACGACAATACCGGCTCTTAGACACCAAATTTGTGTCTACAACCTTATACCCCATCTCTAATTCGTAACCTAACCTCACCACTAAACCTACACAATTATTTATTAATTATCTATAATTAATAAACCACATCGCCTTTAACCTGCCACCTCAATTTTGCCCACCTCCATCATGACCTAGTCTTAACCCTAAACTAAACCTAATTAACGACCTATAACTTGGTCCCTTCCACACCCATAGACTATTACACCCCTTTCTCGCACCCAAACTGACCTCTAGTCACTTGACCAAGCCCCCAACTAATCCCTTCCCGGGAGAAAAGGAGGGAAAGTTGGCTCTTTTACTAAAAAATAGCCCCTTTTGAACCTGACGCGATCCTGGTTCTACTCGAACCGCCGTCGGTTGTTTAACCGCCATACGGTTCCCCGTCAATTACCACTATTCCCTGGCTATCCAACCAAAAACAAAGTCGGATTTGCATTTGATCGGAAAAAGGAGGAGAAATCATTTGACAGGCATCCCAGATTTTGCTTGGCCGCGCAGAGCCATGAAGAAACGGCGAAAGTTTGCAGAGAGGACATCAGCAAGACTCAGCTGAATACTAAGGCCCAGTAAACACTCAGCATACCGAGCATCATGAGGAGGAGATAACATCATCCTTGGATTTCTGATCATCCAACTTGGTCCTATCTTCATCCTCACAGTCCTGAAACCTGCATTTTTGCATCATGGCACTCGTAGTAGTGTTTTATATGTTTTCGGTACACGAGCACATTTGGGCTTGAGCCTTGTTCTAAAGCAACACACAAATACAAATCAACATCGGACGGGTATTAAAGTAATCATAAAGTTTATTCCCAGATCTACGAAGAAAAATATCAGAAACATACTGCACTTAAACCTTCACCTACTCCTGATATTACCCCGAAGGCCATTTTTACCACACTCTGAGTCTTCCCTATCCTCCCCTCATCCCTCACAGCCCATCCCCCAACTCTTAAAACCCACAAATCCCCTGCAAACCAACCTCTACTCTAATAGCACTTAGATTGTAACCCTACCAGTATCGTTTATCCCCTTACCGGTGCGGTTCTCAAAACCGCGTCGGTTACCCAGTGACCGCGTCATCACTGTACTTATCCCCCTCCCTCTTCACACCCCAACACACAACCTAAACCAGCACAACACCAACAATACTAAACACCTCCACCCAACCGCAAAACATATCAACACACCCAAAACATACAAAACACTCAAACAATACCAAACACTTTCCCACCAACCCAACAAAACCATCTCAAACACACCCCCCAAACCAATACCAAAACACTAAAAAATTACCACAACACTCACACAACTACCAAAACACCCCCACCACAACCCAAAACCATACCAACACACCAAACAATACCACACCACCCAACAAACAACCCAAATAATACCAAAACACCCAAACAACAACCAAAAATTCAAAACAACAATAAACCCAAACCAACAAAATAAAAATAACTAAGGACCGGTACCGGTCACTTATGACCGACACCGGTCCTCTCACCGACGCCGGTCACTATACGACCGACACCGGTCACTTACAAAACTTCGTCCACCAAAAATTTCATGACCGACATCGGTCGCTGTAAAATTCTGGAGCCGAATCCCGCGCGGCCCCCCCAAATCCATTTTTTCCTATTTTTCCCTCTATACCTGCCCAAACACCCTAAAAACCTACCCACCCAGCCGCCTTGGCCTATTTAACCTATCTACCCTCTCCATTTTTTAAATCATTTCCATTTATTAATTATTTTATCAAAATCTAACATTCCTACCCAAAACCCAAATACAACATAATATACTCAAATCCACACAATGAGTGGTTTCGAACCTACCAGTACGATCACACGTCGTCGTGGTGGGATGGGTGGTGGTGGTCCAGCTGGTCCAGCACCTCCTGCTCCTCCTGGCTGTGCCATGGCTATAAACTCTCCTCTGCTGGGTCCTCCACCAATCAACTGCTGCCTCCTACTCACTAGGGTCCACTAAACACTCAATTCTCCACTCAAATAGCGCCACCTCAACCAACAACTACTCCAATCTCAACAATCCACCTGAGACAACTCTAATTGGTTTTCAAATTGATAATGTGACAATGACCGGCCGTATTTTTCTTTTTATAGGTTTTTGACCTATAACCGATATCGGTTTTATTGTGCCCTAAGGAACCGGTATCGGTCATCTAACTGATATCGGTCATACACAATCGATATCGGTTTAATCTCACCTCTACCCCAATTTCGGCCCTTATTTCCTAATAGCCCTTTCTACCAACATCGCCTATATCCACCTTCGTTGACAACCCTTTGTTAACTTCATTGGCCCGACCCAAGGCCGTAACCTACCATTTGGCCTGACCTAAGGCCGCAACCAACCCATTTCGCCCGACCCAAGGCCGTACCCTCCCATTTGGCCCGACCCAAGGCCGTAACTAACCCATTTGGCCCGAACCAAGGCCGTACCCTACCATTTGGCCCGACCCACGGCCACAACCAACCTATTTGGCCCGACCCAAGGCCGTAACCTACCATTTGGCCTGACCCACAGCCGTAACCAACCTATTTGGCCCGACCCAAGGCCGTAACCTACCATTTGGCCCGACCCACGGCCACAACCAACCTATTTGGCTCGACCCAAGGCCGCAACCAACCCATTTGGCCCGACCCAAGGCTGTCACCTACCATTTGGCCCGACCCACGGCCGTAACCTACCATTTGGCTCAACCCACGGCTGCAACCAACCTATTTGGCTCGACCCAAGGCCGCAACCAACCCATTTGGCCCAACCCAAGGCTGTCACCTACCATTTGGCCCGACCCACGGCCGTAACCTACCATTTGGCTCAACCCACGGCCACAACCAACCCATTTGGCTCGACCCAAGGCCACACCTAACCATTTGGCCCAACCTAAGGCCGCACCAATTAAATACCATACCCACAATCAACGTTTTATTTTATCCATCCCTCATGTACCTTTTTGTTCAATCGAGCTCACTTGTTCATGTTTTAGCATGATCAGGGTCCTTGACTTGATCAGTTGACCAACTTTGCCTAGACTTAGACTGTGACGTTTATCTCAACCAAACCAACCATTTGGTACTGCCGAACATGCCCAAACGTTCCTGTACCTTACCCGTTATATACCCTGGAGCTACTTCCTATGCCTTGGATACCAGGATTATATCACACTTGTTTGGATAAACTATCGACCTTTGCCTATGAATCACTTGTTTGCTCTTCAAATCATATACCCTGGTCGCACTACTGCATTTCAACGTGCGTCTGATTCCTTGGACCTACCCCACCCTCTTACCGTTATCTCAACACCATTTACCCTTTATCAACCCTATCCCTGCTTTCACGCTACCTCAATCTGTGATAGATTTGAGGGGGATTACCTATACCCTTAACAGGGGTAACCACTTCTTATTATTGTCCATGGAGCTTTACAAAACAAACTACACGACAATAACGGGCTACTGTAGACACCAAATTTGTGTCTTACAACCCCTTATGACCCGCATCTCATTTCGTAACCTAACCTCACCACCTAAACCTTACACAATTATTTATTAATTATCTTATAATTAATAAATCCACATCGCCTTACCTGCCACCTCATTTTGCCACCTCATCATGACCTAGTCTTAACCCTAAACTAACCTAATTAAGACCTATAACTTGGTCCAATTCCACACCCATGACTAATGACCCCTTTCTCGCACCCAAAACTGACCTTCTAGTCACTTGACCAAGCCCCCAACTAATCCCTCGGGAGAAAAGGAGGGAAAGTTGGCTATTTTACTAAAAAATAGCCCACTTTGACCTGACCGATACTGGTTCCTACTCGACCGCCGTCGGTTGCTTAACCGCCATCGGTTCCCCGTAAATGACCACTTCCAACCAAAAACAAAAGATCGGATTTTCATTTGATCGGAAAAAGGAGGAGAAATCATTGAAAGGATCCAGATTTTGCTTGGCCGAGCAGAGACAAGTGAAGAAACAGGAAGAGTTTGCAGAGAAGGACATCAAGCCCAAGACTACAGCTGAATAACTAGAGCCCAGTAACACTCATCCGAGCATCAGAAGAGGAGATAACTCATCTTGGATTGTCAGATCATCCAACTTGGGTCCTATCTTCATCATCACAGTCCTGAAACCTGCATTTGCATCAGGGACGAGTAAGTAGTGTTTTATATGTTTCTAAGCACCATTTTCTTGAGCCTGTTGATTAATAGTAATCATAAGTTTATTCCCAGATCTACTATCAGCAACATACTGCACTTAACCTTCACCCATACATCCTGATATTACCCAGAAGGCCATTTTACCACACTCTGAGTCTTCCCTATCCTCCCATCATTCCCCTCAGCCATCCCCCAATCTTAATAACCCCACAATCACCTTGCAACCAACCTCTATCTAGAAGCACTTAGATTGCTAACCCTACCAGTATCGTTTATCCCCTACCGGTAGCGGTTCTCTAACCGCGGTCGGTTACCCAGTGACCGGCGTCAGTCACTGTGACTTATACCCCGAAACCTTTTTCTCGCCTATTTGCCACCTAACAACCTCAGATCCAGTCTGGTTTATCCCTATAACTCAACCTGAACGTATCAACGACCAGTAACTGAACAAACAACGTGATGCTTTATTATTGATAATTTAGCTTCTATTGGTTTGTAACGAGATACCTAAATAGTGATTTTGCAATAGCTTTCTTTGTTATCATTTGTGTTAATTCGTATTAAAAGGGGAACTGACCACCTTCGAAAGGAAGTTTTATATTTCCTGGGCCTAAGGCAGCTCCCTCATTTATTGTCTAATTAAAATCTGGTGGTCCTGTATTCTTACTTGCAGGTAGTCCTTCCAAGACAAAAAGGAGTTCTTCGCAGTCGATCTGATCTCTCTCTACGGTACGCGCACACCATCTCAACATTCAACAGGTATTCCTCCTAGCCCTAACCCTTATCTGTTTCTCAAAGGAATGATAGGATAGAAGCAAGTCTATTTTGTAGAGCCGAAACATTCCGTATCTTGAAATTGCATAATTTATTTCTTAGAGAAAATTTTAGGATCTCAGGCTCTATCTAGGGATTTGTGTAACTTTTGATTGTACTAGTGAATCTTGCTATAAATTTCAAATTATCTCTGTTTGTGCATGAATTAGAAGACCCTAATATTTCATGGTGATTGATACAGTGCAGTGAAATTTATCTAGATAACAGTTATTTCGAGCAACCTGGTAAAAGTACTGTGTACAAAAATGAAGGAAAAAGTTAGGATTCTCACTATAATTTGATAAATCATGATCTTAGACTAGGTATGAATGTGATATGAGGTATGAATGATCTTAGGGGTGAAGGAATAAATAAAATACCATCAGTTGAATGAAATCTGACTGTACATGGCAACATTAAGTCACAAAAAGGGTTATTAGAGATATTCAAGAAGTAATTCATTAAAGATGTGGAATGTATTTCCATGATGTAGAACTTGGTTCTAGGTAGGTCACCAATATATATCCATTGTGTACATGAGAATGCAAATATAGAGAAACTTAATGAATAATAAATATATAATATGAGATTGGGTGTATAGAATTGCATAAGGAGTATTGGTGATAAACATGAACTAAGGGACCCATGATATATTTAGAAGTGTAGGTAAATTATCCCATATTGTCATCTCTGTGTTAGTTATAGAGAAGAGGGTTAAATAAGAATGCATAGAACTAACAATGTTGGTAAGGTCAATTATGCCTACATCCTAAGAATTTAAAAGAGATCCTCAGAGGCAAGGGATTATGGAAAAAGCATTAGAGATGGAATTCTCTAGAAAAATGTCTAGCATAGAGGTAAGTGTCCATGATCATGATAAAAGGATATTTTGTATATCTAGGAGAGTGTTAAACTCAACCCTTACATCATATGAGATTAATATTATGATCAAATTGTACTAGCTAGAGTTATGGGATTGCAAACTACTAGAGAATTCCAAAATTAGAAAATTCCATAATTAGAAACATAGTGTAAAGAGAAACTATCCTACATAAAATTCAGGTGAGGCATGCTAGTAGCCTCAGTGCACAAAGCAGATGATGGCCCACCAGGCTCCTATGTATAAAAGACAAACATATTAATATGTACATGTACAAGTGAAACATTATGCACGAACATTAAAAATGTGTATTTAATAATAAAAGTGCAATCAAATAAAAATTTAAATGTAAGTAGCTTAAAACTTACATCTGTAACACGCCTAGTTGTAGTAGCTAGCATGTTGATGTCAGATGTGTCATGATGTAATCAAATGCATATATTTCAAGATCTCAAATGAAATAATATATACATATATATATATATATATAATATTTATTTGATATTTACTTATGAAAGACCAATATCATTTGCACCAGTTCCAAAAACATCCACCATCATTTCATCTAGAGAAAAAAAATCATGTGATCTAGTAAATGATGTCTCGTTCATATTGCATACGACACCACATGATCCACCATGGTGTGGTGCACTAGAATTGGCACGTCCACCAACATCACCAGATGTAATCTTGTCACTATACTGGGTCAGAGTGTCAGTTAGGTCCCTTAATAAATGTAGTGTGTCAATCTCCACAACATCCTTCACTGTATGAGGGATAATTGAAGGTAGTGGGGGTTTTGGGGCATGGGGGATCCTTGGTTGACTAATGTGTGCACCAGTTCTACTTTATGCAGAGCCACCTCCTTGCCCATAAAACTCAGAAAATTTAAAATAATTTGGGACCTCATTAAGCACTAACTTGTAATATAATTTCTTCAAAAAATAGAGGGGAACCTCATTGCTTTTTCATGGTGGATAATCAAAAACCATCCACCATCGGTCCCAAAAAAATTTCTTGATTCGGTCATCATGGTACCAATGGATTAGGAACCATTTGCAAGTAGTCATGGGGGGCATTGGTTATCGAGTCGGTAAATAATGCACAAATGCAATCTTTTGTATTGTTTTTATCCTTTACGGCCACATGGGATAATTTATCTGCATACCATAGCCTAAAATTGACTCTAAAGGTATTTCATCTATCTATTTGGTCAGTTGTGGAGTCAACTTTGCCAATAAATGTTTCCAATGTGTTGGTTAAAGTCATGCAGGATGGATTTGTGGCATGATTTTGTCTTATTGTCTAAATAAGATTCTAAATGGCAATTTTATATTTTTGGATTCTTCCAAACATATCAGCTTGTGTTTGTGTTGGTTCTGGGGGGAAAGAAGGAGCCACAGGAGGTGGATCTACATTTGGAGGAATGTTTGGAGGGTTTTGAGGAATATTTGGATGGTTTGCAGGATTACGCGCTTTTTGAACAACTGACAAAACAAAGAAATTTTATACATAAACAAAAAATTGAAAAACACATGAAAATCACAAAAAAACCTAAAATGCAAGAAATTTGATCAAAATCGAGGGCGTACTTCTTTGTTTTGGCGGCATCGTTGAAAATTTTGTGATCTAGAAGTTTGAAAAGAAATTTGCAGGGGGTATTCAAAGTGTGAGTGCCAACAATGGAGGATAAATCACGGTTCACAGGGGAAAATAGGGAAAATGAGTAGTCACGGGTCTGTTATTTTTATCTCAGAGGACCACGATCAAGGTTTTAGGTTCAGAAATTCCTGAATCTGTAGAAAAAAGTCCATGATATCACGTTGATTTCAAGTTTTCAAGTCCACTTTTTGATCCATCAACTTGTTGCACTTACCCTTAGGCACATCATGTTTGTAAGTTATACCATGTGATAATTTACAGTGTTGGAAATTTCACCATTTTGGATGTGGCATTTGTTCAGACATATTTGTTTTAATACCATTGAAAGTATATGTAATTTCAGGGATCTAATCTTACTCTCAGTCGCGTTATGGGAATTTTGTAGTTTTATTTCTAAATAAATTCCATGATATTTTGTAGTGATAATTTTTCATGAATGACCTCTTCTTGGGGTCAATGGAAACTAAATTTTGCTAGCATTTTGTGATCTATTTCATACATGGGTCAATTTTATAGTTGCAGTATTAGACAAATCATAAGTGTTTAGTTAGACATTTCCTATTTAGAAAGTGCTTTGTGTGTATTTACACTAATCCATTTTTTGTGACATTCTTGGCATTTCAATAAATTTGGTGACCTTAACCACTATGATATATTATGGTTTTTATACTTTGGGCTGATGCAGAGATCCATGTAATAGATTCAATGTTTGAATGGAATTTTCCACATTACTTTTGGACTAGAAACAACTTGGCTATTTTTGGAGTATTAGTATTGAATACCAAAAAGTCCACTAAAAAAACCTCCATGGACAATGCAAATTTTACCAAATCCAGTTGAACTTTTTTGTGCAACAAAATCCTTGTCACTGGGGATGTGTAATCCGGAAGACATTTTTGGGCATTTGATGTTCATACGTTCTCCCTAAACTAGTACAATATGAAAGAGCATGATTTAATCTTTCCAACGCATATTACAATGTGTGAAACAAATGTCGTGTGTGCAAGATACTATTGGTATGGTATAAAAGCATAGTTTGCAATGCATATGGCACATGTGTCACTATCTGGGGTGTTATTCATAGTGGATAAACAATACGTCATTAGGACAACAAGTTGAACGTGGGAAAATGAGAGTTTGCAAACCTCGAGTATTCAATGGGATTAAAAAGGGTTTTCAACTAACAGGTCCAACTCTTATTTCAGAAGGGGACCTTATCACTTTGTTATTTAAACAACTCAAGTAACTCATCGAGTAGAGGACCAAGCTGGGGTCGAGTTGTAGGTCAAATTATAGGTTAAGTATTGAGTTAATGAACACCTTACCCACCTTACCACCCAAATTGCTACACACTCTAATGAGCTTACAGAGGAGGAGATAAGTCCCAAATGGGAAAACCCAATAGGTACGTGAAAAAAACCATAGAAAACTCTCCACCCATGAGCTATATTAATACCTATTCCAGCGACCTCGCAAAGAATGTGGGATAAAAAACCATGTTGGTATAAACAACTTGGACGAGTCTGCGAATAGTGTGGCTGAGTCAGGGAGTTGGCGGTCGAGTTGAGAATTAGTACAGTCGAGTTGGGGTGTTGTTAGCCAAGTTAGCGGATAGATCAGTTCATAGTCGGTACATAAAAATAGATGACACAACATAAGTTTCTAACTGATGACCTCCCCGAACCCAATGAGCTACCTAAGAAATGCTCCATGTAACTTAGGCTATATTTATCCTAAGTGATATGTTATATAACCCACATCTCACAGCTGGTTATGCTATATAAAACCCCCTCATTTAAAATTAACTAGCATTGGAGTTTTTCAAAGGCAAACAAGCCTCACTCGAGAAGGAATGAAGAGATCAAGGAGTTGTGGGAACTTTCCAAGGAGAGAATGAGCAGTTCGTGGATAAATTTTTGTGTGATTTCTCGAGGACAGAGTCAGGTTCCAAAAATAAGCTATTTCCTTTTTTTGTCATTTTTTAGATAGTTAGACGAAATTTTTAGGCCTCAAAGTAAACTAGATAATTGTTCAAAATTCCAATTTCATAAACTTGAGCCTATTATTTTCTTATTTTAGTGTCCATTTTCTGTTATTGGGAGCATTATTTATTGTTGAGCTTTTGACAGAGATTTAGGGGAAAATCACTATCCAAGTACTAAAGGAAGGTACAAGATGTTTTTGGAAGTAGACCGAGTCTTTTGAAGGTCTGATGGTCTAATTTTTGAAGGTATTTTTAATTCCATTATGATATTGTGAGTTTCTCAATTATTATTATGATAGATTTTTAATGAAACAAACATAATAGTGGACCCGAAGACTTAGGCACATTTTTTAACTCCATTATAAATTATTTTTCATGATGTTGATCTTTCATGTATGCTATTTTAATTGGTGATTTATGGGGTTATTTCTTAAAATATTTGGGTTATAATTTAAGATCCGGTTTTTAAAATATTGAATAGTACGGGGCCTACTATAGTTTACAAATCATCCAAAGATAGTTGTATGAATTGCAAAGCTTACTGTATGAATTTTAGAGCTGAGTATATGAATTGTGGAGTTAATTATATGAGTTAAGGAGCTCATTTTATGAAGTCCAAAGCTTACTGTATGAATTCCGCATCTGGATAAAACCAAATCAATGACACCTAAATTTCCTCTCAAATATTCAAAGCTATGTTTTGACAAAGGATTAGTAAATATGCCAACAAGTTGTTTCTCTGACTTATAAAATTTAAGTTCTATTTCACCTTTTTAAACTAATTATTAAATAAAAAGGACACACGATTATAATAGGATTACTTATTCCATGAAAAACATGATTCTTTGACAAGGAAATGGAAAATAATATGTTGAAAAATTTATTTTATTCTCCATGTTATTCTTCATCCAAATGTGAGATCATTCTTCTTATCTATATAGCCTAGCATGTGGCTGAATTCAATCTTATATACTTGACCTCAACTTTAGAAAGTGAAACAACTTCTTATTTCTTTGAAGTGCATGAAATGGTTCCTGACCCAATATGAAACATATATCGATATGTGTTTTTTAAATCTAGGATACCTACCCAATTACTATCCTTATATCCAAGTAACTAAAAATCATTAACATCAACATATAAAATTCAATAATTTCTTGTGTCATTAACATAACTCAAATTTTTTTTACCTACTTGTCAATGTGCCTCCTTTATAATCTCCATGAATATAGTAATCAAGATCACTATATACATGATATATTTTATAGTTACAATCAAGTACATCAATCTTACCACCAAGATTCTATACCATGTGGGATTCACATTGTTACTAAATTATTCATTACACATTTTAAAACTTGTTTTAGATGGTGTAGACATTGGTTTTTTATCCAAAATTTTGAATCTCACCAAAATATCCTTTCCATAATTTGATTGAAAAAATATTCCATGCTCCATTATTTTGACTTCAATCCTGAGAAAGTATCTCAACAATCCTCAATGAACCATCTCAAACTCCTTCTTCATGCTTCATTTTAACTCTTCTATGGACTTGTTTTCATTTTCTGTAAAGATTAGATCATCTACCTATTAAAAATAATCAGAATCTCACCATCCTTTTCTTATTTGATGTAGATTTTAGGTTTGTTTCTAATTTTTATAAAACCATTATTTGTCAAATAAGAGTGTATACATTTGCACCATTCCCTTGGTTCTTGTTTATGTCCATAAAACTTTCTTGATCTTATATATAGTGTTCTCATGCCCTATAGTCTCATAACCAGGTATCTTTCCCACATTGAACTCTTCTTATAACATTCCATTCATGAAGGATAATTTGAAATCCATTTTATGATCCTTCCACTTGTGATGAACAGCTATAAAAATGATTTTTCTCACTATTTATAGCCTTGATAATGGGGAAAAGGTCTCATTATAATCATGTACAAGAATTTGTTACTACCCTTTGAAAACTAATATTTCCTTATGTCTTTCAATATTTCCTTCGCAAGTGGTTTTTGTTTTATACATCCACTAAAGAAACAAAAGAGTGTAGAAATGTTCGAATAGATTATACAATGTTGAAATAGTATAAATACAAGAGGGAAGTGAATAGTTTAGAAGACCGATAACATGTCATTTAAGAAATTGGATACCTACGTGGATCAACCATAGGGAACATGTAATACCCGTTATATTTTATGCTAACATTTTCCCCACATTACATTATTTTTACAATTTTACTTCTACATCATCATCATCATCTTCAGAATCACCATACTATTGAGTTGTGATGTGTATTTTCAGCTTCATGTGGCGAGCATGCATTCTGGATTTCTATGAATCACTATAAATAGATGTGCTCTCATTTTTCAAAATTGTGGTTGAAGACGTTAGCCCAGTATGCTTGTGTAGTGAGATGAGGATGCTCATGAGGGTGTTCAATATCATGATCATCAATTACATTGCAGCCTTCTTTTAATTTGGCATGAATATTATCCATATGGTACAATACATCATACAAGACTTGGTCACAGTCTATGATGCACTATTTCCTCGAACTAAAAGTTTAGGAAACTTCTAAGAAGCAAAAATTAGAAATTAGCACTCTCATGGGCTTTTATTCGACCTCTCAAAATGTGCATGTCTCTATTGTTACTAGCAATATTTTTAACATCTTCAAACAAAATTGAAATATACTCATATTGTTACACAAGATCATATGATTTAGCTTAATGAATTCTTTCTCTTGTTTTTCTCTTATAGATATATCAAAAAATTGATGAAAAATTAAATTGGGGTTTGAACTTGTGTTTGTTCTAATTGATTTGAAATACTTCCATGTGTGTCATGATCTCCTACATGCATACTCTTGGAAAAATTCCTTGCAATGTATTATTTCAAATAGTTTTCCTCACCTTCATGAACAAGGTGAACTAGAAGAAGATTATTGACAGAGTATTTTTTATTCCCTAGAAGGATAAATACATCATGTGATATTGTGCCAAATAGTCATGCAAACAGGTCTACATTTGAGGCCAATATAGATATATCCACATTTCCTCCTAGAAAGTTGAATGTCCTTAGGTATGATGGCGATCCTCTTTACATGGATGGGACACAAATTTATGTCCTTGATTATGCCCACCATATACACCTCTTTTTCCTCTGGAAATGGTAGCATACCATGACTCTACAAACACATATGAGTCTTAAAATCCTGAGTAATTTCTTTAACCAACCTCTGTCGAATAATTCCTCTATTAAATTAATGTCTCCATTATTATGCTATGAGTTTCTTTCCTTTTCAACCATGCCCCTCTTACAAGTTTCCATGAATTCTTGGGGATAGGTTGTTATCTATTTCCTTGGCCATATAGGTACATAGTTGGCTAGAAGAGGAAGACTCTAGCTATTGTTGTTTTTGGAGACTAATGAACGGAGATGCTGTGGTGATGGATTTGGACATGATTGAAGGTTAACATGGATAAGATGTAGTAAGGAACAACAGACTAGAAGGATTAATAGTTATTCCACCATGTACTCCTGGAAAAATAGGTCCCCATTATCCTAAAATAGTCCTCCATTCCTATGACAAAATGCTCTCTATGATACCATTGAAAGAAAGAGAAGAGTGTAGAAATGTATGAATAAATTATACAATGTATAAAAATTATAAATACAAGAGCGAAGTAGGTAGTTATGTGGTTAAGTGATGGTTGGTTAAGAAATCGAATACCTACATGCATCAAATATAAGGACAATGTAATTCTAGTTCATTTTTTAGATAACACCCTTTTGATTCCAATGACTTCATTTCTTACTGGAATATTTACTAAATCCTATGTTCGATTATTCTCTATTACATGCATTTCTTTATACATTGCTTCAAACCACATATTTTCCTTAACTTCTTCCTCAAAATAAATAGGATGCATGGCTGAAAATTGATTCAACAAATATTGAAATTTGGAAAACCCTAGTTGCATAGTAGCATATGATAACTAAGAAATAAAGAAAATATCTGACCTAAGAAATAAACTAGATAAAAATGAAACCTTAGGTGTAAGAGAGAATAGGAGACTTAGCTAATTTTGTGATTGATCTTGAAGTATTCCGAATGGGAAGATTGATGAATATGAGGAGGAAATGGTAGCAACCACACTTAGAAAATTTTGTAATTTTCAGATGAACCTAGACTAGGGTGCCTGGGCTAGGTCAGGGGCACCTAGGCACTGAATACCCTTTTTAGGCACCTATCACTACAAAAATGATCAGAAATAGATTCTTCTTTTGTCACATTAATTTTTCCAACCTTCATTGTTGATTGCATGTATTTCACACTATGTTTGTAAAGTTCTCTTGTAACTTACAAAACAAATGATCTCCTACAAAACCCAAGAACATATCAAATCTTAAAAAATAAAAAGAAGGAAATGGGGATTTAGATTGATCCCTGTATTCATTTGATAGAGTGAACTTACAACCGAGTGTTGCACTACACCTCAGTCTCCATGTAGTTTTATGTGTTTGTGTGTAGAATCGTGCCCTAGGAAGATCTTGTGTAAGATGTATTGAATATCTAGCAATGACTAGAGGTAGTAATATAAATAGATGTGGGGATGTCAAAGTGAACTTCCCCTCCTATGAAGTGTATGTTGAAAATGGAGTCCCTTGTCCCTTTAATGATAGCTATATGGATGTTTTGATACTCTTAAAATTCCTTTGGATTTAACCTTAGGTGGTGATTGTACATGCTTACAGCTAGGTCCTTTATTATGGTCACATAGCTTTGTATTTATGTGATTCAGTTTGAATTTACAACTAAAAGGCTGGACCATAAGAAAACAAGGCACCTAAAAGATAAAGAGGCATAAAAAGGGTGAGTAAGATACAAAGAGGTCGGGGGCACCTGGACACTAGATTTCTAGCTAGGCACTGGTGTCTAGAGTAAAGGAAGATAAAGTAATGAAGATTAGATTGGGTTTTGGGGTGTGCAAGACCAAAGAGGAAACCATAAAGAAAATAAAAAGGCCAAAGATAGATATCATTTATGAGTTTTCTCACTTAGGAATCATATGAATAGTGGTATGTGATTAGGACCTAGAAATTTACCCAAGTGCGTGATTTAGTGTCTACATTTTCCCCCACTTTATGTTGTTGAGTGAATAATCGATAACATAAAGTAGATAAGATATGTGTACCTAATAACCATGTAGATAAATGGAAAAAGTGTGCCAAGGAGACAAGAAAAAATGTGGAGTGATAAAAATGAAGTTTGGAAGCTAATGAAGAGGAGGTGACCCTAGGGGTGAAGTGTATGAGTTTGTGTCGTGTTTGTACCTATTGTCATTGTCGCTTGTGTTTAATGATGTGGGTTTACTTCATGAAGTATATTAAGGAAAAAATATAAAAGAAGAGTGAAATAGTAGTCAAAGTCATGTATATTTGAAAAATATTTTATTCAAGTATGTAAAAAAGAAAAAAGTAGTAAAGGAACATGTACACTTGATCCATTACAAGTGAAAAGGATAGAAAAGATCATGAAAATATTGTAGAAGTTTTATTTTTTTGGGATATCTAATGCCAAGAAATATTTTTTAGGTGATCTCATGCCATGGCAGAAAAAGTGTTGGGGAGAAAGGTCTAGTGTTATTTTCCATCCTTGACTACTTCCCAATATTTATACACCAATGTAGTTGTTGTGATCCTGATTCGTTCTAATTAAATCAAGTTTTATCTATTTCAATCCAAGTAGAAAATGAAGGTAGTATGCATTCTGATTGCGAGAGGACTTTACCTGTACTAAGAAACTTGCTCTGTGAAATGCTGAAAATTGTGTTGATTTGAAAAAATGACTATAACTTCCCCGTGGTAATAGGTTCCCAGGAAGGGTCAGGAGCACCCAGGCACTCATTTATGTATATGGGTTCTAGCATTTTTGTTTTGCTAAGGACCCAAGTAAGAATTTGGGTCATTCTGTATCTATAACTCTATTCTATTTTTGTGTTGAATTGTGTTGTGTTGTGCCTTTATACTATTGTATGTGGTGACTAATTCACCCAATGTATGCCCTCTCATTTAGGGTGCATAAGACATTGTTATAAGGATGCAGCTGAAAGGAGAGGATCAAATACTGATATGAAACTGATACCCTTCAAGGGGAATGTGCTTAGTAGAAAACAAGAAACATGCAAAAAAGGTGAGTGGAAACATGTGTTAGTGTAAACAAAACAAATATGCATATAGAAGACAAAGTGTGATCTAGAAATCAAGGAGACAAACTAGAATGAAAAAATAGGGTTTTAAACATGGGACATCACTCACAATGTCGCAGAACAATTAGGGCCAAATATTAAAAAATAATACAAGAAATGAACATGCAAGACATAAGGTAAAGCCCAGAAACAATGGCATACAATGAAAAAAATGGAAAATAGTATCAAACAAAGTAACAAAAAACCATAGTAGAAATTAGTTCTTGTAAAGAAGATGATGCACATGAAGCAAATGCTAGTATGTTAGAAAGATAAAATGTATTTAAAGATGTGTATATATCAATAGAGTAATGTGCTGGTAAAAATAGGAAGTAGTATAAAAGGAAACAATAGCACGTGTAATGTGTAAGAAAGTAGATGCCCCTAGGATCCTCGGTGGGACTGGTAAGAGGTACATTGCCAATAACCCATGATGCGTTATATATATATATATATATATATATATATATATATATATTTCATCCAAAACTAGAGAACAAGTGAGCACACATGTGTATATAGAAAATATAATGATATGATGAGTATCTGTCCAACATGCCAACAAAGTGTACATGTAACTAGTATAAACAAGCAAGAGTATGTGCAACCATGATATTAAGTATGATGTGAGTTTGAATGGAATGGAATGAAAATTGAGTGTGATAGGAGAAACATGCCCCCCAATTTAATGTGTACAGATGTGTATAAGTTGAGGTTCATTTATAAATTCCTACTTAGTAGTCAAGAATGAACCATAGAATAAGAGTGTGTCATCAAGAAATGGTTTGAATTTTGCAGGAGATAGATATGATCAATAAAGCATAGAGTGTAGAGATTGAGTGAGTGTGGCAAGGTTAATTTAATATTTAGACCCTCAATATTCTAGTATGAACCATGGAACTAGAATATGTCATAGGGTAGTGTGTTGTGTGAGAATGCGATACGCGAGATACGTGCCATGAATGCGCAGAGTGTGAAATGTGTCGTGTGTAGGATTTGTGGTTCATGAATGTAGTATTCACTCAACAATAAAGTGTGGACCTTATCACAATAGTGTGTCATAGGGAAGTGTGTTGTGTGAGAATGTGATGCTAGAAATATGTGTCGTTAATGCACCGAGTGTATGAATGTGTAGTGTGTGAGGTTCATGGGTATAGTATACCCTCAATATTCAAGTGTGAACCTTAGAACAAGAGTGTTTTATAGGGTGATGATGATACAAGTATATCAATGTGTGTATGATGAAGGAGAAATACCAAATACGAAGCATAAAGAAAAATAGTAGAAATGTGATACACCTGATAATGCTAGAAAGGGGGAGTAAGCATGATGCCCCCAAGTGTATGAGAAAGAGAATATTTAAGTAACATCATATAGAATATCATAATTGTCATGGTTGAAAAAAAATGAAGGTACGTCATAGACCTGGTAAGAAATAATATATAGTTGATCATATAAGGAACCATTGCAACATAAATTGTACATGCCTATTGCTTACTCTTCATCAATGAAAGGTGGTTATGGAAAACCATGTGCATACCAACGAGTAAAATTGAGTGCATAGCTGAGAAATGAATGATTGAAAATAGAAATGTGGTCAAAAGGAATGATAAATGTGACATCAGTATGATTAGAGTCTAAAGTTCCCCCAATGTAGTCAAGCCAAGAGTTCCTAAGTGTGAGTGGAGAAGTGCATGCAACGAATACTAATAGATGAAAGATAGGAATACCATATGTATCTGTAATGTGAACACATCTATGATAGAGGTGAGAAGAATGAGATGAAGGGAGGGATCATCCATTGTGAATCCTAGATGAGCCAAGCCATCATATGTGCAAACAATGTCAGATCAAGTGGATTAGAGTGGAATTTGATGCCAATAAGAGTTATTCATGAAAAGAGTGCATGTCAAAGGAGAACGTGAAAATACAGGCTCCTCATAAGAATATGAGAATGGTGGTATGACATCCAATGTATGGAAAGACCCCTGATAAAGTAGCATAACATTAGTAGGAGGGAGTTTTTTGAATTGATATTCACGAGGGCCAATAGCAATGAAAGTATCATTAAAGTATGACTCATTTATCTTGATAGGAGTAAAATTAAGATTGTGCTGATTGTCATCAGTAAGCTTAATGGTATCAACCTCATTATCAAAATCATCAGTGCTGGAATTATCGTGTTGGATAGTATTATCAAGGATATTGGTAGGAGGTGAGCTAGATGTAGGAGTGAGAGGAGTCTCAATGAGAAGAGAGGTAGTGTTTAGTGGAGCAAACACGGTGGGTTAAATGATAGTAGTAGTATGAGTGGAAATGGATGGAATGCTTGTAGCGGTGGAAGAAGGATGTGAAGCACTAGATTGACCAATATCATATTTACCAATTTTGCTATATGGAATAGGTTGCGATGGAGGAATAGGCATAGTGGTAACGGGGTCTATGTTGCATAATTTGAATGGATTAGGGTTAACAAAAATGGCATGTTCATAACCATCATGTAATAATTTAATGCATCGATTAACATTAGATGGGACAAAATGCATTTCATAAATCTAGGGTCTACCTAGAAAGAGATTAAACTAAAATGAGGCATCAATAATGAATAATACTATGGGAACTATCTTAGACCCAACTTGTATTGTTAATGTGATAGTTACTAGGCACGAGAAAGTAGTGGAATCATAGACATGAATGAGAGTGGAATTTTTAGAAATGAGTTTATTAGTAATGCCAATTTTCTCTAAAAAAGAGTGAGAACATAGATTAATGGCCAATCCATTATCAATGATTACACAATTGACACAAATGGTGCCAATGATAGCAGTGATAAGTAAAGGCACACATGGATTATCAACAACATATGGCAATATGCCCTCGTCACTATATGATATAACATGTGGTATATTTTTGAGAGACTGAATCGGATGTGTGAAGGCCACAAAATAATTATTGATTTCGATGTGGATAGAATGAAGGGAGGACTCTAATGTATGACGAAAATTAGGTGCATTGCGCACTAATTCATAGAGAGATATTTTGGTTGGTGTTATCCATTTTTACCCCCTGAAAAAATGTAAAACTTGAAATTTCAACTTGGTAAGTTGATAGATATTCAATGAAGAATCTGGAGATTATAGGTAATTTTCATGTTTTTGGGGCACTTAGAATCATTTGGAGGCATTTCCCTTCTTAGAAGCTTAAGAATCCAACACGTCGCTAAATTTGAGCAAATAATGGTAAAATGGGGGAAAAAAATTCTTTGTGACACTATACTATATTTTTTTCTAACTCCTCAGTCCAAGAGAAATCCAAAAGAAGTTAGTAAAAATCATAAAAAATGGAAAAAATAGAAGTTTGGAATAATCCAAAGTTTCAATGCCAGACTACTTCAAAGCAAAGCTCACCAAAAAATCTGAGTAAAGCCATCTCGATAACTCACACTGCAATGTGTCAGAGTAGAGGAGTTATGTGGAGATTCGATGTTACTTTACTTTTTACTAATAAATAAGTAAATCACTTCCCAAGGTTTGAGAAAGGCACATCAGAAAACTAGCGGAAAAGGGAAAAATAAGAGAGTTATCAGGAAATTTGATGTGCCACTACTGCGAAGTAATGACAAAGTGTAAATTTGAATAGAGTAGTCCACAAAACCCATGAAGCAAGGGCAAACAAAAGAAGTAATGCAGAATTAAATTAAAGTAATACTCATTCAAAAACCTGAAGCAAAGCACTTTCCAAATCCTGTAGAACAAAGGCTAGAAATGAAGAGTTGAGTGGAAATGTGATGCGTGCCAACTTCAAAGAAAAGGCCAAGAAAAAATGTGAATTAAATCAGTTCTACAAACCTGTGAAGAGGCAAGGAGGAGAGTCATGTAGGGTTGTGACATGACATTATTGCGAAGTAGTTGGGGGACACAAATCTGTATTGGCATAACTCACTCCACAGGGCACCAAATCAAATAAAATTATACTTGTTTGATTCTTATTTCCAAGATCTCCATCATTAAACAATAAAATATGGAAAGTAGGTGGATTTTTTGGGTGTAAAAGGTGAAAAACTCTCTGAGTTCAAAAGAACACATCCCAAGTAGTTGAAAATGCATAAATGGAGGGATGGGCTTTACATGGTTCCCCATGATGTTTTACAAGAATTTACTACCCTTTTTTGGCTGGTGAAGCCCAAGATTCAAGTTCCCTCTTCTCTCTCTCATTCTTTCTTCTCTATATGTAAAAAGATAGCTCATTTTTTGGTTGTTGGACATTGTTGAAATGTTTCTCTCTTCTTCTAAGCTGTTGGGTAGATCTTGGAGCTCCAAGCCTAATTTTTTAACATTGTGATGATGAATTATGCCTTCTACCTTTAGTATGATGTATTGTGCAAACTTTTAAAGTAATAAAATCAATTTTTGTGGTTGTTTCATTGCCTTAGCTTGGGTTTTTACTACTTTATCTTGCCTTTCTTCATGTTTTCAAGTATTTTGTGTATTTTCTTGTTATCTTGGAAATCTTAAATGATGTTGTGCTTATGAAACTAGTGCATTTAGTGTTGTTATGTTCTTTAGTGCTTTGTTCCTCCTCTCCATCTCCATTTTGTCTTATTTTCATGCATTTGAAAGTGTTCCAACCCCCTTTTTTTGGTGTTATCACCTATTTGAGTGTAGGATTTCATTTTCATGCACATTTATAACCCCCTCTCTCTCTTTAGTCCCTTGGAATGGTTAGTTTAGGATTAGTTAGTTGTATTTTCCCTTCTCCAAGTAGTTTAGAATTATATTTAGGTAGAGGAAGCTAGCCTTCTCCGGAGGTCCATCTCAAGATGCAATTCCCACACTTGGAGATGGTCCCATGTTAGCAAAAATTAGGGATTTGTAATTTGCAAATCCTAGGGTGATAATTTTGTGTGTTAACAGTTTTGTCACACCTGGTGGGACAAATTGAAGTCATTTTTGTAGGTGTGCATCCTGAATTTAGTGTTCATTTCATCAAGTTGATGTTCTCTTGGTGAGATATCATCCTTTAGAAGAAAACGAGTTGGGATTAACTTGGGGATGTGACTCTCACCAACTATAAAGTAAATCAGTCCTGCAGGTTCGAGTAAAGCTATGTCACTCTCAAAGCCCACAAAACTAAGGCAAGTGAATTAAAATGGAGTGTAGTGTGGGGTTTTGACTTGGTGGAGATGCAAGGTAAACGTTGGGTAAAATCTTGAGTAAAGCAAAGTATCCTAAAACTCTACAAAGAGGCATGTTCAAGCACATTTGGCAAATCCGTTGATCTAACCAACCCATTTTATAAGTTACAGACCATCCCCTTCTTTCATTCATTTTCCTGTCCTTCCATATATTTAAATTTTCCTTCCATTCATGATGTTGTGAAATCATGAATTTGTTTCCTTCATGGGATTCTCATTTACAACATCAGTGCCCTTTCAACCCACCCCCAAACTCAGAAAGTTATTCTTCAAGATGCTTTAACACACATCTAGATCAGTTTTATGGAAAAAATCATATTGATCATACATACCCCTACGAGACAAATATAAATTAGTTTGGTTATTCACCAAAATATGTAGTTGTCCTAGAGTGGGAGTATACAGATTTTGGAGGTTATCCTACACCTAAAGATGTTGGTTTATAGAGAAAGATTCAAAGGATGGAGGGAAAAATGGTCTAAATTAGAGCTGCATGCCACATAAAGGAACGTAAATTTGGTTTCAGGGTCCCTTGTCCGCAGATTGGCCATTTTCCAAACTGGTTAAGCCCTTAGAAAAATATGGATTTAATGGTAGAGATGTTTCCCCGAATTTCAAAGTGGGTTGATTTATTGGAGGCTCATGAATATAGTGTTAGGAAAGCTTGTCAATGGGAAAATCCTACACTACTACCTCATAGCCTTCCCATTTCTCTTCCCCAACCTACACCATATCATCCTGAGTTTCAAATCACTAGCTTCTTGCATGTTACCCCCACTGAGAATTCCTCTTCTCCATCTTCTTCCCTTGCATCTCACCTTCAATTATATTCCATTTTCCATTCTGAAACTCCTTGCCCTCCATAGAAAGAATAATTTAAACCTCCCCTTCCTCATAAAAAAATGCAATAACTGGTTGAATCCCACCCCAACCCTCCTCTTACTTTCCCAAATCCATTTTGGGAAGAAAATAAAAAATTCTGAGAAAGAGGGTAGAAAGTTGAAGATCCCAACAAAGAATAACTTGCAAGAAATTTGAAGGAATGGGATGCAAAATTTGAGTTCAAGTATATGAAACTACTGGTTAAGCATTCAATAGAGGTTGGGATCAAATAATGCAAGGTGGGAGTTGATTTTAGAGGAGAGAAAACATAGGAAATCATTCCACTCCCTCAACCTTTTTAACCTTTGTAAGATCAGCCAAGGGATAAGCCTTTTCCCCACTGTACAAAATCAGATTTACATGTCCTTGAGCCTCTAAAGAAATTATTTGTAAATCATGAGGTAATGGAGGTTAACCAAAAAACTAAGATTCTAATTTCTTGTTTTCCTAAGGATAGTTTCCTCACTAAACAAGATTTTGAAGAATTCGTAACAACCAAGGTTGATTTCCATTATTCTAAACAATAGGAGGCACATGCACATTTAGGAGAAAAAATTGAGGAGCATAATTGAATAGATAAGATTCAGAGCATTAAGGATTGGATCCATGATTTTGAAGAAAGAATTTTTTTATCACCAAGAACCTAGCAAACAACCTTGTCCATCTTTTCCATCAGCTGAGGTGGGTCCTATTCTACAAAATCATGAAAAAGTAGTTTAAGAATGGAATGATTCTAAGAGAATAGTGGAAGAAGAAGAATTAATCCATCCTATAGCTACAATTCCTCTTATTTTAATTGAAAAATATGAACTCAATGAGGGTGATAAGGGGCTAAAAGAAAAGTGAAAGAAACTTCCAAGTGAGCAAGATATTCCATTTGAATGCAGTGACCCCCATTGTCCCACATGTTTATAACTTTCTACACTTTTGGATGATTGTAGTGATCCACCAAGAGTATCTTCAAATACTACAACCAGTCACTAAGAGATTCATGCCATGGAGGAGGAGAAATCAAATTCAGAGGTTTTGAGTGAAGAGCAGGTCATGGAAATCTCCTTTCTTTCTTTCAATGGTGAGACTTCAGACCTTTCTTCCACTTCATCCTTACATGAATCAAATTTTGTGGATGAGTTTGGTATCTCAAAATTCATGCTTAAGGAGGAGGAGAACAAAATATTATGACACCATTGCTAAATTAGTCATCTTGGAAGAGCCAGGTTTGAAGGAGACAACGTTTTTTTTAGAGGTAGAAAAGCATTCAAATTAGCTTGCAAGAAACCGTATTTTCGAAAGTATGTAGGATGATCCCACTTGTGGCATTGAGATTCAAAAGGATTGGAAATTTCCAAGGATAAACATGTTGGTTCCCAAATCCCCCTTCATAATCATGTATCTAGATAACTTAGAGCCAAGACAGAGTTGCAACCTATCATGCTCAATTCAGAGCATGAGGACGAGCTTCAGTTCATCAAAGGTTAACAACAACACCTCCAACAAAATGGAGAGCAAATTGAGGAGGTATTCATCTTGTTTTTTGTTGATACTTTGAATAATTTAGGAGTGTAAGGCAAGTTTTCATTTCCACCATGTTCTTTTGTTTCCAAACAAATCACATGGCCATATTTTGTGAGGAAAGGATGTTATTTCTCTCTTCCAGTTGTATGATTTTTTTGATTCTCCCTTTCCTTTGGTTAGAGTAGGGTAATAAGGTTTTATTTTAGCAGAAGAAGTTCTTGTGCACACTCTGCATGCTTCCACTTGGAGCATGTAATATTTTTCCCTTTTGTATATAGATTTTTTGTCATTGTTGATGTTGAATAGTTCATTGGAGGCAGTGTTCATGGGGAAAGCAAGATTTTAACAGTTCTAAGTGCACTCCATAATTACCATGTGTCTTAGAGTATATAATGTTGCATAATTTCCAATAAATCATTTTAGTTGAGCTCTTCGTATTTGGTAGAAATCATATTTAGGATAGTTTCAGGTGTTCATCCTTCATCCCATCAAATCATTTATAAAGAAAAGAGATGAAATTCTAGATTCAGAATGATTTTCCACTCACATCAAACTTTATTCATAAGATTTTCATAATGTGTATGGTTAATTGAGCAATAACAGATCAGATCTGAGTTCAAACAACACTTCAAGTGGTATTAAAGGGTTAGGGATTCAGGTTTCATATTAGATTTCATGATATTAGTCTGACTCCATACCCAATGGATGCTTTAAGGCCACTGATCAACTCATTTAGCAGAAAAATGTCCTCGTGAGTCACCAAATTGTTATAATTTTTTACCCCTTACAAAAATGGACAACTTGAAACTTGGATTTGGGAAGTTGATAGAGCTTCAATGAATAATCTGGAGATTATAGGTAATTTTTTATGTTTATGGGGAACTTAGAATCATTTGGAGGCATTTCCCTTCGTATAGGCTTTAGGATCCAACACTTAGCAAAATTTGAGTAAACAATATTAAAATGAGGAAATTTTGGCTTTGAGGCACTTCAGTATATTTTTTATAACTCCTCGCTCCAAGAGAAATAAAAATCAAGTTTGAAAAAATCAGAAAAAATGGAAAAAACTTAATTTTGGAGTAATGCAAAGTTTTACTGTAGGACTACTTTGAAGAAAATCTCATTAAAAAAATCTGAGTAAAGCAGTCCCGGTAACTTGCAATGTAAAGGGAAAGAGTAGAGGAGTTATGTGGAGTTTCAATGATTCTTTACTTCTTAAAAATAAATAAGTAAAGAACTTTCCAAGGTCTGAGGAAAGCACATCATTAAACCTGTGGCAAAGGGAGAAAGTACAGAGTTATCCATAAATTCAATGTGCCACTAGTGCAAATTAATGGCCAATTGCAAACTTGAGTAGATTAATCTTAGAAACCTGCAATGAAAGAGTGAAAGAAAGAAGGAATTCATAAGTTAAACCTAGGACAACTGCAAAGTAATACTCATTCGAAAACCTGAAGTAAATCACTTTCAAAATCCCACAGAACAAAGGCAATAAACGGAGTGTTGAGTGGAAATGCGATATGTGCCAACTTCAAAGTAAAGGTGAAGAAAAAAGGAAGTAAATTAGTTTTGAAAACCCTAGAAAAGGAAAGGAGGAGAGTAATGTGGGGTTGCGACATGACATTGTTGTGAAGTAATTGGGGCTGTAAACCAACATTGGCATAACTCACTCCACATGGCACCAAATCCAATAAAATTATACTTGTTGAAGTCATATTTCCTATATCTCCATCACAAAACAAAAAAATATGGAATGTAGTTGGATTTGGTGGGCGTAAAAGGTGAAAAAATATCCCAGTTCAAAAGAACATGTCCCTGGAAGTTGAAAATGCATTAATGGAGGGATGGGATTTATAAGGTTCTCCATTATGTTTTATAGGCATTTACTACCATTTGTTGGTTGGTGAAGCCTAGGATTCAAGTTCCCTCGTCTCTCTCATTATTTCTTCTATATATGTACACAGAGAACTCATTTTTTGGTTGTTACATATTTGTGAAATGTTTCTCTCTTCTTCTCAGTTATTGGGTACATGTTAGAGCTCCAAGCCTCATTTTTAGCATTCTAATGATGAATAATTCATTATACCTTCAATATGATGTATTTTGAAAGCTTCTGAAGCAATAAAATCATTTTTTGTGGTTTTTTCATTGCTCTAGCTTGGTTTTTTACTGTTTTATCTCACCTTTCTTCATGTTATAAGGTATTTTTGTGTTTTCTTATTCTCATGGAAAGCTTCAATGATGTTGTGCTTATGAAACTGGTGCATTGAGTGTTGTTGTAGTCTGTGGTGCTTTGTCCACCCTATTTAAATTCTCCATTTATCCTATTTTAATGCATTTAAAATTATCAAAACCCCCCTTTTCTAATGTTATCATCTTTTTTAGTGTAGTATTTCATTTTCATGCATCTTTATAACCCAACCCCTCTATCTCTCCCTGGTCCCTTGGAATGGTTTATTTAGGATTATTTAGTTGTATTTTCCCTTCTAGGAGTAGTTTAGCATTAGATTTAGGTAGAGGAAGTTGACCATCTCTGGAGGTCCATCTTAAGATGTAAGTCCCACACTTGGAGAGTGTCCACAAAAATTAGAGATCTATAATGTGAAAATCCTAGGGTAATACTTTTTGTTATATTAGTCGGTGTATTCTTAAGTTTCTTAATGATATCAAAGCCTTTAGAAATGGTTGGAGGAGATATAGATTTGATAAGTGGTGGGATAGAAATGGGTTGTGCCATAGGAAGATGAGTGTGGTGAGTGGTGACTACATTAATAGTTCAATCATCCCTAGGTGAAATAAAGCAAGGAGGATGTTGAGTATGAACTTGCATAAAATAAGTTGCAGTAGTAACCATGTCATAAACCTTAGTTGGGGTTAATTAAGGATAAGAAGATTGATCCATGACTTGAGAAGAAAATAAATTTTGATACATGCTCATAAAGTAGGGTTTGAAATATCAGGTTCACTAAATGATTTAAAAAATATTTGAATTTATATAGTTGCAAAGTAACATATGATAAATAAAAAATAAAACACATATTTGACATAAGCAATAAGCTATTTAAAATTCAAACCCTAGGTGTAAGAGAGAGAATATAAGACTTAGTTAATTTTTTGATTGATCCCAAAGTATGTCGGACTAGAAGAATGATGAACAGGAGGAGGAAATTTTCACAACCACACTAAAAAAATTTGGTATTTTCCAAATGAACCTAAACTAGGGCATCTGGGCTAGGTTAAGGGAACCTAGGCACTGAAGACCTTTACTAGGAACCCATGACTATGAAAATAGTTGGAAACTAGTTCTTCTTGTGTCCCACCAATGTCGCTAACCTTCAAATTTGGTCAACTATATTTCACACTATGTCTGCAAATTTTGTCTGTAACCTACAAAACAAATGATCTCTTGCAAAACCCCAAAACTCATCAAATCCTAAAAATAAATATATGTAAATGGGGATTCAGGCTGATCCTGGTATTCACCTAACAAATTGAAATTATGAGTGATCGTTGCACTATATATTATACTCCATGTAGTTCTTTGTCTGTGTGTGTTGAATCATGCCCTAGAAAGATCTTATGCAAGATGCACCAAATAACGAGCAATAACTAGATGTATCAATGTAAAAATATGTGTGGATATCAAAATGAACTTCTCCTCCTATAAGTGTATGCAAAAATGCAGTCCGTTGTCCCTTGAATGATAGCTAGATGGATGCTTTGATGCTCTTAGAACAACTTTGGATGCAACCTTAGGTGGTGATAGTACATAATTAGAGCTTGGTCCTTCATTATGGTCACATAGGGTAGCTCCCACTTCCCTTTGACACCTTTTGATGCTTATACTGATATTGTTGATTACATTATAGACATTATTATGTTTTGTTTTAGTATGTTGTTAGACATTGATCAGGGATTATCATTGATCTTGATTTGATTTTGATGCATGATGATTATTAGAGACACCTTATATGTGGATGATGATATATTATTGACATGGATGTTTTATGGATGTTGTTCAGACATGTGATTTTGGATATTATGAGTAGACCTAGAAAATGAATATTTTATGATGCTGATATAGTTGTTGCTTCGATGTTGTTACGATTCATTTATATAGTGGTTTTGTGATTTCATTTATATCATGTTGGATGTTATGATATGGTCACAAGGCCGAAGAAGTTATTTGCATTTTTCAGGTTAAAATATCACAACAAAACATCAGGGGATCGGAGACCAACCATAATGGAATTCTAGGTGAATTCGACAAGGTCACCATGGTTACTTGTTTTGTGTGTGTGTTATTTTGTTAGGGATTCCCATGGGGGGGAATTTCCTTTACATGTGACCATGGGGTTGTGTATTTTAATTAGTTTATTTCTTTTATTATTGTTTCATGTATTTTATTAGTAATGTGTTCCCTTATTTTAATTAATTATATTGTGATAGATTAATGTGAGAATCATATGTTTAAAATTTTAAAAAATTAGATTGGGACATGGGAAAGTAATTATAAGAGTTGTTGGATTTTGTATTAATTATGTAAGGGATGTGTAAGTTGTGTAAGAGCTTGTGTAAATCAGTTTTGGAGTATGAAATACTCCACCTCCATGACAAATTCGAATTTGTCCTTGGGAGCTATTTTTGGAGGCTTGTGGGACAAGTAAAACTTGTCCCATGCCTCTAAATTTAATCTACCAACCATACTTATGGATGGAGATGTGATTTGTGACTTTTATAATGAATTTTTATAGTCATGTTGCTTGTTTTGTAATGCAGTCTCTTACATTTCATGTAATTTTCTGTCCCTTGAGGTGTGGGCTCTTTGAAGTGTGCAAGTAACTTTTCATTTTCCACCCACCTCTTTATTGTGATTTGGAGAATGGAGTTTGTTTTTTGTGTTTGAATTTGAGGATGTTTGATGTGGAATCCTACATGGATCCACATCATCCTCTTCTTTCCCTCTTCTATTTAATTAAAACTCTCTTTTTGATTTGGGGTTGTTGAATCATTTTGTAACTTCCTTGGGGGCACATTTTTCTTGTGTGGAGCTCTTGTTTTTGGAGGAAGTTGGAGAAATCTTTGCATGCTCGGGAGTAGCTGTTTTGGATTGTATTTTCTTGGCATTTGAAGGTTGCTGTGGGGAGAAAAAATAACCATGGAGAGGTAGGAATTTAACTCTCATTCTTTTGTTGTTATTTCCATGTTGTGTTTTGTGAATGGTGTATGCTTTGTTTCTTTTGTTGGCTGTTTGTGTAGACTACCTTAGGGAAGGTGTAGAAGAAGGATATGGGGAATCCATCTGGGGGGAGCATAAGGAATGCCATAGGCATCAGATTTTTGTGGAGGGAGTTTGGGTTTGGGATCCACCATGGAAAAGAAATAGCTTGCATTTCTTACTTTGGTGTGGGAATAAGGAAATATGTGGGGCTGGGGGGGCATAAGGATGTGTGTGGGATGAATTATTTTGGTGGGTTGTTCTAGTGGATGTACAATTCCCAATTGGGAGGCATAAGTAGCTTCCCCCATAGACCTTTCTCCTTTGGCTTGCTTGATCAAGCCTGAGTTTTGATTGATATGTTTTCAATTGCAGTTGTAAAATGCTGTTTTGTATTGATCTATGTTTTATTTTGAAATGCATATGTGAAAGAATGTTGTGTGTTTTGGAAGCCAGTTGTTTCCATGGGTTGAATTACACCTTTTTTTTTCCGGGGGGGGGCTCGAGGGCCAATAATGAACGAAGGATTCTCCTTTCATTTGATGTCTTGGTTTGGTGGAGAGCATTGCCTTTACCCCTCTTTTGTTGTGATCAACTTGGAGAAAAATATAATGTGCATGTTGCTATCCTGGAACAAAGGAAAAATGCAGCTTGACAGTCCCTTGTGGAAACACATTCATTGTAATCCTTTGCCACTTTTGTGGATGAAATTGTATCATGTATTTGTGAAGGAAAGATGCATATAATTTGATTATGGAGTAAATCCTTCAAACTATAAAAGACATTTAAATTTTGATTCTATTTATTGGAAAGAAATGATAATTTTGTTAATTGCATTCAAGGAATGAAAGAGTGTAAAGATGTTTTTTTTTTTAAGTCAATAAAGAATTGCAAGTTTATGTCTTATTTGAATTGTTGTGATGCAATGGGAATATCAAATTGTGATTTGAAGCTCTGCTTATTTGCAAAAAAAAAAAAAGCGTATGAAGGAAGGATGTTACTTGTTTATTTTGGAAAATGTATGAAATTGAAATTCAGACCTTATCATTTATCTTTGGAAATGAATTTTTGTAAACAAATAAATGCATTAGATTAGTTTAAAAACTATATACCACACTTAAATGATAAAATTGATAAATAGATCCTTTAAAAAATTTGATCACTAACATTGTGACTTTTAACACTAACAAATTTAATCAAATTGCACTGTTTGGACCAGCACTTAACAATCAACTTGGAAACCTTAAAATTTGACATGATATAATAACAATGAACTCAATTGATAAAGAAGATTTAAGAGAATAACTTGAACAATTACAAAATTGAGCTCAATCTCTTCCTCAACCATTTTCTATCATTTATTGGACAAAATTCAAATTTGAATCAATTGTACAAATCAACTTCCCTAAAACACTTTGAAATCTCCCTAGATCAATTTTCCATGCCTGTTCGGCATGTTGAGTGAAGGAGGAGATCCAATCTAATCAAATTGAAAAGTTGGAAATTGTCAGTTTGCTAATTAAAAGCCTACAGATCCTTTTTGCAAAATTGGCCCCTTAAATTTTACCAAAATGTAAACTTTATGTTTCCTTTGCAAAGAGGGATTTGAGAGCTTCCCATAAAGTCCTCATTTTCCCAAACCTGATATTTCTAGCTCAAGTTATGGCACTTTAAAGTTTTTTAGCCTTGGCGGGAAAATGTGGGAAAAAATTTCCTAGCAGGTCCGTAACTCAAAAATTTCCTGTCGAATTACCTTAGAAAAATAAAATCATCTTTTCCTCCACTAGACCATAGCCAATCAGAGGCTATAATGTTTCCTCACAGGGTAGTAGCGGAGGCACGATATCTTTTTTCCCTTTTATTTTTAAAAAAAAAAATTAGAAAAATTTCACCTTCCTCCCTACCGGCCCGCAACCAACCAGAGGGTGCCACATGGCACCTTGGGGTGTCAACGGAGGAGGAAGAATTTCTTCGCTTTGGAAGTTTTTCCTTTGGGAAAATTTTCATGAGAATCCCCGAGGCTCTGCACCCCCACCCTCACCTTGGGAAAGCTTTCTATGGGCGCACAAACCCGCGCAACCATCTTTCACCCTTTTTCTTCTGTTTGGCGAAGTTCGCCAATCCGCTCCGCCCTTCCCTCACCCTCTCCGCTTTGAACCAGAACTCGACACGTGTCCACCAGGGACCTGCAGAGGCATGGGAGAAATTTTGCATTTTGCGTCATGTAGGGGGGAAATTTTCTAAAGCCACCCCGCGACCCACCAACCCGCCAAAGGATTTTTCCTCTCCTCTTGACACGTGTCCCCTTGGGGAAAATTTGACTCCAAAACTCTACCTGACTATAACTAGAGTTTTACTAGGAGTTAGGAGGATTTATTTATATCACCGGAAAGGTGAGAAAGATTCCTATTCAATGGGAATGATTTATGGAGATTAAGGAAGTGTTAAGTGTGTGAAAAATCAAGTTGAAACTCTAACCCTGCTAGAGAGTGGGTAAGGGGGTAAATTACTCCCTGAACTTAATTGAAACTTCTAACCCTAAAATTTGAACAATGTGACCTTGATAATTGGTAATAAATGAAAATTATGATCTAGTAATTTTAAAATTATTCCGGAACCTAATATGGTCAACTATTGTCTTGCAACTTGGTTGTGGACACTTCTAACAAAAAAAAAATTCCATAATTTTCTAACTAACCCTAGGTTGTTTCTTGGGTCTCAAGTGGGTTGCTTTAAATGGGCATCACACATAGCTTTGTATTTATATGATTCCCTATTTTGAAATTCATAATTGAAAACTAAAAAGACAACCCATAATAATAAAATATTCCCAAAAGGGGCGAGTAAGATACAAAGAAGTCAGGGTGCCCAGAGGGAAGTAGGGTACTTGGGTAATGGTGTCCTAGGTGGGCATTGGTATCCAGAGTCATGAAATATAAAGCAATGAAGATTAGACCTGGTTATGGGTTGTGCAAGACCAAAGAGGAAACTAGAAAGATAGAAAATAGGCCAAATATAGATGTCAATTACTAGTTTTCTCACTTATGAATCATATAAATAGTGGTATGTGATTAAAACCTAGAAATGTACTCAAGTGTGTGATTTAGGGTCTACAAAAATAGAGGAAAATTGATTGTTTCATTTTCATTTTCATTATACCTTGACTTCTCATAAATATATTCTACACTCCTTGTTTTAACATGGAACTGATTTGTATCAATGAATATGCCTCACGTTATGCTCCTTATGTAGCTTGTTATCTTTTTCCACTTGATGATTCACCCATTTGTGAGATAGGGTTCTAACTTGGTGCATTTTTAACTCTACCATTTATTGTTTCAACTTTATTAAAAGGTGCATTTTCCTTTTTTTTTAATTTTGCACTTATTGTACATTTTCCAAAGGCACTTCCTTAATTAATGGAACATCCTGACTAATTATGAGTTCCATTATGATAGGATTGTATAATCTATAACATTTGGATTGTTTACTATAACTAATGAAAATGCATTTCTCCTTTATTATCTCACTTTGATCTTCTTTTCTTTAACACATGTCCATATGCTACACACCCAAACACTCATAAGTGCTCAACAATTGGTTTCCTTCCAATTCATGCCTCTTCATGTATCATATTCCGTACACTCTTTTTAGGAAATATATTGAACAACTAGACTTTTATTCCAACTACTTCATCCCAATAATCATCTAGAAATCCTCCTACTTTGATCATTCTTCTTTCCAAATTTTTAATGGTACAATTTTCCTGCTCATCTACACCATTTTCTATAATGTATACCTCGTTGTAAATTATTTCTTGATCTCATGCTCCTTGCAAAATTTTAAAAGTGATTTGACATGTATTCTCCCCCTCTATATATTCTCAAAAAAATTATATAATGATCACTATGCTTCTCAACCATGGACTTAAATTACTTGAATACTTTAAATGGCTTTGAGTTATTTTTTAAAAATATACCTATTTCCTTTTGCTAAATTCATCTATGAATGTAATAAAATAATCACACTTTGTTAAATATAGAGTCTTCATAAGAGTAAAAAGGTCTAAATGTAGTATCTCAAGAGGTTAGCTTTCTTTCCAAAACTGTCCTAAGGGAAAATCATTTCTATGTTGCTTCCCCAATATACAACCCTCACATAATATGTATGGTTATTGAATTGGAGGACACCATCTTACCATTTTTTTCTTATAAAGAACATTTAATCCATATCTCTTGGTAATTGGAGTATTTATAATAGTTGAATTGTCATATCTACTCTCAAGAAAAAGCTTCACCCTGATGATGGTTCCGGTACTGGAATTGAAACATTAGTTTCAATCCTCATTACACAATGTATCCAGAAGATTACATTTGTTCCCTGACCTGTGATATGAATCTCAAATCCTTAACATTTTATCCTCCAAAACTCAAATGCCCATACCTAATCTCCCCAAAACTAGATTGATCAATTATTATTGTTTTAAACATTCCTACTACCTCACTTTGAAACCTCAAAGGAAATTTTTTTTTGTGTCATCTCCACCATGAAATGTTTCTTATTGATTCCACTTCTGTGATAAATTATTCATTCTCTTTTTTCAAATCTCACCTTGTATCATTTTTTTACTAGCTTCCCAATAATTTGAAGATTATACTTCAATCATGCAACATAGAATATATCTTCTAGATCTTCCCCTTATCTCCTTACATGGTGAGAATGGATATACTTCCTTTTCCCATTATTAGAGCCTTATCAATTGTTCCCATCTTTATCTCAAATTTGAATTCTTCATCTATGTTTTTGAACTTTCCCTTATTTCCACATACATTACTACAAGCACTATACAAATACCATAGTTGTTTGTTTCTTTTCTCAAATACATTGCATTTTAAAAACAATTTTTCACCCTTTCCATGGTTTTCAGGTTTAGCCTATTTTGCATTAGAATAACTTGCATTATGAACTCTCATATCATATTATTTATTTCCACATTCACTATCATAGTGTCCATACCTCTTACAATAATATAATTAAATGTTTTATTTATCATACCTTTGTGTTGAACTACCTGTATAAGTGTTGTTTCTCCTTCCTCTTCCTATTACATGTGGCTCTTGATGAATATTCCTTCCAGTTTCTTGATGATTGAAAACTCTAAATCTTCTTCTCTTGTAGGCTCCTCTCCCCCTTGCCTCTCACATTCATGTTTAGTTTTTAGGATTGTTCATTAGTGGATTTTTATCCCTAC
This sequence comes from Taxus chinensis, assembly GCA_019776745.2. NCBI lineage: Eukaryota > Viridiplantae > Streptophyta > Pinopsida > Cupressales > Taxaceae > Taxus > Taxus chinensis. The sequence continues at coordinate 288,144,770 of CM034147.1, read as the reverse complement.
TCATCCTTTTTTCATGGGTTTATAGAGAACCCATCAATTCATCAATTGCCATTTTCCTCAAATCATTAGACTCCTCTATTGCTACAACAATTGGATCAAATATTGTTGGAAGACTCATCAATACCTTCTCTATGATCCTATGAACTTTAACAACATCTCTATTTGTCCTCATTTGATTTACTAAAGTCATTGCCCATGTGAAAAAATCACTGATTGATTTCGATTCCCTAATCAGTAGAGTCTCAAAATCTCTCATCAACATTTGCAATCTTACTATCATCACCTTATCACAACTTTAATAGTCATTTTGTAAGGTATCCCACAAATTTTTGGATTATGTAGTTGTTTTTATAATTGGAAAATTAAATCAATCACTACATTTTGAATATAACTTAATGCTTTTGCATCCTTCTTCCTATTTTCCTTCAAAGTATTCTTTTCGGATTATAAGAGTGCATTGAACACAATATGGTCTAGTGTCTCTGTGTATACACCATCTACTAGTTCCCATATATCATGAGAAGATGATAATGTCTTTATTTTATACACCAAATGTGATAGTTTCTAGCATCAAACACTTAAGGTTGTGGCCAGGAGTTGCTACTACTAGAAGCCATCAATAATCATCCCCAATAATCATGTTATGCTACTACATTATTGACAAAAATACAAATGTTAATTAACAAAAACAACGAAATAGAGAAAATTAAAACTCAGAAAATCACAAATATGTTTATAGTAATATCACTAGCAATTGCACATGAGTTGCAAATTATGTCAGAGAGGATAACCGTTTTAAGTTTGTTGGAGTTTTAATTTACAATGAAGTATATGCAAACTTAAAAATCAACCAACAAACTTTCTAGAAACTAAGAATAATTAGGCACATGGCACATTATTATAGTGCAGGATTATTTTTTTAGATCACTTCATTTACCATCAACAATAATTACCACAAGAACATTCTCCCTTTTTAAAATGAATGAAATGGTTCCCATTCCTGTCAACAATTTTGCAACAATATTAGAGTTAATTTTTGTTATAGTGTGGCATTGAGCACATATAGCATAAGAGACGCTATGGGTCAAAAGTATTCGACCAACTCCAATGCTCAAGTTTTATCCCTAGTCCTATTATGTCCATTGAGAGGGAGAATGAGATGAGGAAATAGCTATACATGAATCCTTATAAATTAGCAAACCCTAGAACCTTTACTTTTCCATTAGCATGAGATAAATTGGCTAAGGAATCTAATGTTGTAATTTTTTTCTTCTTGACTTCAGGCTTTGCATATGATTAGTGAAATAGAGGATGACCTTATTGAATGTCCATGAATATGTGAAATAGTGAAACAAACAACAATAAATCTATGTCCATGAATCTGTGTCAAAATCATGGCAAGGTGTTTTTCAACATGATATATGATAATTCAGTGAAATGATATTTATATGGCATTGGTTGAAGGAAATACTTGATATGAGTTCCTTCAGCCTTGTTTTGAAAAGAATTTTTTGTCTGATGATGCTAACAACTTCCAATTATAATCTTGAATTCTTGACTTCAGGAATGTTGATATGAGCATCCACATCAATATGTCACATTGCCCAATTGAATGTAAGGTAGTCATATCTCAATTACATGTATTAATGAAAAAGACTATCTCATTCCCAAGAGTCATCAATGACAGATATCTTATATCTTTTTTAAATAGAGCAAGGGAAAATTGGGGTGGATATTGTAGACTATACTGATCTAATATCCCTTTGCAAATTACTTACTTAAGATGGAGATACATAGTATCTGCTTCCAAAAATATCAATGGAAACCGTGATGATAACTTCCACATTATAATGTTCCCATGGCTCGCTCATTGCCATATCTTTGCCTTCATTTACATTTCCACAACAATGGCTGCCAAAGGCATCATTATATCCTTCCTTTTAACCCCTGTTAACATTTCTAGGATTACCCCTCTCTTTCTCAAACAGAACAAAGTGAAGTTAGTGGAGTTAGAATTGCCCCATATAGAGGGTCTACCTCCAGGCATAGAAAATACCGCAGATCTCCCTTTGGTGCAACTCACACGTCTATTAAAAGAAGCCATGGATGGATTAGAAAAACCTTTTCAAGATCTTCTATGCCAAATTTTTCTGGATGCAGTCGTCTTTGACATAGTGCACCATTGGATTCCTACGGCTTCCGGCGATTTAACATCAACACTGTGGCTACTAGCATTTTTTGAGGGAACAACAAGGCCAATAAAATAAAGAATAAATGACTGTAGGAGACTTGATGAAACCTCCCATCCATTTCCCTTACTCATGCATCACCTAGAGGCCATTTGAATTGAGTGGTGGGATGATTTGGTGGCTTCTCTACCATGGTCATACAAACTTACTCTGAAATTCAAGTTCAAAAAATATTTAGAATTTTTTTTAGGAAAACTTGTGTTTGCATTAGATCCTCTGCTGCCATGTGATTAGGGGGATCAGGTAGAGGATGTTAATGCTTATTGCTTACGGTGGATGGAAAATAAAAGTAGGAGGATTCTTCAATTGTTTATGTGATTCATCGTGGAGAAGTTGAAGATTAGAGTGGAGGTTGAGAGAGGAGAGCATGACAAAATTGAAGGGAATGATATCTATAAACTTGTGAAGAATATCATGGTGGAAGAGTAGGGGAGGGAATTGAGATCGAAATTTGCAGGTATATCGAGTGCTTTGGACACTAAAATATTGTGCCAAGGCAAGGATGGATTTCAAAATAAGTGTAATGATAAATTCATCCTAGGGTTAAGATATTTGAAAGGAATTTAAGATTATAAATATCTAAGTTAGTAAAAATATTGAAAATATGGCAAACTATAAAGTTAATTTCTAGAATTTGACACTTTCCAACAAGGACATCTTCAAAGGTTGACACCTACTAGCTAATTAACTATTTAATACATCAATTTCAGGAGTTTTTACTTTGATTTCTTGCTGTTATAAATTCAATTTAAATCTTGTTGTTTATTGTTGTGCATATATAGTTTTCTCTTTTATACTATTGTAAATTTTTCATCCTTATTATGTACCATTATGGCTATTGTTATTTTATTCTTGCTACTTTAAAATTTAACTTTGAAATGTTCTTTTCCAACTATCTATTTTTGTTTACTCTGTCTTTTTCTTCTTTATTGCTCTTTTCTATATGTTGTTGCATATATTCTATATCATGCTCTTTTTACTTCTCTCTATTTTACACCAAATTTCATGTGGTTGGGGTGGTCTGCATGGTCAGTGAGATGGTGACAAGATATGATTTCCATTATTGGTAGAGAAGAAGAGCTTAAAATACCTTTGTGAGGACCTTGTATATGGATTTAACATGGTCCTCATGCCACACGTTGTTCAGAGAAAAGGCATCATTACCTTTTGTTTGCGTGATTATAATTTCTTGATTTGGATAATTCATGGATTTTCTGCCTTTACATACAACCAACTAAAAAATGAAGGAAACAATTAAGAGAAATGGTAAGATCTTCATCTTACACTGACCATATAATCAATTTAATATATAAGTATCTCCCCTCAATTCATTAAATGGATAACTAAACTAAATAAAATGTATTATTACTCATTACAATTATAGAAGAAATTAAAAGAAACAATTATCTAATAATTCTAGCCTAATGACTTAGACACGAGATGCAATCCAAAATCTATATGCAATATGATGACTAATATTGTATCACACATACACACACACACACACCTCCACTCATTTCATGGATTTTTTATATATCACATCTATAGGATGACTAAGATATATCCTCCTTATAATCTTTTTTGCATTAAAAAACTACACAATATTGATAGTATATTTTACCTACATATCAATTATGTTTTTCTTTTCGAATTTCATTCATTAAAGTAAGATTTTGAATCTCATTAGGGAGAAAAATTTAGGAGGTTCCATTAATGTCTCACTAACATGATAATTTAAAAGGTGATTTAAGGTTCCTATACGTGAGACGTCATGGAGTCACTAAGGGGTATTATTATAGTGTGACTAATGGGTGATGTTAGATGTCACTATTGGTGACGTTGAGATGCCCCAAATGAGTGGCATGAAGGTTTCACTAATAGGTGATGTTAGGGTGTCCCTAACACCATCATTAACATCATATAGGACAATTTATGATGTTGTTGTGACTTTTCAACAATCAAATCTCACATCATAGGATACATTACGATTTTAAAACTTATAAAACATGATAAAATTGCAAACAAACCATTCTTTTTTTTTTTTCTCATTTTCAGTCATGGTGGGGTATTTTTTGTCAATCCAATTGTTTGATTTTGTGATATTTTGCATCATGTTTTGTTAGTCATTATTTTGGGGATTTTGGGTCAATTTGTGTTAGTTTTAAATATACAATTTAGATAGTTTGTTTCTTAGGGTTTGATTTAGAGAAGGATTTTTGTAAGGTTTTGTAAAATGTAAAGATAATTCAAACCTAGAGCATAGAATAAAATTATGAATGGATGTGGTGATTTAGGTTTGTAATATTCTCATAGTTTGGGTAGGGAAAACAATGACTTGAAGGATCTTTTGGGAAAGAATAGTACTAGTAACAAGAATCTACAAATATTTCATTTACCAAGATTTCCTAATAAAAGAAGGGGAGAGTACAACTTTGAGAGGAGGAGGATCCTTCATAGTTTAAATATTGATGTATACATTAATAATAAGTTAGTCTAGGAGGATCTGGCAATTCAATTATTTTGCAACATCACAAAATTACTCAACGAAATTATATGTATTCACTACTAGCTTAACATCATATTGTGCACATGTTTGAAAACCACAAATTATCACTCATTATCTCTTATGTTGCACAACTCCTATAGTGTCAACATAAGTAATGTTGGAAGAATGTGATAAATTAATGGTCAAATATGAATCATTTTTCACTAACCATTGTAACTACATAGGCACAGATTCATTTACCTCCATTGTATATTAGTACACTTTTTCTCCTATTCTTTATATATAGGATAAAGAGGAAGAGGATACCCTAGGAGTAGATAGACATCCGATATCAAATCTATTACATGTTATACATAATTTTACATATAATTAACTTTTAAATTATTATTATAATATGATCTTAATTGTCTTACTTTCCCTTTCACTAATATTGTAGCAATGTAATATATATCACTTCACCTTTGTTTATCATTAAACAAGTTGGCATATTAATTTGATTACATCCTATATATATATATTGAGATTTGGTTCTTATTTATTTATGGGAGTAAGGGTTAGAAATAGGTTATATACTTAGATTAATTAATAAAATATAATTTATAAATCATAATATATCTTCAAAGCAATTTGCAAGATATAATAATAGATATGAGTTCTCAAAACACAATAGGACAACTACATTTACTTAAACATAGAGATAGATATGTGATGTGGTATCATAGGGAATTCACAATCCAAAATATTACCTATCATGTGAGTTCATATAGTTGTTCCAAATATTAGTCAAATGTAAGCAATATATTTCCCCAAATTAAGGGGTATAATGGGGGTAATATATATCTTTTTATGAAAATGATATGAGCATAGGGCTTCTTCATATTACCCATGTTTAATCCTCCTTCCTCCTCCCTATTTTCAACATACCATACGCAATATATATATATATATATATATATATATACATACATACATATACATACATACATACATACATACATACACATACATATATATATTGTATGTGTGTGTGTGTGTGTGTGTGTGTGTGTGTGTGTGTGTGTGTGTGTGTGTATTGCGTATGGTATGTTGAAAATAGGGAGGAGTAAGGAGGATTAAACATGGGTAATATGAAGAAGCCCTATGCTCATATCATTTTCATAAAGAGTGTTTCTTCAAACTAGTGGTATGTATTTTAGAGAAACAACATATATTTCTCGTGTAATGACACAATGTATAACTCTCAATAGTTGATTAAAAAAAATAATGATCTAGTTGGCCTAAAAGGGGACACTAGGGTATTAATGTTAATCTAATTAGGAGGACTAAAACAGTATGGAACAAATGAAAGTAAACTATTCTAAGTGAAATAAAACCTTAAATGTGTAAGAGAGGGAAGAGAAATAGCTTAGCTGATTGGATGTGATTGTCATAGGTTGTTGTAGATCTGGAAATGAAATCAGAAAGTGCAGAAGAACACTCAGCAACCCTGCAAAGGATAGATCTAGAGGATCTAAGATGAATGGGGCATCTAGGAGTGTACTGGGGTACCATGGGGTGCCCTATTATGCAATATGAGTGCTTTGCTCACTATAAATGCTCAGAACCTAGTTCTAGTATGGTAGCAAGATTTGTTCGAGTGCTTCCTATCTATCGTGAT